>CP139508.1:43660055-44171600 GCA_021014915.2 Artemisia tridentata subsp. tridentata
AACAGTAAATCATTCAATGTACATAATTAGAATACACAGTCATTAAATATTTAACACTTCTATAGCTGGGTGAAAAGTGGAAATTTGGTAAATTTACAATGTTAGAAACCAAGCATTAGCCATATCAACCAATTAGTATCTACATGCAACAATGATGATCATTATCAATAAGCAGCCGGGTGGCCATCTTTTCTTGGATCGCTTACAGCGGTAAGCATCCCTTTTATAGTTCGTTGATGATCATACGTCAGTTTTCTATTCACATTTGGTTTCTTTAGCATTTGAATGACAAGTTGACATATTGCTCCACCGGCCTTTGGCTCCAACTCGTGACCTCTTTCTACCAAAAATTTCTTTCGGTCATCTGAAAGCTCGATGTGATCACCATCAATCACTGTCCAGTTTTCATAGTAGACAACATTTGGTATTAACTGCATAGAAAATAGAACGAGAATTTCATCACCCGTTTGATCCGTTATTTTTCTCAGAAGCAACTATTTTTTTCATTTTAACTCATTAGGAATGACCATAAACCAAGTAGACTCATTTATACATAAATGGTTTGGAATTTTTGGATTTAAATGAAACAGAAACAACGGAAAGAATATGGGCAAGACCTTGTGGTAGACTCGTGGAGACTGAACCGCATTCGGAGGGTCCATACCCAAGATAAAATGATTGATGAAAACTTGTGCAACTGCTGGAATTATGTACATTCCACCACTTCCTCCGATCACCCCGGCTAATTGGTCATCCTGTAAAACGGCCACATTTTTATATCAACTGTAGCTTGTTTGACTCTCAAAAGTCAAAAGTTGAGTTTCACAAGTATAATATCAGTAAATCAGTATATATACCAATATGTTTCAACCGGTAATCTAATGCGACCCATTTTATGTTTAAGTAAATGGGTCAAGACTGCCCTATACAGCAGTAGCTCAGTTGACTTTTTAAAGTCAAATATCAAAGGACATGGTATTTACCTTGAGAACGATAATGGGAGTCATGGAAGACAAGGGTCTCTTGTTTGGCTTGATAAAATTTGAAGGCGAAGGGGGGAGCTTATCAGAGGCTACTTCGGTGGGAACCGAAAAGTCACCCATCTCGTTGTTTAGCACAATGCCGGTAGATTGAGACAAAACACCACCACCAAAGGCGTAATTCACAGTGGTTGTTAGTAGGGGTGGCAATTGAGTCGTTTTCGTATTGACCTATTCGGGTTGACGGGTTGGCGGGTTGAAAGAACTTCTACCCAAACACGACCCATTTATTAATCGTGTCAAGAAGCTCAACCCTAACCCAGACTTGCATAACACGCATAACCCGTTTGTGACCCGTTTAACCTGTTTAAGTAAATAGGTCAAGCAGTGAATAAGGTTGGTGGTTTGTTGATTTAACTAGTTTAAATGAAAAAATGATATAAGGATCTAAAATATGATAGAAATAACACACAAATAATTATACGTCAATTTCAATAAAATCTGAGTTATAAGCGTCAATTTCAATAAAATCTGAGTTATAAGCGTCAATTTCAATATATAATATTTGAGTTATAATCGTAATTCAGTCATAATAAGTATATAACAAAATACATTTAATCTATATCCAACATTAAAACCAAGTTATATATTTTAGTTTGAGAGGCTTATATACTTAAACGAGTTCACGTGTTGACCTGTTTAACACTTACTCAACCCAAACACGACCTATTTATTAAACGGGTTGACCTGTTTTTTACCCAAACATGTTTATCCTCAACCCAAACCTGTTTAACTTCGTGTCGGGTTCGTGTCGTTTATCGTGTCGTGTCGAGAATTGCCACCCCAAAGGCGTAATTCACAGTAGTTGTTAGCGATACTGCATTTCTATCATCATCTACTATGCAAAAATGACTTGTGCCATGGTCTTGAAGTTGACTCCACCTAGTTCAATATTATATCATGTTACTAGAAATACAATTTTGATGTACTTACTGACTTGCTAATATGTCAAATCAGGTTATATTATTGTTGCTATTTTGGATTCCTTATTTTAAACAGATTAACTTTTTTTTTAAACATAAGAAATAACCAATCTGCTTATTTTAGTTTCAAATAAGCATCTAAGCATTTTCATCGAAACAATCCAAACTATTTTGTCTGCTCTGTACATAAACGTATAAGAACTTTATTAAGGAATCCCAAACACACTCTAACGTCAAACATTTAAATTCAGAAATTCAGCTAAAAAAGAATCACGTCAAGTGGGTCGAACGGGTCAAAATGGTCAAAAGTTGCCCAAATTAGCTTTTTAAGGCATATCACGTCCAACTTCTTTTCATAGGAAGCATTATATTTATAAAAAAAAAAAAAAAAAAAAAAAAAAAAAAAAAAAAAGGACAAAGAGTGTTTCAAGACAACCTGGCCAGTTTTCGACTCATAATAACATACTTCATTTTGACCGCAACCCATTTGACCCATTACCCATTCCACCCAATTTTCTACTTTGACTTTCAAGGTCAAACAACCAAAGATTTCATTTACCTGGGCATGTAATAAGTGGAAGGAAATGTGGTATTGTCAAAAATACGTTCTTGAATGTTCTTAGCAAACGCGGGTGAAATCATTTTAGCTACAGTTGTAGTTACATTGACGAAATCTGGGTCACCTAGATCCATCCGAAGAGCAAACATGTGCTTCAATGCTTCGATAAAACGATGTAAACCCAAAGAGCCTTTTGCAGCATTCGAGTTTTCATAGCTTTCTAAGATGTTTGACACCTGCATTTTCACAAATGTTGTCATAATTAGAGGTGGATATTTCAACTCATTAACTTGGTGCTTCTTTTCATTACCACGCGAACAAAACACATTATTGAGTTAATAATTCAACTAAACAAACCGTTTTATCATGAAAAACAACATACCAGAGCTAGCCCCAACGTACCACTTGATGGTGCTGGCATCCCTAAAATAGTATACCCCATAGTCTTAACCGCAAGAGCATCCATTACATCGACTTCATAATTTCTCAAATCTTCCATAGTCAAAATCCCGCCTGCTTCTTGAACATCCTTAACCAAATTCTCCCCTATCACGCCATCATAAAACGCTTTCGGCCCTTTATTTGCTACAACTTCTAAAGTCAAGCCGAGTTTTGGATTATAACAAATATCACCAGCTTTTAAAAGCACCCCATTTGGAGCAAACACTTGTCGTAAACCAGTATCATTTTTTATTTTATCAGCATTGCTTGAAATTTTATTTGCAAGGTAAGGTGCAACTATGAATCCGTCATTTGCAAGCTTGATGGCTGGATCAAATAATGGTTTCCAAGGTAAGCGTCCGTATGTTGACCAAGCTTTATATAGACCGGCTATCTCTCCGGGAACGCCCATTGACAATGCTCCTTTATATTTGGCATCAAGATCATTCTCATACATGTTCTGTGTAGTTACAACAAACATGTTTCCGTTAAGTCGAATCGGTCAAACATGCTTAAAAATTGCAGAATGACAAGAATACTTATAACCTCAATAAAACCTTTTACTTTACGAAGTTTTGAACAAACTGAGGGATCTTTGTCATCCAACAAGTTTTGGCCGAGACCAAATCATTACTTGATAACATGTAGCTCGGGTATTAGTATCACCTAATTCTATCGTATTGTCTAGCAAAAGTTCACATTGTGCATTCATAGTTTTACTGGTGTTTGGGATTGCTTATCTAAGTGCTTATATGTGCTAATCTTAATCAGATAAACATTTAAAGGGTTCGGGTAAAAGTGTTATGTGCTTATCTTAGAGTTAATAACCACGTAATAATAAGTTTATAAGCAGATAAGCACTTTAAAATAAGCAATCCCAAACACCCACTATATGATTTCCATGCTCGTTTTCTAGTTCTACTTAACACAATAAACTGAAAAACAACCTCCGAAGCAGCCAAGGGCGCAGTTTCCCTAAAATCAAACGCTGTCGTCTGCAACGTATCAGCAGACCTAACAACCATAAAACCACCACCACCAATACCACTAGCCATCGGATTCACAACTCCTAGACACAAACTAACCGCCACAGCAGCATCAACAGCATGACCACCAGCTCGTAGAACCGATGCTCCAATCTCGGAGCAACGAGCATCGTCAGCTGCAACCACTGCTTCCAACGACTCAACTGCATTACTCACTTGTACTTTGCCACTTGTTTTTGACAAATTTAAAGCATCACTGACTTGTACCTTCTTATCTAACCAACTGGCACTTGATTTACCGCCAAAAGTAACTAGAATAACTGAATTAACAGAATTTTGGCAAATTTTAGTTATATTTATAATGAATTAATGGGTATTTATTTTTAGCTTATTTTCGAGCTTACAAGCTTAAGCCCATTTTGGCTTATGAAAAATAAACCTATAAACTTGAAAATAAGGCAAAAAAATTTTGGCTTATGAAAAATAAGCTTGAAAAAAAATGGGCTTAAGGAAATTTCTTCATATATTGGGTTTGGATTGCTTATTTTTTCTGCTTATCCTTCTGCATATAAATAAGTACTAATAAGCTTAAAAAGTAACTTTAATTCAATATCAAATAAATAGTACGAAACAAGTAGCTTATTACTTGCTTATGAAAAACTGCTTTTCTGCTTAAAAAAATAAATAAGCAGAAAAAAAAAAAAAACAATCTGAACACCCTTTAAACAACAAGGATTGAACTTACTGCTTGTAGTGATTAAGGTGATGAAACAAACAATTGTTTTCCATTTGTTTATGTTCTTGTAATCTTTTTCTTCATGTGACAAAAATGGAGTTTTCATAGTTTGTTTCACCATTATTTCTCAAACATAGAAAATGTGTGACTGTGTCAGGATTGGTGCTTACTTTTTTATATAACGAGCTGGGTAGCCCGCGCGTTGCCGCGGAAGTGTTTTGTTGATTTTTTTGGCAAAGATCGTTATTGTAAATATGAAAGTCATATATGTTATTTACATGGAAGAATTTATTATTTACAGTAGATTGAAAGTGAGATAAAATGGATCAACATACATATAAACTGATGTGAAAATAGTATGTACAAAGTCATGGTGTGATTCATTTGTCAAGTGTTCTGTGCTAGAAAAAGTATTGGCAGGCTTGATCTAATAATTTTGAAGTGATTCATGTTTCATTATTCTTGATTTCGTGATACCTTGCTTGCTGTATGTTGATGATTTGTTGTAAACTGTTGGCAGGCTTGGTCCAATTGATCTTGGGTAATATAACCATTGCTATGTCTGTCAAAATATTGGAAAGTAGAATGTTAATGACCTTGACCAACCTATCAATTAACTGCATTAAATATGAGTTTAATACATGAGTAGGTTTTGGTTTAAACTGACATTACTATACTGATTAATATACAAAATGCTTGCATTCAAAATCAAAAGTCTGTCCAAAATTGTAAAAAATGAGTTCAATGCCAGAAATCGTTGAAATCGCTTCAAATGATTCAAGTTTCTCTGATGAAACTTCTTCGGCATGGTCTACCTATTTTCTTAGTTGGTATTCAACTTAATTTGCTGTGTTGTAACAGCATATATATTCACACTTCTCAGTTATTTTATTTAAACAATATTAACTAAGTTAAAATAAGGAGACTAACCTGCACTTAATTTTGGGACAATCATCATATCTTTTGATATAAAACTTGCACTTTGGGCACCTCTTCTAGCCATTTATCTTTGCAAGATTCATCAACAAAATGTCGCGTGGTTCACGCTCACCTTTTCTTAAGTGTTGAAACTACTTGCAATCAATCCCCAAATGCCATACAACCTTACAATGCGGGCAATGGCGGCAAACATTTTTGTTTTGAAACATGTCTGATTCGGTCTTTGTTTCCATGCAAATGTCACAGTAGTAATCAGGTAATTTGGTAGACAACTCTGATGTCTCAACTGGTGGAACAAACATAAAAATACACATCAGGAATAACATTAGATTAATTGTATATAAGTGTCGTACCAACAAACATCTAAAGTTTAAGCAAAACGAACAAATTAAAAGATGCATTAAGCAATCATATAATATATACATGATCAAACTTAATATGGGCGTACGTTACTGAATGTCAATGAAGCAACTCATGAACATTGCATAGTTATAGAGTATACTAAAAAAAGGCCTTGAGCTTACCTGATGACAAAGAAAAAGTGTCCATCAATGTGTCAAGATTGCACGGTATCTTGTGAACTCTCAGAAACAATTTCAGCAGACGATCGGAAATCAACAGCCAATGACAGAAGTTTAACTGTGACCATGTTGTCATTCACCCCATAAGAGTGCTGAACCAATCCCTGAACACACCCGCTGAACCAATCCCTGAACACACCCCTGTACACAGCTCCTGAACCCACTTGCTGAGCCAATCCTGAACACATTCCCCTGAACCCACTAAGCCAACCCTGATAAATCCTTGCTTTAGTTACGCTGATTAATAGTCCATATAGGATTTCCGGTATTTTGAAACTGTTAATCAGCGTAACTAAATCTAATTTATGATAATATACTGAAATAAGTGAGCGCATAAACCTGAGCAATAGAAAAATATCGTACGTACAGACCATGTGAAGACAGTACAGACCATGTGGGCCGATCCATTATTGCAGAATTTTGCTGCTAAAGGTGATAAGGCCCGATCCATTATATGGTCAATGAATATAGCAAATCAGTAAAAAATGAGGCTCAAGTATGTAAACATGTGATCGACATTAAACGTATGCCATGGCTGCAACGACAATTATGGTTGGGTTTAATTCGGCTTCGTCATGCCGTGGCCACAACTACAATTGTCGTTGCCCTGCCAACAGCCACGCGTCGGAAAAATCCGAATGTACACACTTATCATCATCGCCTTAATAAAGTCGTGAAGACCTGTGAAACCGTCAGCAGATCAAACAGCTTGTAAGGACATATAGTGATAATCCGATTGAGGAAACAATTAGGCATATAGCAATAATCTGATTCAGAAAACAATTAGAAACAGACCTGCAAACTGGAAACATGCCACAGAAACAACTGAAGTTACGGGACTTTGCGGTAATCATATCAGCTCAGTAAAAAATGAGCCTCAGGTATGTACATATGCAATCGACATTAAATGCACGCCATGGCTACAACGATAACTGAGGTTGCCCTGCCAATGAACACACGTCGAAATAAATGTAAGTGTACAAAGTTGTCATCATCGGGTTAATAACATGGCTGCAAAATTTTATATATATATATATATATATATATATATATATATATATATATATATATATATATATATATATATATATATATATATATATATATAAATAGTGTTGTATATATATAGTGTTGTATTCTATACAGTACAAATATTAGATACAGTACTTTACAGTACCATCATTGACCAATCAGAATTTAGTAAATTAGTTTCCATTTATTTAATTCATGTTATTATCCAAGGCTATTTATGGTAATTTACATTAGCATAAAATTCGTCCATCTATTAAGGAAACTGATTTAGAGAATCAGTTATCTTATAACTCCTCCTCACTCACACACATCTCTTCCTCAAACCCTAGTCTCTCTCTTTCAATCTCTAAAGTTATAACTCCTCCTCACCGGCCACCCACACACCCATCGCCACCACCTCACCATCGTACGCAGCCACTCATCTCCATCGTCCTTGTGTCGTTCTGAAGGTGAATCAAGCTAGATCGAGGGTTGTTGTTCTCGTATCAACCGTAGCCGCCACCTCTTTCTTGTCTTCTTTCTTGGTATGTCGTATAAAACAATTCTTCTTAAATCTTTTATTACTTTTTTATATCAAAACGAGTTTTAACAAAAGATTTTTTTAAATAACGATTCACACACGTTTGTGTGAATCGGTTTGTGTTTAAACGTGTAAAGAAAACGGGTATCATCATTGATATGTGTCTAAATACACATATATATTACCCTGTTTAAACCCACATAAACGTCCAAAAACACACAAATAACCAATAAATGTTATAAATATCATGAAAATGTGTTTTTTATATGTTTCAGATGCAAAATAATTAAAATCAAGTGAAAACGAATAAAGTTTGCATAAATGGCAAGTCTAGTCCCTCGAATTTCAAAAGTTGTCAAAATTAGTCCCCGGGTGTTTTAAAATGGAAAATCATGTTTTATAACCCTTGTACTATTGTAAAATGGCAATGTTAGTCCTTGTGATAACTTTATGGAAATTACAGGTTTAACCCCTCAACTATGCAGGAATTACAATTTTGGTCCTTGTGCTTATTTAACTAACCAAAACCGGATCCAAACTAATCCCTAAAATCCAAACCATTAAACCCACTAAATAAACTAAACCCAACCCTTATCCCATTTACCTAAACCAAGCCCAATCCCTAAAACCAAATAACCCGGCCCACTCTCCCTTTAATAATAAACCCAGGGTTGACCCCGGTCAAACAAACCACCCCGTCTCCTTTTTCTTCCCACCAAAACCACCCCTCACTCACAGAACATTAAACCACCCACCACCTCAGTGGTTTCACCACCACTTGCCTCCACCTCAACCCCAGCTGTTCAACTACTCCCTACACCTCACCCTAAACCAATTAATCCCTTATAACACTCGTACGCAACCTCCACGTGTCCCAAGATATTTTTGGCGCCAAGTTGCACATTTAAACGGTTAGGATTCAATTGACCAATCCAATGGCTCAGATGTGTTGGGAAAGTCACACAAGACTGCAAGGACTTCAAAAGATCACTACAAATAGAGAATGAAGCAGAAGAAATATTTTGTCAGTAGTTTAAGACCAAAGTAGTGTAGAAAATTAGATAAATGTTATTTCAATTTAAATTAAGGTTTTCAGTTGTAATGTAAGTTTGTTTCAAGTAATATTTCACTTCTGTATTGTAATTATTCCAAAGGTTAATGAATTTCAAATTTCCATGTTCTTTGTTAATTCGAATTTAGATGTTCAGTTACTAAGAACCAATCAAAAGCCATACATACCCTTTCTATAAGCTTATATAAGCTTTATATAGCTTTTTATAAGTTTATTTTAGATCAGATCATTAATATTCAAGATTTGAAGAAAAAGTCAAAAAGTCAACATAAGCTCTAAATAAGCTGTTCAGGTGATTAGCTGTTCTGGAAAGGATAAGCTGAGAGGTGTTTAAGCTTGGTAGTGACATACCAAGCCTGGTTCTTTTCAGTTTCAGCTGTTTCATACCCACATCAGTTGTGAGCTTAATTTTCTCAATTTTTTGCTTTATTTTCATTCCACTGTACTAGTGCTTTTATTTAGCTTATTATTGTTATTATATGTTCATTAGTAGTTTGTAATCATATTTGATTAGTTAAATCAGTAGTTTTATTGTTTGTTTTTCATTTTGCTTAAAATCACTAAAAAAGACCAAAATCAGTCAAATCTAGTATAACTTATTTATTTGCTTATTTCTGTTATAAAAGTTACTCATTAGAATCTAAGTAAGTTAGTTAAATCAGTAGTTCCAGTAATCATAATTAAAATAAGCTTGTTCCTTTTAAAAATCCAAAACAGTCATTAGAAGGGGTGTTTGGTTATGCTTGTTTGTCTATCCCCTTGTGTGTTTCTGTGGTGGAAATTGGTTGTGCTATATTCCATTAGGTCTCATTAGGTCTTGTTAGTCATAAAATTCAGTGGTCACTTGATCAAAAGTCAAAATCCATTTTGGATCTCTTGTTTTCATTAACTGTTAGTATATAACAGTTTGCATAATCATCATAATCAGTTCATTAGTTGTTATAGTAGCTTAAACAAGTCTTATAATAGCTTAATATAGCATAATCAGTCAATTAGAAGTGATCAAATCTAATAAAAGTCAAACTGAGTTCATGTTCTAAAAAGTCAAAAACCACAGCAGAACTCAGTGTTTTTGGTTGCTGATCTACGCTCCAATTGGAGTTCAATTGGGCATTTTCTGATGGGGCTTTTAGGATTTTTAGATACTCAGTAGTGCTATCTTGATTTTGCCCCCTTAATTTTTCATCTCAGTAGCTTATTACCTAGCTTAATTTGGTCTGCAAGTTAGCTAGTTTTCTGCTATTTCTGCATAAGCTTCACAGCTGATCATAGTGCTTATCTTATTATATTCTTGTGCTTATTTGTACTATTAAGTTTTTTTATGCTTATAGTAGTATATTAAACTTGTCCTGATCATTTGGTCAATTTTCCTAGCTTATTAGCTTATTTTGGGCTTATAAGCAAACTGCTTATTAGCCCAAAACTGCTTATCAGGCTTATGCAACTTCCACTTTTATTTTTCTTATCTTTCTAATATTAATTTAGACTTATCCTGATTTTTTCAGAATTTTCCTAAGTCATTTAATATTTTTTATCTTTTAATTAGTTTTTAATAGTAATTAAATCATAATAAATAAAATATTAATCAGAAAAATATAATTCTAATTTTCATAATTTTCTTTTGTCATTTATAATCTAGGAAAAATATAATTACATTTTTAGACCTTAAGAAAAACCAAAAATAGAAATATAGTGATAGCTTCTATTTAATAGAATTTATCTTTTTAAATTTTTAATTAAGTAATTTTTATTTTTATAATTTTCTTAGCTTCTTTTAACTTAATAATATTTTTAGAAAAAGTTTTAGAATTTTCTTTGTTCATTTAGTATTTTTTATAAATTTAAATAGTTTAATAAGTAATTAAATAATAAATAATTAATAATAAATAGGAATAAAGTGTAAAAAAAATATAATTTAAGTTTTTAAATAAGTTTTAAGTAATTTTACATTTTTAGGTTTTAAATTTCATAAATTTTAATTTTTGTCCCATTTTAGATTTTTTCTGTTACGCGTTTTTAGGTTAGTTAATTCGCGTTTAATTATCTTGTGTATATTTGTTTTAATTTGTTATTTAGAATTGTTAAATAAAGAAAAATCAAAAGCAATCTAAATCATCAATCACTCTAATCCTAGCTTTTCACAGTTTTCCATTCACACTTCGTTGGGAAACGATCCGGGTGATCACTTGCCTGGTTTCACACTACACACAACGCATTCGTCCTGAGACCGTTTATATTTATATATACGTTTTCGGCCAAGGATCAATCATCTTGTGTGTCATTTTATTTCGTTTCTCTCAGATCTTTAAGCTTGTGTTATGTTTTTGGCCGTAGTTGGGTTAGCCGAGACCACAAGGTGTCAGTGGTACTTGGATTAGCTTATTTCCCGTTTATTTCCCGTTTATTTGTGTTGGTAAATGTTGTTAACGAATAGCTAGTTGTTTCATCCATTTTTTGTTGTAATTGACTAGGAACCAATTAGGTTGTTCATAGATGAACTAAGAAGGTAGTATCAAGTATGGTGTGCATATGTGTTATCTAGTTGAGGCACATAATACCCAATAGGCAAGGATTGTGCATATGTGTTATCTAGTTGTTACTTTTGGAATTTTAGTTGACAAAACTACATGAATAAGGACTATGCATATGTGTTGTGCTAGTTGTTATATTTATTTTTATATATTTTTTTTTGCATAACTTGATATAAATAAAGACTATGCAATTGTGTTATGCTATAGTTGTTATGATTATAGACTCGTTTGGTTGTCATGGTCACGAGTTATAGTTCCACACATATATGTTTTTGTTTAAGTTTTATTTTATCAACTAGTTTTACAATTAATTTAATATGGCATAATTCGATATAACTAGTTTTTTTTTTTTTTTTTTTTTTTTTTTTTTTTTTTTTTTTTTTTTATAATTTTTTAATATATATTTGTTTCAGTGGGGATGACTCAATCATAGGAAAGACAGTGTGTGATGAAGATGACCAACGAATGCACTTGTGTTTTTAGAAGGCATGCACATATGTTCTCGAAAGCCGTGCATATATGTTTTTGAAAGACGTGCACATATGTTATAATGAATTTAATAATACTTTTGTTTTTTATTGTCTTTTTATCTGATATCAATTTCTGTATATGATATTTATGTTTTTGATTCGCTATAAATTTAGAGGTCATATGTATAATGTTTATATTGGAGGCTTTAAACTTTGAAGTTTAAAAAATATATATTATAAATATATACGCGGTTACCTTCTTAAGCAAAAAGCCTTCAATGTTAAAAAAAATTGTAAATTGTATACAATGAACACATATAAACTTACATTCTTAACAAAAACACATATGCACACATGTTTTTTGAAAACTTGTTAGAAAAACACATATGCACATATGTTTTTTGAAAACTTGTTTGCTAAAAAAAAAAAAAAAAAAAAAAAAAAACTACAAATAATTATTATTTTAATTCCGAAAATTAATGGATTTAAAAAAAAACATTTTTTTATTGAAAATATTAAATAAAAAGTAAAAATATAGTTTTACTATTATGCCCTTTTGAATTAAATAAAATCCTTGAATATTAAAAAAAATTACATAAATGCCATCATGTATTATTAGAGATGCGATCCTTTAAAAAAGGGATGCAAATTAAAAAGTCTAAAAAGTGTTTTCAACCACTCACAATGTGACATGTGTCCACCAACCATTCCCTCCTTTTTTTTCTTATTAAATTTGGTTAGGGGGCATTTTGGTCCTTTTAACCATTTTTTTTATTCCACCCCAAAACTTTAAACGTAAATAACTTTCAAACGATAAACTTTTATGAAAAACCGATTTCACCATAATTTTTAAAAATATAATTCTCTTTAATTTGGTATGCATTATGATATATGAATCGCAACTTTTTTTTTCCGACTTTTTAAGTAGGCGTTGATTTTCTTGAAATTTTATGCATTTTTAGCTCTAATTTTGCCTAGTTTAAAGGCCGAATTTTGCAAAACTTAAAACATGAAAGTTGTAGCTTTTTGGCCATTCTTTACCCATAAATTTGAATCACTCAAATCCGATATAATATGAGTGAGATATTGCACGTTAAAGATTAACAATAACTGATGAACGTTATCAAAAATAACTGATGAACCAAAACACTTTGAAAAACAACCGACGCTAACTGATGAACCTAAACACTTTGAAACACAACCGAATCTAACTGATGAACCTAAACACTTTGAAACACAACCGAAGCTAACTGATGAACCAAAATACTTTGAAAAACAACCGACGCTAACTGATGAACCTAAACACTTTGAAACACAACCGAAGCTAACTGATGAACCAAAACACTTTGAAAAACAACCGACGATAACTGATGAACCTAAACACTTTGAAAAACAATCGACGCTAACTGATGAACCTATAACTGATGAACCAATAATTGATGAACCAATAATTGATGAACCAAAAAAATAACATAACACATGACAATAATTGATGAACCAAAAACACAACACCAGGATAATAATTGATGAACCAAAAAAATAACAGCACAATGACTGATGAACCAAAAAAATAACACAACACAATAATTGATGAACCTATAACTGATGAACCAATAATTGATGAACCTATAACTGATTAACCTATAACTGATGAACCTATAACGACACAATAACTGATGAACCAATAACTGATTAACCAATAACTAATGAATCTATAACTTATGAACCAATAATTGATGAACCAAAAAGACATAACACCAGGATAATAATTGATGAACCAAAAAAATAACAGCACAATAACTGATGAACCAAAAAAATAACACAACACAATAACTGATGAACCTATAACTGATGAACCAATAACTGATGAATCTATAACTGATGAACCAATAACTGATGAACCTATAACTGATGAACCTATAACAACACAATAACTGATGAACCAATAACTGATGAACCAATAACTGATGAACCAATAACTGATGAACCAATAACTGATGAACCTATAACTGATGAACATATAACTGATGAACCTATAACTGATGAACCTATAACAACACAATAACTGATGAACCAATAACTGATGAACCTATAACTGATGAACCTATAACTGATGAACCTATAACAACACAATAACTGATGAACCAATAACTGATGAACCTATAACTGATGAACCAATAACTGATGAACCAATAACTGATGAACCTATAACTGATGAACCTATAACTGATGAACCTATAACAACACAATAACTGATGAACCAATAACTGATTTAACTAATGAATAACATCAAAGAAAATGCAAACAATAAATATTAATTACATCCAACAAATACACAAATTGACAATCATTTTAACACAAACAAATTTACTTCTAATCAGTCACAACTTGATACTAAATGAAAACATGACTTTGGGTCGAACACTTGAATATAAAGATATGACGACATAAAAGTCCATATGACTCAAAACGTTTGCACGAACACTAGTAAAAATCTTCAGCTGGTTTACACAAGACCTGAAAAAAAAGGAAGTAGTACATACAGTGGCTGAGTACAAAAAACTGATGAACAAAAACTAATGAAAAAAACTGATTAAAAAAAACTGATGAAACAATACCAACAGAATATGGAACAGGTTCATAATCATTATCTGTAAAAAAAAAATTGATGAACTTAAAAAGATAATTTAATTACAAGTAACTGATGAACCAAAAAACACATACCACAGGCCAAATAATTGATGAATCAAAAAACAACACAGGACAATAATTGATGAACTTAAAACACATAACAGAGTACAAGTAACTGATGAACCAAAAAACAACACATAACACATGCCAAATAATTGATGAATCAAAAAACAACACATAACACAGCCAAATAACAGATGAAAAAACACATAACACAGGCCAAAAAATTAAACCATGATAATTGATGAACCTCATTCTAATCTATTCTAACAACACATAACACAGGGCAAATAATTGATGAACCTCATTCTAATCTATTCTAACAAGTTATTCTAATGAATCCGCAACCTACTAATTAAACCATGATAACAAGCAATAACTGATGAACCTCATACTAATCTATTCTAACAAGTTATTCTAATGAATCCGCAAGCTACTAATAAAACCATGATAACAAGCAATAACTGCTGAACCTCATTCTAATCTATTCTAACAAGTTATTCTATCGAATCCGCAACCTACTAACAAGTTATTCTAATGAATCCGCAAGCTACTAATGAATCTTTTGACCAACGCCTAAACATTTAACCACAAATTAGTCAATGTTCAACTTGACGAAATTCTGCTTGAATAATCAATACTTTTATTTTTAACAAAAATCCATTTTTCTTCCCAAGCATCTCTCATCTCATCTCTCTTAACAAAAATTCATTTTTCTCATTTTTATTTTTTAGTTCTTCATATAAAGATCTGTATTTATTTTATCTTTCAGCAAAAATCTGGTTGAAGCATTTCATCGAGCAGTTAGTGTGCATCTTTATATCTATCACATTTCAACAACGGATCTTCTATGTTTACCTGATTATTATGAAGTCGAAAAGTACAAAAAAAAAGTTTTATTAGTTGGTACCTGATGGTGACGGCGTGATGACGGTGTTGCTGACGGCGTGAAGACGGTGATGGTGATGGAGACGGTGATGGTGATGGAGACGGTGATGGTGACGGAGACGGTGATGTGTTAGATCTGATGATGATGATGATGATGATGATGATGATGATGATGATGATGATGATGATGATGATGATGATGATGATGGTATGAAAGGGGATGAGGAGATCGGGATGTGTTGTGTTAGATCTAATGATGATAGTGGTGGTTGGGAGGGTACTAGGAGAATAAACAATAGAAAGAAAAACCTGATAATAGAAAGAAAAAAGAGGGAAGAAGGGGATATAGCGGGAAGGAGGAGAAATTACATAAGTATCCTTGAGGGGAAAAAGGAGGGGGGACACGTGGCAGCACCAAAATACTTTTTAGGCTTTGCAAATGATCCGGACACTGTATTATTAACCATTGATCAAATGATCCAATGGTCTAGATTGCTCTAAAGTGGTACTGTAAAGTACTGTATTTAATATTGGTACTGCATAGAACGCATTCCTATCTATATATATATATATATATATATATATATATATATATATATATATATATATATATATATATATATATATATATATATATATATATATATATAATATATATATATATATATATATATATATAAAGCATCAACAATATGTGCTCACCATGACTTGAAGAACGGGACAAACATCAATTTCGTAAAGTCGAAAGGCCAGTTGAACTGTAATGACGAAAGCCTAACGGGATGATTATTGGGGTCCCATTTCGTGACGGAATCGGTGCGTCCCATTCATACTATGCCGTCCGGTGATTGCCTCGCCACTACCTTCAGATTTTCAATGGCCCATTTCGTTTCCTCACAAATTACAGCAATCATCATAGCCCATTATCTTCAGCAATTACTATATATACAATGGAACGTCCGAACCGACGCGCAAAGTGTCATTTTTCTTCTCTGATAACTGTAACTGGAATACCTGTTTACAAAAGTGATTTTAAGGGTTATTTAGGACGCAAAACCCAAGGGTTCTTAAAAACAGAAAATCAAAATTAAGAGCAACTAAATTTGTCAAACATTGGTCAACTCACAGTCATTGGCCGCTGTAAAAGCGAGTGACATCATATCATCCTGAATCCACCAAGCAGGACATTACTCTTGGCCTCCATTATTTTCACTTTAACAGCTGGTATGTTCCATACTTTCTTTAGCGGCCTTGACTTTAAAAGTATAGCTCCACATAAATCTATAGATCACAAATTTCAAATGCGTCCAGATTAGAAGATCCCTATTTAGGTGCTAGAATTTATATGTGGCCTTTGTAGCAAAAGAACGGCGAATATTTTATTAAAAAAAGCAGCCTACCAGTCGCAGCAGAAGTTAGAGTTAGTATATGACAATAAGACGTGACGACAACATCATAATTGACATCGACAATTAGATATGCGACTTCAGCTCCAATAGCTTTTGTACCCTTGAAAGCTGTACCAATCACAAAGTTATTGGTTCAGTAACATCATCCTTATTAATATATTCTACAGTTATAAAAAAGCCTTTACCGGCCTATACATTTTCTAATATATTGATATGTTACTGAAACTAATTCTTCTTGATCGCTATCAGAAGAAACCTCACTGATCCATTCAAAGTTTTTAGAGTTAAGGTGCCTGTTTTATCACTACACAACAAATATAAGCTCAGCTAAGCAAGCTCTTAAGCTGAAAGAAGTGAGGTTAATACAACCTGCAAGTGTATATAAACATGTACAACTAACATTAACGCATGTAACGACAAAGACAGGCTACAACAACTTCCTTTTTTCCTTATCCTAAACTAAATCATTAATAGCATACTCTATTTTTCCTTTATAGCCCTATAAAAATCATTAAAATTAGGTAATTACCAAAAACCTGTTAATATTAGCATACTCTAATTTTAATAGTTACAGCTACAAACATTAACATGGTTTATACCAAAAATAATAAGTAAAATTAGCTAATTATCAAAAATATGTTAACCTTACCTAATAACATCAATGACACCACCATGACCAACATGAAGTTTCAATCAAACGAAGTCAAACTTAGATCAAACCAACTAATATAATCGTCAATCAAAACAAAACAATGAGCAGAAGAACTATTTGATGCAAAAATGACTGTAACTTTACCTGCGATAGCTTAAACAATTCTGCACGTTCATCCTTGCAAAAGCTTAAGGTATCAAGCCTACCTCCCTGATATATCATCAAACATATCGATGTGTTATAACTTTAAAGAGGGAAAAGATAGAACTTTTACCTTAATTTCATGATTAAGAATATCTTCTTTCTTAGCTTCTAACCTAACACTTCTTTGCACTTGAAAAGGGACGACAGCTCCTGCCACTTAATAATAAAACTTGACATGAAAGCCACTATTAAATAATTAACATATGTGTGACCGTTGTAGGGAAATTACTGAACTACATAGGTGACAATTTGGTTTGTTTCCTAGAATATACTATTATTCGTGTGATTAATGATCCTCAACTAAAAAAATTGTTAGTAAACACATTGTTGAAGCTTTACATCAACATAACAAATTCATTGTTATTAACCAACTAAACTTCTTGATAACGATTTAAACACAAACATCACAAAAACACTACCACACCTACTTCAATCCAAAATGCATAAAAAAAAATTACACCATTGTATTTATAAAAAAAAAAAAGTACGTGAGGTTACGCAATTTGAAAAGTTTCAATAAGCCTATAAGCCAACCAAATAAGCTTAAACAAACACCGTAAAGAAATACTGTGAAATAAGCAGCTCTTTTTTAGGACTCCTAATAGAAACCAAGCATATCAAACATGTGAATTCAATAATTACTAATGGTGATTAAAAAAAACATAATGTTAAATCAAGTGGCAAGTAACTATTTTTTGGGCGCCAACTTATGAACTATTTTGTTTTTGGCTTATGTTCACGTTGCACATAGTCGAAGTATTGCATCGTAAGCAAAAACGCAACAACATGATAAGCTTAAAGGCAAACATAAAAAAGGCATTGTATCTTAATGGTACCATGATATATTGCAGCACCATTCACCGATACTCATGGCTTATCTTCACCACCATCCATTTGATCATCGCACACAAACCTGAAAAAGCAATTTTCATCAGCAATCAGTTTTGTTGTTTTTAACCCGATGAAGGCAAGAATTCTACATTAGCAAAAAAAAAAATAATAAAAAAAAAAAAAAAAAAAAAAAAGCATATCAAGGCCAAGTTTACCACTGTTTTTTAATCTTAGTTAATAAAAAATTTATGATAAGTTGATGATTTGCTTATTCAAGTTGCAAATAAACACGTTGATGAAAACAGCAATTTCATGAATCCAAAGATTTAACCTAACATACATATCATATCTAAATTAACATCCAAACACATTAATCGAATTAAAAATTACACCTAAATCAGAAACCTATCATTTTACCGTCAAATTCATAAATCGGAACAATTAAACTTAAAATAAGCTAAAATAAGGTAAAATTAATACATAAAATCATATCAAATACACATCAATTAAACATGACATCATCAACACATTATCCCTATAAAATCTAAAAAGAACGTTTCACCGTGAATTCATAAATCCGAACAAATAAACTATCATTCAAGTAAAACAAATCAAATTATCCAATCTATTTAAACATGAGTTTTTCGTTTTGCAAAAACATGCTTCTCATTGGTTGGACCCCCGTTCGACTACTGTTCATACAACTATTTTTCACTATTCATCCCGTTATATACTGTTTCCATCCCGTTTTCCCCCATTAAATAAAAAAAAGAAAACCCTTCTCTCTTCTCTTGAACCTTCCACACAGACTCTAAAAAAACACGCTCCTCTCTAAAAACACACACACTCACCGATTATTCATAGATCTTATCTGCGTGTTACAAATAGACCGATTTGAGAAAATCAATACACAACGAAGACACAAATACTTTCACCCGAAGACGTGTATCTATAACAACTAATACACGTCTTCGGGTGAAAGTATTTGCATCTTCGTTGTGTATTGATTTTCTCAAATCGGTCAATTTGTAACACGCAGATAAGATCTATGAATAATCGGTGAGTGTGTGTATTTTTAGAGAGGAGCGTGTTTTTTTTAGAGTTTGTGTGGAAGGTTCAAGAGAAGAGAGAAGGGTTTTCTTTTTTTTATTTAATGGTGGGAAACGGGATGGAAACAGTATATAACAGGATGAATAGTGAAAAACAGTTGTATGAACAGTAATCGAACGGGGTCCAACCAATGAGAAGCATGTTTTTGCAAAACGAAAAACTCGTGTTTAAATAGATTGGATATTAATGGGGGAAAACGGGATGGAAACAGTATATAACGGGATGAATAGTGAAAAACAGTTGTATGAACAATAATCGAATAGGGTCGAACCAATGAGAAGCATGTTTTTGCAAAACGAAAAACTCATGTTTAAATAGATTGGATAAGGATAATGGATAATTGATGCGCGTGATGTGTCGTTGCGGTTTAGCAGTTTTAATGCCTACTCAAGTTTTAAATTTATATTTAGCCGACTTATCAATAATCAATAACACACACACTTAACGAGCAGTGTACCCGGTCAGTATGAAGATAATGGTAAGTAGAGTGTCGATCACTAAGAGTGGAACGTATTATCTAGTTATTCTAATCAGTATTTTAATATCCTAACGCAAGGGGGTTTCAGCCTGAGAGACTGACACGATTTGTTTGCAATTAAATAATAAAATAAACCAACAGGCACGAATCAGCAAGTAGCACACACGTACACAGATAAATACTCGAGACAATAAGAGGGCTGTCCTTATGATTAAGTAGATTGTCACTTGTTTTATTGATAGCTTTATATGAAGTGTATGTAGTTAACCCTTTCTCGTTGGTCCTATTCTTATCGGCGAGTAAACCCTTAATGATTACTTATGTCTAAAAGTTATTCCTAAGTGATCAATTTAGAAACAACCGTGGGAGCCACATTATGTCCCGCAGTCAAATGCCCGCAAGCCACTAATAAACACAGAGGTTATCAATGCACTAATAAGTAGTAACCAAAGACATCATCATATAAACTTTAATTGATGGGAAAGCAAGTATTAAAGGGAGTGCAATCTTTCGTTGTCACATTACACAAGCCACCAATCCTGATGAATTAAAGTTTGCTAACACAATAAAACAAATCTACTTAATGAATTAAACACATGCAGCACCTTCTTACAGCTCTTGTATCTTTGATTTGGGTGTGTCTTGTGCTGCCTTCTTGACTGAATTCGTCCTTTGTTCCTCCTGTTTGGTCTTCGGTTTTAGGTTTTGGAACTCTTTAATTCGTCTGGTCTACGGGGTATTTATAGTTTCTGTCTGAGGGAAGATGCGGCGTATCTACTAAGTAGATGCGGCGCATGTACTTAACTTCGCGTGGGGTCCAAGATTATAATATTCAGGAATATTCGTACACCGCCAGAAGATGCGGCGTAACTCTTGATTAGATGCGGCGCATGTCCTCTTGTATCTTGGATCGTATCTGGTGATATCTTGATAGAGATGCGGCGCATGTCGAGATTGAGATGCGGCGCATCTGGAGCAGAGTTGACTTGATCTTGTCCATGTCAGTAGACTTTCAACTTTATGCACGTTTTGCTCCATAATTAGTCCATAATCGCTAAGTTTCACCAAATGCTTGTTTTTACCTGAGAATTACAAAAGTAAACGATTAAGTATCAATCCTCATACATAATATAGTAAAACAAGTCAAATTAATGGGATAAATGATAGTAATAAAAAGTACTTATTTGAGTTCATCAAATATCCCCCCACTTGAACTTTACTTGTCCCCAAGTAAACCTTAGAATTTCTTTTATGAAAATGTATCCTAAAAGATGTTAGGATTTATTTTTATGTTTAAGCATGTATTCGTTTATTTCATAATCACACAACTAAACACTTAACGAATTAGAAGTAAAATAAAATAAGTCGATAAAAGCAAATCTAATCGTTTAACTGTCCAGTCGTGACGAATATTCTATCATAAGCTTGGCAAGTATACACATCTCCACCACTAAAGCTAAGGAATAACAAGTCTAAAGCGGTAAAAAGGGTTTTTAGGCTTAAGGGTTAATTATTCTTAATCACTATCGATCTCAAATTCCAGAAAAGGCGACAAAATCACAAATACATGATCGAATCCACGAACACGATACTTGCAATTGCTCAAATCCTTAACTCGAATAGGCTAGAGATAGGTCCAATCTTCACCAATAATAATATATCAAAAAGGGCGACAAAATCATAAATACATAGCCGAATCCACGACTACGATACTTAAGATTGCTCAAATCCCTAATCTCAATAAATCAAAGGTTCGGTTGGATAAAGAATAATAAAGGGTATGGATAACATTTGGGATATAAATTGGTGTAAAATGAAAAATAAACAAAACAAAACAAATAAATTAAAATCCTAAGTGTGGTTAATCACTATCCCAACCATCCCATGAATAAGACTCATATCATCGAATAACTCACGCTTTAACACTTGAAACACACGCTTTAGGTAGACACGAATTATACTCAACAAGATCTTAATCAAAGAATAAACCTTAATTGGCGTTCCCATAACTGCCAATTCCCATTCAATCCATAGATATATACAACAAATAGTGGCCATATGAACCACTTACATAACTTTACATCATTGGTTTAACAAACATCCAACTTTTTTCTTTTTCTTTTTTTCATTTTTTCGATTTTTTTTTTTTTTTTTTTTTTTTTTTTAAACTAAAGATGTGTAAAATTTTACCACATCACTATAACTTTCTTTCCGGATAATTTTTCCATACTTTTCATAACTTCAGAAATAATGGTAATAGTGAAAGTAGTAAACACACGAAAAATAAACTCAAAGATATACAATATTTACTTTCACTCCAATTGCATTGTGCAATTTCCCGACCTAACCAAAGATAATGAATTACGCACACGAACACAGGTAATGTAAGGAAACACACTTTGCCTATAGCAATTAACCAACCACGGATTCTAATCTACAGGGTAGGCTAAGGTGTAAGGGTGTAACGAAACATTTTAAACATAGGTGTAAGAAACGAAAGGAATGGCTCTGAGTGTTTTTCTAGGGGTATCTTACTCTAAAAATGAGAGTAACAAAGGGTTTATACGGGGGTTAACTAACCAGTGTAGTTAGCTAATAACACATAACATATAAAGGCTATTTGGGTGTAATCCTAGAAATTTACCAAATTAGACAAGTCATTCCAATTATATAAATAATACTCATTATGGTGGTCTCGAATAGTATACAAGCCAAGTTCTAAAGTTTACAAGTCACCGGCACACTCATAGATTTGTGAATTTTGAAAAATCACAATTTTTGAAAATAACGTCATGTGTGCAGCTATGCAACTTAGATCTTAAACAAAAACATGCTAAATTTTTTTTTAAGTTTGATATATTAAGCACATTTTAAGCATAATTTTTGAAAAAGTTTAGGACAAGTAATTGTTAAGTGTTCTAATTCTCCAATCCCCCCACTTAAGTTAAACAACGTCCTCGTTGTTTGTATAAAAGGTTAAAAACTGGAAAATAAAAGAATTAGAACAGAAAAACTCCCCTGAGATTTGCTCGGTATGATCCTCCATTAGTGTAAGAGCAAAAATCATCTTTTCTTGTGGATTAGAACGTTAAAGCTTCATACTTGATGTATCCACAGGAAATCCAGGAAACTATAATACCACCAACACTTTAAAACACACCTAAGATAAGAAAGGTTCAACTTGCATAATACATTAGTAGTTAGGAAAAATAAAAATTAAAAATTAAAACTGAAAATCATCAGGTCAGTCGATGCGCCGTATCTTATGGAAGAAGATACGCCGTATCGAGCCTGGAATAGATACGGATCAGAATAAAGATGCGCCGCATCCTTAACCAGGGATGCGCCGCATTAAAAATAAACTGATAAATAGTTTTAAAGTCGAAAATAAAAATGCAGAAAAATAAAATAAGATATGACCATTGCAGGAGATGCGTCGCATCTCAGAATTGAGATGCGCCGTATCCTCATGCGGCCTGGACTGACTCGACACAGAAAACAGAAAAAATTCTCCGGGTTGTCTCCCGGTAAGCACTTGTCTTTATTCCAGAGTCTTCAAGTTAGACTCACGTTCAGCTCAGCAATAAGTCCTTGTCACGGTCCATCCTTCGTCCTTCATCCGAAAGATTTTCCCGTATATCTCTGCGACGTTTTCTTCCATTCGACTTAATCTAGTATAACTCTTTGTCTTCACCGCAGTATATTCTTCATCAGGACCCAAAGAATATTTGATGATTTTAAATTTTTCAGAAATAATCATGGGTGGCTCATTGTAAGGAATCCCAAGTAGTTGACACTTTCTTTTGGTGAACTCTTCCTCGTCTTTATCAACAAACTTAAAATAAGGATCCTTAATCAAATAATCATCTAGTTCTTCAATTAATGACTTATCGTCTTGAATCGCCTCCCATTCTCTTTCCAAATCATATTGTAACCGTCGACTAAGCTTTGTGAAATCATCAAACTGTTTATGCACCCATTCCCAGAAAGTAGTATCCGATGTCCCTTAAGTTCTTTCAAGCGTTCAATTCTGCCCTTTTCTTGTAAAGCCTCCGATTTTTGTGGGCAGTCTTCAACATTATCGTACCACTCATAATCTTCAAAGGTTACATCGTTTCCAACCCGTTTCATCCTAATTATACTTCCCCCATTACAGGTTCCGTCACTTTTATAATCACAGGTCGGCCAAACACTACTCCCGTCCTTGAAAACGAAGGGTGTACAGGTGTGATTAATGTGCTCAAATTCCCATGGTTTATCCCAAACCCATGGTACTTGGTCATTCCAATCATAGTACCAGGTGTTTTTGAAATCGTCATAAGTCTTAAATCCTGGTAGATCTCCAGTAAGCACATCATCGTCGACTTGAAGAAGGTAGTTAAATTCCTTGAACTGCTTGCACAAGGGTGTCTCATAATCGAACACATCAATGTCAATTCTGAAAAGCTCTTCAATGCCCTCATTGATTGTTGAATCATGAAGTGACGACCCATAATCGCTTTCTACTTCTTCATCTTCTCCTCTCATCCAATATACCCATAATGCATCCTTAGTAGCACGATCCATGCTCTTATGGTTATTAAACTTACTAGCCAACCATTCTGAAAAATCAACATCGTTAGGGTCATGGTTAACGTCAAAGCAAACCTTTCCAATCATATTCTTTTTTATCTCCATGAACTCGTTAAATTGCTTCTTAAAACTCCGAGTCAACCATGAAGTCATAATCTCCTTGACTTCATTTGTGGGGGCAAATTCCGGACTACCATATTTGAGTTCTAGCCAATCATTGAGGGAGAGGTCTATTAATCTTACCAATCTGCCATGAAATAGTAACTCCGCCAAAGCATAATTCATGTCATTATCCTGATAGTTCTCATTCAATCCCCAGTACTGTTCGGAATAAGGCATGTAAGAGATTTGGGGATTGCCTCCACCACAGCTGTTGTTGCTTGAGTTCATGTATGCAAGATAGAATTTCCCATCATCTTCTTCGATAGTAGTCCAGTTCAATCCTTCGGCTTCAATGATAGGCCATAAGAGCGACAATTCTTCTCTAGTGTACCTCACAAATACATCATAAGAGAATACCTCTTTGTCAATGTTGCATAAACGCATGAATTCCTTAAAAGCAGCTTCAAGAGGAGTCTCCCAAGAGAATAAATCTGCATCGATCATGAGTACATTGAATGAATCTGAAAACAAGCTTTCATTAGCAAGATATCCGTTAACTGACATGTCTTCCATAGCAAAATCTGTCATCCAAAGTAAAATCATCAGTAGGATTTGTTCGCAAGAAGAGAAATTAATGAATATAGAAACGGATATAAGAATAAAAATAGCTGATATCTGCAGACGATGCGCCGTATCCGAATAGATGGATACGCCGTATCTTATAATCGTTAAAATTTAATCAGACTTTATTCAGAAAATGGATACGCCGCTTTAGAATTTAAGAATGCGCCGTATCGAATTAATTAATCAAAAATCAACTTATCTAATTAAAATTAAATGCGTCGTATTAACGAAAGTTAATGCGCCGTATTTTCGTTACGTTTAAAAATAAAAGATTTTTGATTCAGTAAGATGCGCCGTATCGACGGAGATCGATACGCCGTATTGGTTTAATAGTTCGCAAACTGTTTTTAATTAAAATAATAGATACGCCGTATCTGCAAAAGCAGATGCGTCGTATGGCGTTAACGTTTAGGAAAAAATTTTTTTTTATTAAAAACAGATACGCCGTATCTACAAAAGCAGATGCGTCGTATTACTTTATCGCTTAGAATTTTTTTTTTTTATTAAAAACAGATACGCCGTATCTTGGGGAAAAGATGCGTCGTATCGAATTAATTAAACGCGTTGTATTTAAAAAATTAAACGCAATACGCCGTATCTGAGAGATCAGATGCGCCGTATCGTTTGATTTAGCACAGTACAACGATAGCAGAACAGAAAAATACGAAAAATAAAAACAAAAATTAAACACACAACGAAAATAAAAACAAATAAAGCAAACAAATAACACAATACAACAAATATGCAAAATAGTACAATGATGCAATTAATCTAATAAAAAGAAAAACCTAATTAAAATACTAATCAAATTAACAGACAATAACAATTCACTCCCCGGCAACGGCGCCAAAAACTTGATGCGCGTGATGTGTCGTTGCGGTTTAGCAGTTTTAATGCCTACTCAAGTTTTAAATTTATATTTAGCCGACTTATCAATAACACACACACTTAACGAGCAGTGTACCCGGTCAGTATGAAGATAATGGTAAGTAGAGTGTCGATCACTAAGAGTGGAACGTATTATCTAGTTATTCTAATCAGTATTTTAATATCCTAACGCAAGGGGGTTTCAGCCTGAGAGACTGACACGATTTGTTTGCAATTAAATAATAAAATAAACCAACAGGCACGAATCAGCAAGTAGCACACACGTACACAGATAAATACTCGAGACAATAAGAGGGCTGTCCTTATGATTAAGTAGATTGTCACTTGTTTTATTGATAGCTTTATATGAAGTGTATGTAGTTAACCCTTTCTCGTTGGTCCTATTCTTATCGGCGAGTAAACCCTTAATGATTACTTATGTCTAAAAGTTATTCCTAAGTGATCAATTTAGAAACAACCGTGGGAGCCACATTATGTCCCGCAGTCAAATGCCCGCAAGCCACTAATAAACACAGAGGTTATCAATGCACTAATAAGTAGTAACCAAAGACATCATCATATAAACTTTAATTGATGGGAAAGCAAGTATTAAAGGGAGTGCAATCTTTCGTTGTCACATTACACAAGCCACCAATCCTGATGAATTATAGTTTGCTAACACAATAAAACAAAACTACTTAATGAATTAAACACATGCAGCACCTTCTTACAGCTCTTGTATCTTTGATTTGGGTGTGTCTTGTGCTGCCTTCTTGACTGAATTCGTCCTTTGTTCCTCCTGTTTGGTCTTCGGTTTTAGGTTTTGGAACTCTTTAATTCGTCTGGTCTACGGGGTATTTATAGTTTCTGTCTGAGGGAAGATGCGGCGTATCTACTAAGTAGATGCGGCGCATGTACTTAACTTCGCGTGGGGTCCAAGATTATAATATTCAGGAATATTCGTACACCGCCAGAAGATGCGGCGTAACTCTTGATTAGATGCGGCGCATGTCCTCTTGTATCTTGGATCGTATCTGGTGATATCTTGATAGAGATGCGGCGCATGTCGAGATTGAGATGCGGCGCATCTGGAGCAGAGTTGACTTGATCTTGTCCATGTCAGTAGACTTTCAACTTTATGCACGTTTTGCTCCATAATTAGTCCATAATCGCTAAGTTTCACCAAATGCTTGTTTTTACCTGAGAATTACAAAAGTAAACGATTAAGTATCAATCCTCATACATAATATAGTAAAACAAGTCAAATTAATGGGATAAATGATAGTAATAAAATGTACTTATTTGAGTTCATCAATAATCTTTTATATAATAAAGCAAAACCTCTAGTGGGGACTTTTTCATTTCAAAAAAATCAAATCATTCCTTATTAAGTATTTTTTTTTTTAATTCGATATTTTTATATGGATTTTGAAAATTAATAAAAGCTAATTGTTTCCTAATTTGTCAAAAAAAAGTCTAAAAATCGTTTCACAAAACATATGTAGAAAAAACTAAAAATACATATGTACTTGAGATTTAATACATAATAGTTTTGGGTGCAAAATGTAAAATTGAAAAAAGCGGAAGAGTAAATTCTCCCGAACTCACAAAAAGAAAAAGAAAAAAAGAAACTAGCAAACATAAAAACATCCCAAAACTTACATAATCTAACATAAATTTACTCTTATGAACTCACTGAGAATCGTTATTCAATTTTCCTCTTTTTAATTCTTCATAATCTAACATAAATTCTCTTATTTAAATTGATCGCAATCGTCAATTTATATAAAAACCTCAAATTGATCGTCTTCGCTCAATTTATGATGTAAGCTTCGTATCCAATAATTCAATTTACAACATGACATTTATATTATAATAATTTTTATTCATCTTGATGATATCAGGGATCAGCAGCTAAGGTAACAGACACCCCTGTGAAGAAGAACACAAAGCCAGACCGCGCAAGCTTTTTTACAAAAGGGTCACACATACAAGTTTTATGTGTTCAAGAAAACCAGCATCCAGTTTTGGACCTGATGTTGCTGGTGGTGGATCGGTCACATACTCAAGTGTTAAGCCAAAGCAGGAAGCATCATCATAAAAAAAATTACACTTTCAAGGAAGGTACATGGTTATTCTTTTAATTATGTTTTTAGTATAGTGTAAGCTACTCATGTCTCCATTAGAATATACTTTATGTAATGAATACAATCATTTTATAGGTGATAGAGTTAAATTAGTGGGTTCCTTGCCATCTGAATTGTCTCCTATGCAACCTCCTACGAGGTATCTTCACTGCTACATCTAATTAGCTCCTACAATTATGTATCGACTAGATATGATTGTATCACCTTTTTTTGTCTAATATTTGAGCTATATACATTATGACTTAAACTGTTTATGCTGATGCTTTAGTTAAATGAAGGAATGCATTGGTTTTTTTAGAGGTACTGGTAGTTACATATGCGTAAGTAATGAAGTTTGGTTTCCAAGTATTTGAGTTTTATCATTATCTTTCTTCTGGATAATTTATAGTATAAATTTATGATTAGAACATGTATCGTTAAGTTGGATCCCACTGCTAACATTTGCTGATTTAGGGGCATATCTAGCGAATGAGGTTTGAGAAAAATGAGATAAAAGGAGTTGTTTATGATGATGTTTCTGAAGCTCTTGAAAGATGACATGCTTCTTAGTAAGCCTCATTATATTTCAGATAATGAGCTCAAAAGGCGAAGAAAGTGACCTTTTGAGCTTTTCCCATTTTCAGATAAGCCCATAAGCCCGAAGAATTAGCTAATCCAAACACCTCCTCATAAGTATGTGCCGCATTTAGCTAATCCAAACACCTTCTCAGAAGGTATGCGCCACTCTGTTTATTGTGATGCAAATTATAAAGATTCGTAGTGATGGAGAGGATTCTATGGGACAGCCCAATTACGGTCATTATGGAAATTGGAGACTTCAACTTAACCTATCGGAACGTTAGGAGAAGAAACAGAGATATAGTCATCCGATGTAGTAGCTTAAAGAGCCCCCTATTTAACTTTGAAAAGTGATGGAGTAATGAAACAATACAAGTTTGTAATATTGAGCTGAATTTTAGATAAGGAATGAACACTTTAATAATGAACAAACTCTTTACCTGTAGGACTATTTCGTTTCTTGAGCCTCTTAATAGATGAGTAGCTCATATCATTTTACTCTGATTATCGTTTGAGCTGCTCTATTAGTGAGATGTTAGGATTATATAGATTTAGTTGGGTTTAGAAGGGATGACCAGTAATTTAACTGATATGTGCTACCCTTTGTTCAGAGTGTCCTGTTGGCACATTACTCAAGGAACAGGGATTTAAAGGATTTTATACAGGATGGGTGCCAACCTTGCTAGGTTACATTACACAAGGTGCTTGCAAGTTTGGGCTTTACGAGATCTTTAAAAAGACCTACTCTGACATTGCCGGTGAACAGAATGCAAGCAAATATAAGACATTGATCTATCTTGCTGGTTCTGCATCAGCTAATCTTATTGCTGGTATCGCACTATGCCACGTTTTTACTTAAGATTGGTCAATTTGGGTTTGGCTTTATCTTAAAGACACAAACAGATTCATGAGCCAAGATAAATAAGTTAGCTAACAGATGAACGTTTAAATCGGTTTAAAGTCACTCAAAGTCTACCTTTTAATTTCATTCAAAGATTTAGATCATTATTGTAATAATATTTTTTCCTATCAAAATTAATGCAATTTTATATGTAAATAATTATAAATCTTGAAAAGAATATGCTTACGGGTGAACCGAACCCATAATGGTTTATTTTGACCTATGACCCAAGCTGCCCATCTTGCCAACTCTGATAAGAAGTCATCTTGATCTCATCATATATGTAATATCACTACTTCCGTCACCATCAAATTATCTGAAATTCAAATGTGTGCCAACGACATCCTTTTCTTTTCACTATTTCGCATGAAGTTGCCGTTGAAGGTGAAACTAGAAAATGATCCTTTGCAAACTTTTGTGATTGAGCTGGATGAATTGTCCTGGTACTCGCACCAGGACTGCATGTGAATTTAACAGTTCGACTCTTGTATAGACTTTTGGAACTAAATGCCATTAAAAAAAGATTTTGATTCATTTTCATGCAAATGGGTTGATTTAGACTATGTTTTATGGCTTATGGATCAATGGATTGAACTTATATATTTGACTACTCATGAAGATGGGTCAAGTAGTCACAAATGGATACACCCAAAATTCATCAAAAATGTACTTAGATTGCGTAAAACCTCATAAAATCGCTTATTTAAATCATATTTGACATACTAATCATTATATTGTTTGAAGCATGCTGGATAATGGGTCAATTTGGGTAACTATTTAATACAGGTTCTGTTTAGCATATAGTTTTTCTAATAAGTCATAGGTTCTATCTGTTATGGTTGTGTTGTCCAACAGTTTATAGTTCTATCAAATTAATATTAGCGTAATTACTTTTCTTCACTCCTAAAGCTACCGAGCTTATAATAGATGAGAAGGTTATTTGAGAATGTTCTTTCTACAATTTGTGGCCACATTAATCTTCAATTCTAGCTCAACGTTTATGTTTTACATGTAGCACCGCCACTTAGGCAATTTTGCTTTCAATTTCTAATAACGTTGATCTTACCGCATAGTTATCCTTTTAATCCTTTTGTTTTTGTTTTTTTAAGAGCTTCAGTTATTATAGACTAATGGATACTCGGTTGCAACTTGCAACGACTTAGCTTGATTGCATTTCCTTCTAAAATTTTATAATTGATGCATAATATCCATGTACATGACCGATAGAAACGCTTTTAGGGGAAAAAGATATGGGATCTTGACATACTCGGAACATTAATGCATGTTATTTTTTAGTTTAAAATGATAAAGTTCTAAATAATAAATTAATCTTTAACACTATAACTTATGTACTATCCTTTTTAATTTTGTATAGTAACTTAAGCAATTTAAATTCATACATTCTAATGCTCTTGGTGCACACAACAGCTTTTGGAAAGACGAAGGTTGAATCAGCAAAGTAGGGGATATTTAACAAAGTAGGGGATATCGGTTACGCCCGTGTTAGCTTCATATCTCCTAAAGGTTACCGTTGCTGGGCTCTAGGGTTGGGCTACTTTAGATCCACTGTAGCAGGTATGCTTCACTTGAAATAGCCACAAATTATATTTTCAACTAACTAATACTGTAGAAGTTTAAAATTTAAATATGCCAAATTATAACTCTAAGGTGTTTGTTTTGTAAAATTTGGTATTCCTTGCTGCTACTGCCTTGCATCTTCCTTGCTTTATCTCAAGTTGCTTATGAGGGTTTCTGATGACGCTTAGCAGATGAAGGGTTTTTGGAGACGGGTTTCTGATGACGGGATGCTGATGAATTAGTTTCACTGGAATTATTGGTCAATTATGCTGTCTTCCTGAGTTATATTAGTGAGAACAAATTTCACATATACCTCTTTTCATGTCAAAGCAATTGATTATCTAAAACAATGCCGAATTTCAAGTGCTCTTTGGCAATCACTTGAATATATTTTAGAGAGAATCAGCTGACTGAGTAAAAGATGTACAAAGGCATAAGCTTGTCTTTTTTTTTCTTCTTCAGTTTGACCCGTCCATTTATAAGCTTTAACTTTGTTAGAAAATCAACAATTACCTTCACTCAACTTGAATTGGTGGACCGACTTTTGATTTTGAATTATAGACTACCATGATATAAAAGTTTAATATATGCGTAATGATTTTAATTTTATAACACCACAAGACTTATTAATATATATTCAAGGCACATATTAAGTGAAGAAGAATAGTCATCAGCACCCAAATTGTTACTTTGTTGCTTTGCAGGAAGCCAACTGAAGAGAGTGATGGTGGCTACTTTAGGGGCTTGAATAATGATGTGAGCAGTGATTATGAATATGAAAGATTCACTTTACATTGTGAAAGGGAGAGTCAAACCCATTAGGTTATTTTATTTCTTTTATCCAATTACTTTAATGTCTTTCCCCTATAACAAATACTTGATCTTGCTTAAATCTACAAATCTTTAGGATTCAAAATTGTTATAGTTAAAATTTAGCATGTATCAAGAGAGTATACAAAGCTTCATTGTAAGCATTAAAAACTTCATTTCGAAGATATGATTTCCTATTTCTGAGCCACAGAGTTGCCGTTATTGATACTTATTAGAAGTCATAGCTAAACTCAGTGAATAATGTCTAAATCTCTATTATAAGACTTTGAAACCTTCTAAATTCTAATAGTTGTTTCCTTTCACTTCTTAAACTATTCATGCTTAACCAACCCAAGAAGGATTTGAGTTCAATGTCATATAAGTAGAAGCTATGGTGATGGCACGGGCAGTGGGCATGCATTTTAGGGATGTTTCTCTGTAAAATCTTCTCAGAAGTCTCAGATATAAGAGAACACATATTACGTATTTATATCAAGTAAATTTTTCTTACTTTGATTCTATTAGTCAAATGCTTATGCAACTATCCTTACTATCATTTCATTGAAGATTAACCCGTTACAACACGATAAGAAGATGTACTTATTGAAATTCACTGCAGATATTTTCGTTGATCTATCACATAAGTGGTAAGCAAGTCATCTTTCTTAAATCTCTAATTATTACTATTTATAAATGCATGAACGTGTTTTGTACATAAAGATGATCATGTCTATGAAAAAACTACCACGTGCGTCAAACATAATCAAAAAACCAAAATTAAGAATGGTAACTAAAACAAAAACAAAAAGTAACCTATTTAACCTTTAATAGATAAAAAAAAATTATTAAAAATTTTAGAAAAAACCCCATGCGTGCACGGGCATTATAACTAGTTTTTTTTTATATGATTATTCAATTATTGGACTTGGAGCTCCATAAATGATGGGTATTTTCTCAATGTATTTATATTACTCATACACATAAGTTTTCATATTTCTTAAAGGGAAATAATGTAAGTAAAAAAAAAATGTATATACTGTAGCTTTTATCAACAATAGAAAGCGAGATATTGAAAGATAAAATGTATATTGTCGTACTTCTACTCAAGTGCATGCTCATAAAAGTAGGAATATCGCGTGCCAATTAATGATACGGGCCTAAAAATTCAAGCACGTTAACGTTGTCGATGCCTTATATACGACTGGTTTTTTTCTCGAGTGATACATGTAGACAAGTACACTACGCTAGTCTTCGTAGAGATAAAGCTCTTTGCTGAGTTACTATAATCATATTAACTTACAATATTAAGAAAATGTGTAAATGAACATAAAGTTTTTGGGTTAATGTCATAAAATAGTACTATAACATATTTTATGTAATTGATTTTTTTTTAATGTAAATTCATTTGGTTTTTATACTTACATGTGTAAGGCATAATAATGGTTATTATTTTCTCAATTTTTCAATGAATATTTGGCATAACCCGTGAAAGTATCTAATTTCTTATTTTTGCCCCACATTAACACATCGGTTAACATACTAAAACTTTTCAATATTTGAGTATAAAATATGACATGTTATACGTTTTGAAATGTTATCACTAAACTTTTCAATATTTGAGTATAAAATATGACATGTTAGACGTTTTGAAATGTTATCACGACCACCGGTTGATAATATCAGAAAATATTCATCATTATAACTTACACATGAAACTATAATAACCAATGTTGTTAAACAATACAGTAATTAATTACCAAGATGAAAATTACGTAAAATATGTTACTATTTTATGACATTAGTACGAATATAAATCACCAATATTATTTTTTCTAGCTAAAGTCGTCACATCTCAACTAATATATGTATTGCCTTACGTCAATAGCCGCTTATAGAAGTTAGAATCTTCAACTTTGACAAGAGTGTGCATATGTATATTCATGGGGTCCATGACCTAATTTTTCAATTTGTTTTTTCTATAACTTTTTATCCCAATATTTAAATGTTGTCATTTTCTTTTCGATATATTTTATAGACAACACAAGACTGGCGATGGTCGCCGCGTTGCAGGCGTGCCTGTTTATTCCGTCAAATTTTTTTTCAGTGGTTGCACGGCTGTTTATTCTGTCAAACCTTGAGGGCGGCGGTGTTGGTTATCCATCTGTAACGCGTGTTACGCTGATGCCACCTTCTGGTTGAGGGCGGCGGGTGTTGGTTATCAACTACACTTTTCAACTGGGCACGCAACATTTTTGATACAGAAAGTTGGTAGAGAGTATAACTGGTTTTGTGTAGGGTGCAAAGAAACTTGTTGATGCATTAGAATATGCCAATCCAAATAGCAGCTCAAATAAATTGACAAAAGAGAGTCACATAGGACAATCTGCAAACAAAATACATACATTGGGTACAGGCAATATTGCCATGTCACCACGTTGGCAAGTAGCAGAATCCTAATACATTACCAGAGAACTGAGTGGCGTAGTAAGGCCACATAGATTTTTAGTTTTACACACAGGTTATCGTTTGTTTTGTTTTTCCTATTATATTAAGCTGTACACAAAAGCAGGTCGTAGCAAAGTTGTTACAGTTACAGCTAGCGTGTTACGGGGGGAGTTGTTTTGATGCTGTTATTCTTGCTTCGTCCTTTTTGCACCCGTCGTTGGTTGCTCCTGTGTATTGTCTTTTAGCAATTGTCTGCGAACAGATGTCCTTGTTCCTTCAGTTTTGGTGATGGGTTCACGTACGCCTTCATTATGCTCTCGGGTAGTAACTGCAGACTCTTGTAGAATTTCCTGTGTAGGAGGTGTGGTTGGTGGTTCTTCTGCTGGTGCAACCATTCCTGGTACATCTTCTGTTTCAGTTTTCGGGCCTGTTAATAGGAAAACCTGTTTTTGCGTCTGTGTATCTGTGATGTTGGCTGGTGCATCAGCTGCAGCTGGTGTCAATGTCGAAGGTCCTTGCTTTTTCATTCCAGAGTGAATCTGATTGTGTCGCCTCTGCAGTTAAAAAAAATTATTTGGCTGTTCCTATAAGGCAAATGGAACAGTTACAGGTTAGCATGACTTACTCTAGGTTCCGTAGCATGATATCCAGCCACACCACCTTCTTATGGGTTGCGTTTCCAGCGTCATGAACATCTCCAACATGTAGGACACACCCGATGTAATCTGTAAATAGCAGATGTATAGTTAAAACGAATCCCATACATGCATTACTAATGTTGGTTACATGTTCCTGTGAGTATTGCGTCGTTGTTGTCTACATGGTCAGACAATTCGTTGTACGCAGTGAAATTAAGGTCCATCTGTTTTTATTTCGTTTTCAAACCGTCTGTTATTCCCCAACTAATTGAAACACAGAACACGCGTACGTAAGATTATCTACAAAAGCAAATTCAGAAACCAAATATGTATATGTAGATAGCAGATATTTGCCGAAAAAACAGAATTGGCTTTTGGAATAAAGGTTACCGAAGAATCCTAAAACTGATGTTGTCTTAGATGTGCAGCAGCATCCTGCAGCTTGCTTGCACTATCCGAATTCGATGGTCTACAACCTTTGTCGATAACACGCCTCGTGACACACCGTCTGGTAGAAGCAAAGCATACCTGATTATCCTTTGTTAGTAGTTTCTCAATTTCGTCACCGCGTTCTGTCTGCAAGCTGTTGTTGTTGATAGCCTGCAAAAAGTTTCACACACCACATGATTCCAAATGGAAAACTAAAATAATCTGAGTATAGAATATGTAAAAAAAAAAACGGTATTTTCCTGTACATAAAACCTCATAACTGACATGTATTTTTATTTGGTTACTGATCTCATGACCTCGTTGCCGGCAAAATATGAATCCTGCCTTTTACGTTCCTGAAAAATTAGCATAGTTCATTAAAGCAACACTAAAAAGGCAAAAGATATAAGATACTAAACTCTATAATTTTTAAACACACGAATCTTTAATCCACGAATCAACACTATGAAATCAGATACGACACAACGGGAACAGAGAAGTAAACTAATAATCTCCCTATAATGGTTACTTACTTGATAAGCCTTAAGTGACTGGTCAGCTGCTTTTTTGCTTATCATTGGCAGACTTGAACCCCGCAAGATACTTTTTGTGGCCCAAGAGGTTTGAGACTGGCTGCACAAAAAGTGTGAGTAGATAAAATATGGGACAATAGTTATGCCTATTGTTTAATGGCACATTGATCGTAAATTTGGAGATAAGCCAGTACAGTCAACAAGATTAGAAAACCGCCAATCAACTTAAATAGGCACAGGCCATATGGTATTCTGTTATAAAGATAAATAGCGCGTTTTTCTGCAATAATAATATTATAATTTAGGGTGTTAACACGTGGTCTAGCAGGCTAGTTCAAATGCCAGTAACTATGTAACATGCCAAACAGATACGTAGTTTAGTGCACGAAAAAGAAACCGCCGATACTAAAAATATAAAACCTAAGGGTGCACGATTATTGTATCAAGGTGGTGCATTATAAGGGGGCTTCACTGAGGACGTTCACATACATACTGCACTAAAGTGTCGTCCCAAACATCCTAGGATTATAGCAAACGAAATTGTCACAGATTAAATAAAAGGGTAACAACAAAAATTTATAACTAAAGGGCTCGACATTCGTATGTTCCAAACCTGACATACTCACTTGGAGGTCCTATAGCATCAGTTGTGGGAAGAAGTTACTTACATGGGTGGTGTAATTTAGAAGCAACATCGTTGGAAAAAGTGAATCATGAAGTCCAAAATAAACGTACATGTTACTGGTCTAACGTTTGGGGCATCATTGTTAGTCTGCAAACCTGTCTCACCCATGGATGATGTAACACAAACAGAGGTAACGTGCTGCGTATAAGTGTGGTCCAAAACATGGCTGTTAAAAAGCATTGAGCTTCCATCATAAATGCAGGACAGGCATGGACAACCAACCTGGACGGGCTGACGTGGAATCAGTATTTCGCGCACGTCTTCTTTGTCTCGCCCTACTTGTAAAGGTTTCCGGACCGCGTGACTGAGTTGCACCTGCTGCATAACGAAAAAAGAAAAAGATTAACTTTTGTGCCATGTGAATGTATGAAATCCACATAATAATGTTGAAACCAAGTCTTAAAAAACATTAGCTAAATTAATAAGCTGAAGACCGCGATAACCTAGAGTGGCTGAGGTTGAGGCAGTATTTCGCGGACTCCTTCCTTGTAGCCCTTGATTTACTCATATAATCTTTACACATAACAAATTCTTTAGGGATAATATGTTATAAATGTATCTAACGGAGCACATTTAGCGCGTATCCAACATTTTTTTTCCTGTTTAATACACAAACTTTCTAATCTTCCTATTATGTGTACTACATGAACAGATTAGGCAGGCGACGCCAAAGTGGCACCGGTCATTTATTACACACAATACGCCGGTGTATTTAATCAGGTCATTTAATAGACTAAGCAGGCGAAAAGTTTGATACATGCTAAAGAGTTTTGGGTTAAAATTAACTATCACAATTCATTAGTACATTACACAACAACATTGAATCAAACACAACACAAAATCAATAACTACCTTATCGCTGAACCCGAACATAACAGATGAACCAACATCAAAAGTATACCCATCTCTCTCATAAAACCCCGAACTCCCACCCGGAATCACATACTTCTCAAGCACCAACACTTTCGCACCCTTAACCGCCAACTGCGTAGCAGCCACCAATCCACCAATCCCTGGAAAAAAAACCCCAATTACCAAAAATCAATCAACTATCAAACCCTAATTATCAAAACCCAAATTATCAAAACCCTAATCATCACCAAAAGTGACCATTCCTAAATACCAACATATCGCTTATTTAAGAACATAACCCCTAATTTCACAAAGAAGCCTAAATTAAAAGTAAAGTCTATATCAAAATCAAAAACCTAAAACATATAACCAACCTCAAACATTGATGATACTCTTCGTTGCCATATTCATCTCTTTCATCTCCATCCTTCGACCATCATCGTCGATCATCACCACTGGATGTGGATTCGGTTAGATTGATTCGATCACCATCATCAGCAGCAGAAAATAGTGTGCGTAGGGTTTGTGGAATGGTCTAGGTTATGGGTTTATCATTGGAATAAAATTGGGCCAAAAAAATGGCAGCTGGGCTAATGAGGTGGGCCGAAAAAATGGCGGGAAAACGGCAGCATGATACGACGTCGTTTTCTTCGGGGTTTAATATAAACTTTTAATAATCGAAATCAACGATATCTAAACTTTCTTTAAGTGGATATCTAAATTTTCATACCTAGTTAATAATAATAAAAAAGAAGCTAGTATACAACATAAAGTTTTTGGGTTTTTTTAAGCGAGGGTATAAAAAAGAATAGTATTAGCTAATAAGTTCTAAGGTTGGATGCAGTAATGGTTCACGATCGACATACACGATCGATTACAAGTCGATCGTCCTTCTGTGGAGCAATCGATCGATTGCAATGTTGGGAGATTGGGGTCGCAAACCCGACCTCGATCATTTTTTTTTGTTTTTGTTTTTGTGTGTGTAGTATTAAATATAAAAGTTATTTTTGTGGAGTATGATTTTTTGTAGTGTAGGTCGCCTTACTGTGGCAACTAATCGCCAGAGAGATAAAGCTGACATGGCAGAGAAAATAGGAGAGATTGACCCTCCTTACTGCATCTAGCCTAAATAACTACGAGTACACGCATTTAAAGAATATTATTAGTTAATAAATCATGCACTTCTGCTTTTTGGCGCAAATGTATGAGTAAAGAGGTTCGGTTCTAGATTTGTTAATAGTTGGGAGATTTTTTTTTTTTTTTTTTTTTAAATTTTTATTATTATTATTATTATACCTGGGTTCCAACTTGACAATGCGAGCCAACTAATCCCAGGGCGACTACTCTTTTAGATAGTTGGGATATCTTTGTGTATGGTTGCGTGTTACCCTTCTGTTCGGTATATATAAGGAGATATAGGATTGATGTATATGGAAACTGAATATAAATACAAAGGGTGTTAAGATTTTTATTAGAATTTTATTTGTTAGAATTTGGATATTGATATATAGCAATTCATAATCTATTTTAGTACCTTTAGAAACAGAATGTTTTATCATGATTTAATTAAAAATTGTTAATGTACTCGTCTATTTCCAAATTAATAAGTGCCATTAACATGGAAAGTAATATTCATGTTGTAGTTTTATATGTTACTAGCTTAAAGACCCGCAGAATTGCGGGAAATTTTAAAGAAATTATTCATTAATAAAGTAAGAAACAACACTAAATAGGTATCGTATTTTCATTAAGAGAATATTGATCAATAATAAGTTCCATTAATGTTGACAAGAAGAATAACAAATCTCCCAACTATACGATAAACAATCTGGTTTTTAACTATGAAAATAATAAACGTTGATCTATCGTCTTTTCCACCTTTGGTAGTGTTGACATATATATGTATGTAGATAACGTTGATGAGTTGAGTAGCCAAAGTCCATTCCATGAACACCTTAGAAAGGATAAAAAAACAAAGGTGTAAGTAAAAGAAAGTCGTTAATTATAGCATATAAAAAGTATAGAGTTGGTTAAAACATGTCATATGTATATTGTATATACCTCTTGAACATTGATCATAATCCTTGAAGTACGCCTATGTAGACAACGTTTGTAGTAGTTTTCGAGATATCACCATACGCATCACAAATGACAACCTTTCATATTTCAAAGTTTTTTTTATAAAGGATTAAATACCTATCATGAGAAGGCATTGCATAGACATGAACAGAATCAAAAGGCATTGCATACCGATGATCAGAAGGCATTGAGGCAATGATGTTATTTGAGTCAAATTCCTTGTACAGTGTATCGATTTTCTTATTTTGTATCTCTCTAACCGAAATCTAATTCTACTACTATAATTTTCATTTAAGATATTGAAGAATGACTGTGGGAATCAGATTGTGAGCCCATTGCAAGGTCCGTATAGAAAGTTTGTAAATGACGACGGAAGGAACACATTACTAAAGAGTATATACAAACGATTTAGAGGAATGAGTACAAAATTAACTATTACAAATAACTGCAAAGTTAATAAAAATATGCAGAATTAACAGGTGGACACTAAAAATATGCTAATTTCTATTTTATTTTTTTCATTTTTATGTTTGATGCACATTTTAGCATTAATTTCATGATTATGTTAGGTTTTTTATGTTTATTTGATGTCATCAGTTAGTTAAACTAATAAAGTGAATGAAAATTATGATGATGAATATCTATGACAATTATCCTGATGAAAATTATGTTAGATGAACATATTAGCTATTATGTTATCTTAGGTTCATCAGTTAGTACATTCTTTGTTATATGCTTATTTTTATGTTAGGTTCATCAATTTATGCTCTTTTTTTTAATCTATTTATTTTTATATTAGGTTCATCAGTTTATGTTTTTTTGTTATCTATTTAGATGATGGACATATTAGCTATTATGTTATCTTAGGTTCATCAGTTATTACATTTTTTGTTATCTGCTTATTTTTATGTTAGGTTCATCAGTTTTTTTTTTTTTTTTTTTTTTTAATCTGCTTTCTTTTATGGTAGGTTCATCAGTTTATGCCTTTTTTGTTATCTACTTATCTTTATGTTAGGTTCATTATTTACTACATTTTTTGTTATCTGCTTATTTTTATGTTTGGTTCATCATTTACTACATTTTTTGTTATCTGCTTATTTTTATGTTAGGTTTCATCATTTAATCCAAGTGGGAAATGTAGGAAGAACTGTAGATACTGCAAATGTAGCATGAAAGATTATGATCAAGCGAAGTGAAACGCTATTAGATCTGAAATTGTTGCTAAGAAGGCTAGTGATAAGGCTGCTATCAAGGAGCGCAAGCAGAAGGCGAAGTTGGCTGCTAAGAAGGCGAAGTTGTCTGATAAGAATGCTTTTGTTGTTTCTTAGTTACTATTTCACTTTTTTTACTGTTAGATAAATAAAGGCTTAGTTGTTGATATGTTTTTTGTTTGTTCATTAGTTATTTTAGCTATTATATTATCATAGGTTCATCAGTTAGTTTTTTTGTGTTTATATGTGTTATCATACGTTATGTTATCATAGGTTCATCAGTTAGCTATTGGTTCATCAGTTATTGACTTTTAGCTATTATGTTAACATAGGTTCATCAGTTAGTTTATGCTTTTTTTTAGTTGATGAACATTTAGTTTTTTTTAGCTATTATGTTATCATAGGTTCATCAATTTGTTTATTTTAACTATTATGTTATCATATGTTCATCAGTTAGTTTATTTGTGTTTATTTGTGTTATCATAGGTTCATCAGTACGTTAGCTATTGGTTCATCAGTTATTGACTTTTAGCTATTATATTATCATAGGTTCATCAGTTTGTTTATTTTAGCTATTATGTTATCATAGGTTAATCAGTTAGTTTATTTGTGCTTATTTGTGCTATCATAGGTTCATCAGTTAGTTTATGCTTTCTTATTTTATAAACATTAGTTTTTGTTTGGTTCATCAGTTATTGTCCTGTGTTTTTGTCCAAAACAGGTTAGTACTAAAGGTCCGTGAAAAAGGATTAAGAGCAGTGTTGAGTGTTCAGTTAATCCAAGTGGGAAGCGTAGGAAGAACTGTAGATTCTGCAAATGTAGCATGAAGGTTCATGATCAGGCGAAGTGCAATGATGTGAGAGCTCAAATTGCTGCTAAGAAGGCTAGTGATAAGGCTGCTACAAAGAAGAGCAAACAGAAGGCGAGGTTGACCTATAAGAAGGCGAAGTTTGTCTGATAAGAATGGTTATTTTTTTCTATTTTTTTATGTTAGATAAATAAAGGTGAAGTTTGTCTGATAAGAATGCTAGATTTTTTTTGATAATGATAAAAGTAACATTGATTTGAGATAATAGTATATGATGACTTTATAGTTTCTATTATGATCAATTTTATTGGTTTTGTTCATCAGTTTGATAACTGTTCTTTTTGCAGGTTTTTGAATTTTATTTAAGAGATGTTTATCAATTTATATAAAAGTTTTTCATCAAAAAAACTATTATGGTTTTAAATGCAGGTATTTGAACATTATGGTTTTAAATGCATCAGATCATCAGTTGCTTTACAATACAATATACGAGCAACTACATTCTAATATTTATGCCAAAAAATTCATCAGTTACATCAGATTGTTATGGAAAACTAAAATCATTTGTCCATACCAACCAACCAAAAATGTATCTACTCCAAACTATATTTTTCATTTCCCTACTGATGTACATTTCATTATATGTATTTTTCATGTTTCATATATTTATTGTATTAATTTATGCATTGTACATAGCTTAAAATGCTTAAAACTATGATTGGTACTAAGTTTGCAAAGACCATTTGGACCAGGGACTGTTCTCATAATTACTGAACTTAATCAGTAGACATTGAGGTTTAGGTAAAAATATAGGGCTGTAGATCTATCTCTTAGCTTCGATTTGCCGGGTGGATGGTGCGTGGCGATACCCGATGATTTAATTAGAAAATAAACGGTAAAACTAGTCGGAAAACGCACACCAGATTTTAAACGTAAAAAGCTCATAGATCTAATCATTTCTGAGACTCGGTCCAGTTTTATGAAAATTAGATAACACTTTAACTTGAACTTATCACCAAAATGGTAAGACTGACTGTGGCTGACCCGGATCAGACATGATATATAAGGGTAGAATGGTAATTTCACTTAGGTTATGAAATTTTAGAAGCAGTATGACCTCCAAAACTGATTAGAACACTTAAAAACCTTTCCGGAAATATAAAATTTGAAGTATAACTCCTTACGGTTTAGGAGAAACGAGAGTTTTAGTAACAAATATCCACTTTTATCAAGACGCGCACTTAACCCAAAAATTTATATAACTTATCCAAATTTACTTAAAAATAGTCAAATATATTTTATAACATTTATAAACATAATGAAATAATAATAATAGTGATGTAACTATTTTAAACATAAAATTTAGTAAACTATAATGTTATTAACACTTGATAACTTTTGCACTTACCCGAAGTGGTAGGACTCACTTTCGGGTACAAACCCGATAACTCATCTTTGGACAATTTGACCATATATCGTTACAATAGGATTTTTGGACTATAAAAATAACAAAAACCCGAACCTCGGACAACTTATAAATTAGGGCTCGTAACACTTTCACAACTTGTCAATTTTAGTCCCTGTCACTTTATAAACCTTAAAAACACTATGTACAATTGCATGATTGATATAATATACTTACTTGCATTCATACTCTATTATTTTAAAACCTAAGACGCAACATATTATTTTTAGGCTGCTCGTAGGACTTTTCGGTTTACGCGTCACTTTACTTACATCTTGCTATTCACTTTTGTTTACGGTGAGTTCATAGCCCCACTTTAACTCTTTAAATTGTTTATAAACCCATTGGGGGAGATACATGCTATTTTACAATTTGGACACAAGTGCTTTAAACTGTATGCTTACCTGAAAGTATTGTTGCCTAAGTACCGCTATTGCCAAAAACAAGTCCCTAACATCATGAACCATTAATCACTTCCATGTGAACGCGAATATTCCTGCCCCGGCGGGATTGGGTTTGTTGTTGTTGTTGTTGTTGTATGTGAACGCAAATATTGTGAATAAGCCTATTGGGATTGACGAATCCCGTTTGTGTTGATTTGATAGACAACCAAACGCACTATATTTGAATAGCTAGATAAATGGCAAATTATCTACACGGGGCCATTATTATTCTATATATATATATATCACGTATTGATATATATACAGTTAACGTTTGAGTGTCATGAGCTTAGAGCAATACTTACTATTTACCAATAATTGTATTCGTTGCAATTATTATTTTAACTCTGAAATCTTGTGGTCCATTATTTATTTATAAACCTATGAATTTCACTCAACCTTTGTGTTGACTTTTTAGCATGTTTTATCTCAGGTCCTTAAGGTAATTGGCAAGCATGAAGTCGCACGGAGAATGTTTTGATGGCTTGCATTGTGTTATCATTCGATAAACTCTTGAAAACTTTTATGTTAATACATTATGTTTTCTAAAACTATTTGGGACCTCTTATGAGTAGCACCCCAATGATATTACTTTCCGCTGCGATATTTTGGGGGTGTTACATGTGTATCTCCTACTTACAAGAGATTACTGTTTATCTTTGTAATTAAAGAGAAGGTGTAACTCCTAATTTTCATCATAGTGAAACGTATTTTTCCTTACCCGTGGTTTTTAACCGATTAGGGTTTTTTCATGTTATATCCGTGTGTCATCTTTTATTACATTTCATATTTTAGTTATGGATTTGCTTCAATCCGGTGTCACTTTTCTCAACATAGATGACTGTAATTAAGAAATTTATTTTATCACACAATCATTTAAAATTTTGAACAAATGCAAGTCACTGATGACTCCACATCAATGTCAAATCATGATTGAAGATGTAATGATTCTGAAATTCTAAGGATGAGATATACCCTCACGTGAAAGGTGTTAGCAAAAAGGATGAGGAGTGTAACAAAGTGTGAAAAAGAATGACGAAAACTAAATTTTTGGGAGCGACTTGAAATGCAAATTTTGGAAACCACTATTTTAATAAGTAGTGTAGTTAAAAGAAGAGAAATAAAAAAAAAATCCGGTTTGGTTGGATCGATCTGATTGTAAATGTAAAATAAAAATCGATTGTGTTTTTGATCTGATTGATTGAAACTAAAAAAAATGGAGAAATTTTAACACTGAAACAAAACTGGAAAAAAAACTCCGTCGAAAGTATATCGAAGTGCCCGTCTATTGAAAGATAAAAAATTCTCGCCATGACGGTGTATTTTTTATTGCTTAAGGATTACCATTTGCAAGATATTTTATATAAAAAAGAAAAGAAAAATCCGGTTGCAAGATATATATATATATATATATATATATATATATATATATATATATATATATATATATATATATATATATATATATATATATATATATTCTAATAAAATGGAGTTCTGTACAAGTCCCCTGAAGCATCCTGCATTAAAAAATCTGCTGTGTCTTGCACCATATTTCACAGTATTTTTGGAACGTACAACATCACTTTTGCATTATCATTCGAGTCTTCTTCTATAAGATTCAAACTATAATTAAAAGCGAAATCAACAGTTTCAACTCTACCATTAATTTACAAATTGAAGACAATCATATCGTAAAATAAGCCCCCTGCTTCTTCTAGACGCTCCAAGCTTTTCAAATCACATTTATTCAAAACCATATTTGCTAATTTAATGTTAATGTTTTACAAATTCAATCAATCGGTTACACTCAATCCCTAAAAAATATACATCCGGTTTGCGAAGAAATCAATCCGCTCCATGAATAATTATCTTGATTCTACCCAAATATTATTTTTGGAGAGGATATCTGATGAAGCGAAAAGTGTACCGCTTTTAGGGGGTCATTTAAGCCCTAAATCGTATTTATTTGATCAAATATTGCCCTAAATCGTTCCTTTTGTCATTTTAGGTACTTTGGAGAAGAAATCTGGAAAAAGAAGCATTTTGGACGTTTTTGGAGCATAAAAGTGAAGAAAACGACAAAGTCTCCAAAGCTGCTGGAAAAGTACACGTGACGGCGTCAAGGATTGCTCCTGACGGCGTCACGGCTTGGCAAAAGAGGTGGATATGACAAATACACGTGACGCGCCAGAAAGTTTTACAATGGAAGTCTGACGGCGTCACCCTTTAAGGTGATCAAGGCCGTCACGGTTTAAGTTAAAGAGAGACGGCGTCAAGCACAATTGTGACAGCGTCAACCCTTGACGTGCCAGAGTGGATTTTGGAGGATTAAAGAGGGACGGCGTCAGGAAGACCATCCGGGAACCCTAGCCGCGGAGAGGTGATGGCGTCACCTCCTACAACGTGACGCCGTCAGCCCCTAAATTCTATATATAGTTTTGCAATTTTTAGTCATGAGTGTGCAACTTTGTGAGGAGAAACCCTAAGACGAATTTTCCACCATTTTTAAGGGTTTTATACCCTTGGATCTCCCATGTTTAATTGAAGATAAGTAATCAATTAATCATTCAATATGTCTATGTGTTGTTTGATTATATCTTGTTCTTTTCTTTTAATTAACATGCTAGGCTAGATTTATCTTGTGTTTGCTTAGATCTAATGAAACCTAACTATTGATTATTGGTTATTGGTGTGTTATCAATTGTATTAGATAATTGTTTATCGATGTTAGGCTTAAGAAAACTGGCTAACCTCCTATACGGTAACTTGCTTGAACGTCTTAAGAAACATGAACCAATGCGTACTAAGGTTTTTATGGTTGTATTTAATGCATGAGCGAATTCTAGTGATCCCATGTTAGGAGCTTCTTAGCCGGCTCGACATAGGAGTGAAGTAGGAGCTTATAGAGTTGGGGAAGTACGTACGCCACCCCACGATTGGTATTAAGGAATACACCCGTCATCCACGCAATTAATACACACTAATCAACCGGTAAAAGATAGTTAGGGAGTAAAAAAATCTAAGTAAACACATTTCTCTCCATATAAGTTCCACAACCTTTTCATTTTCAGTTATTTTATTTTATTTGCAATTGTAGTTATTTTGGTTAGTTGACTAGCAACTAATTCCGCCCACTCCTTCAAACCCGAGATTTTACTTGCTTTCATAAAAATATAAAAATACAAAAAGAATCTTCCCTCACCCTTAGACCTATTAGAGTAGTTTTTCAATCCTAACGACACTATTCCCCTAGAGAACGATCAATCCCCCGGTACTTGCCACTACACTATACTACATCGGTCAGGTACACTGCCTGGTGGGGATTGCAAGCCTCTTGAGATCCCTCGAGAGGTAAAACCTGTTGTAAGGTCGCAAAACCACGAATCAAGTTTTTGGCGCCGCTGCCGGGGAATTGTTATTGTTTAGGTTGAATTTTTATTTTATTAGGTCTACTCACTAGATTCCTTTCTAGTGAGATTTTTATTTTATTTTTCTAGGTTTTTCTTTAGTCTATCTTATTTCTTTGTACTTTTGTTTGTGACACCTTCCACCTACCTCATGAGTAATAGTGATCGCTTGATCCCTGTTATTCGTATTTTCCGCCGTGCAAACTTCCAACTACCCGTTCCCGCCCCCTTCGTATAAAACAACAACCTTTCACCCGACCACCACTTTGGTAACAATTCTGAGATGGAGGAGTCTGACCATGAGAATGACTATGCAGTTAGTCCATTTTACAACTCAGACTCCGATGAGGATGCTGGTAATGGAGAAGTAGTTAACGAGGAATGGAGAAAAGAGGAAATTGATCCCTTTAAGTATGTTGACCCTAGGACTAAGATCGAAAAGGATAGCCTCTTTAACATGCAATTTCCGTGTAAGATTGGTTATCATAGTTTTCATGCTTATCTTAACTCATCTTTGCCTATGAACATTATCTCTCGCGCTAATTATAATAAAATCATGGTAGATGAGCTAGAATATCAAAGTGATAACATTGTTGCTAGGATTAAGCCACTACACGTATTCGTAGGAAGTTTTGTGTATTTGGTGGATTTTATGGTTATGGAGAATTTAGGAGAATTTATTGATAACAAATTAACCCAAGTCATTTTTGGAGAACCCTTCAAAAGGTTGACCAACCTTGACGAAAAACTTGTGGACCGGTTAATTACATTCTCGGATGGGGATGAAGATTTTGTTTACCAAATGCCCCGATCACATCCTAGGTTTAAGAACTTCTCCATTGAATCTTGCAATAGACTTGTGCCTATTGACTTGTTAAGTGAGAATGATAAGAGAAAGGGGCTCAAATATCCACATGAGAAAAATAAGAGATATTATCATGGATGTCTGGAGCTGAATGATGAATACAAGAAGGATGAGGCAACAATTAGATGGCTCACACTCGGATACATGAGCATAAGCGACACTAGATAAGCCTGACTTTGAGTCTAGCTACAAGACTCGTTAATAAAGAAAAGCGCTTCTTGGGAGGCAACCCAAGCTTTATTTGCTTTGTGTGTTTATTTATTTGTTTGTTTGATTTTATTTGGTTCCGTATGTATGTTTAATTTTTATTATTATTGATTCATGTTCAAAACTAAATTGTGAAAATGCTTTATCTTGTTTTTTAACTTCGTCTTAACTACATATAAAGGTATTTTGCAAAAGATAAGTGTAAGGGAAATCCAAATCGGTTTATTAGAACAAATGAACATGAATCATAACAATATTAAATTAACATACATATTAGTAATTGTTTGAGTCAAATGCTTGTATCGAGTCATAATGATGTTTTGCAGGAATTCCAGGAAGTAAGGTATAGGTTTTTCCAGAAATTTTCCGGAAACTTAACATGAGAATTCTGTCAGATCATTTATGACGGCGTCAGGCATTACAACCTGACGGCGTCAGGTTTTAATTTTCTAAAATTTTGAAAGTTTTGTTTTTCTACCAGAATCATAAAAAGTTTTTATTAAATCTCTAACTTATAAACTCCAGGAATCTGCAAAATAATCATTCCACAAGCATTATATCCTTATATAGATTTATCCCGCCGATGTTATGCAGGTTTTCGTGTTTGTTTTCTCAGGTTTAACAGGTTATTTTGGACAAGGAAATGTATGTGGAATCTAGCTTTTGGCGATGCATTAGTCTTGGAGCTTCTACTTTCTCTTGGAAGAAGATCTAACCATGTTACCTCTTTATCCACCAAACGAATTAGGGGAGTATTTGATTTCATTCTTTTACCTTATTTACTTTTACATGTTGTTATTTGAACATTGGGGACAATGTTCATCTTAAGTGTAAGGGAGGGTAAAATACGATACCTTAGAGAATGCTATTACGCTTGATTTTTGTTTGTTTAATGGTAGATGTGTAATAAAACTGAGAGAAATACCTGTTAAGGCAATTTTAGTGCCAAATTTAAAATTTTTTACAACATATAAGAGTGAAACTTTGATCTTAATGAGCGTCTCATGGATAGGAGTTATATGACAAGCACAAAAACCGTACCACTAAAAAATTTTCCACCCCCAAATATGTGAGGTTCGCCCCTAGAATTGGTAGGAAAAGCATTTATGCTATGATGTGTGTACCGGTAGCACTTAGATTCTAGAACTTGCGTTAGGACCATTCCGAGGCCACAAGTGAGACTACATTCGTGTAGTTAGATTTACTACATGATAAGAGGCATTAGGATTAACCCATTGTTTTACACCTGTGTTTTTGTTATAATTACATTGGCTACATTGGTCAAGTAATTCTCCCACACCCTTTGCGTTGTATTCATTTTTAGTACACGATACCCCTAGTACACCCCTCAGAGCCTATCTTTTCGTTTCTAACTTTAAGCATTTTACTTAAAGTAAGAATTTGTTTACACCCCACTTAAATGTACACCCAAATCGCCTTAGCCTACCTTGTATGCACTCATTTTTAGTGCATTATTGTGACAACATTTGTTTAAACCCCAAGTTAATTATCTAATTGATTACATGGTTGCTAAGTCGAGTCATATCCTTGTACATATTGTTTTGGGACGATTGGGACTCATGGGTAAAGTACTAGTGTAATGGAGTAATGGGGAAGAACAACATTATTACCCCCATATGTGCTAAATATTTTAAAAGTACTCCAATTGTTTCGATTATCTTAATTCGAGTCATTAGAATAGTTATTTGTGAAGTTATGTAAAAGTTCAAGTGTAAGGGGAATGCGACGCCTCTACGATGTATTATTTTGGATGGTAGGGCAAGAGTGTATGAAGAAAAAAAGAAAAAAAAATCGAAAAAATAAGAAAAATACAAAAAAATGAGAAAAAGAAAAGTAGTAAAAACATACGGACTACCATCCCGTTTCATTTTATGTTTATTTTATGTTTTTGTTATTTTGTTTTTAGCTTAAGTCGAGTCTAGTCTTGGCTTAGCAACGCCATATTGTACATGTAATTAATCAAGATCTTTAACTCGCCACCAGTAAAATATCCCTTATCCAACAAAACCGTGTTTATCATATCCCTACACCTAACGTTATAACCCATTTAAAAGCCCTCTTTGATAGTTTATCTTAGGTGCTTACGCCTAGTGGAGGAGGTTTTTGATCCTTTCCCAAGCCTATGGTAATCTATTTGCTATGACAGGTAGTGAGAGATATTATCCGTTTTCATTTATGAGATATACTTTTATGACACCTGAGAGATGTGAGTATCTAAACACTACTTGTGAGGTGCTAGTTTGTAATCTCCGTGCTTATTATGATTAAAGTGGAACGACTATTTGTTGTAATTACTTTTATATTAGCGTTAAATGACCCCTAACTTGTATTTTGATTAGAATAAAAGCGCATTTGCTTGAGGACAAGCAAATCTCAAGTGTAAGGGTATTTGATGAAGCGAAAAGTGTACCGCTTTTAGGGGGTCATTTAAGCCCTAAATCGTATTTATTTGATCAAATATTGCCCTAAATCGTTCCTTTTGTCATTTTAGGTACTTTGGAGAAGAAATCTGGAAAAGGAAGCATTTTGGACGTTTTTGGAGCATAAAAGTGAAGAAAACGACAAAGTCTCCAAAGCTGCTGGAAAAGTACACGTGACGGCGTCAAGGATTGCTCCTGACGGCGTCACGGCTTGGCAAAAGAGGTGGATATGACAAATACACGTGACGCGCCAGAAAGTTTTACAATGGAAGTCTGACGGAGTCACCCTTTAAGGTGATCAAGGCCGTCACGGTTTAAGTTAAAGAGAGACGGCGTCAAGCACAATTGTGACGGCGTCAACCCTTGACACGCCAGAGTGGATTTATGAGGATTAAAGAGGGACGGCGTCAGGAAGACCATCCGGGAACCCTAGCCGCGGCGAGGTGACGGCGTCACCTCCTACAACGTGACGCCGTCAGCCCCTAAATTCTATATATAGTTTTGCAATTTTTAGTCATGAGTGTGCAACTTTGTGAGGAGAAACCCTAAGACGAATTTTCCGCCATTTTTAAGGGTTTTATACCCTTGGATCTCCCATGTTTAATTGAAGATAAGTAATCAATTAATCATTCAATATGTCTATGTGTTGTTTGATTATATCTTGTTCTTGTCTTTTAATTAACATGCTAGGCTAGATTTATCTTGTGTTTGCTTAGATCTAATGAAACCTAACTATTGATTATTGGTTATTGGTGTGTTATCAATTGTATTAGATGATTGTTTATCGATGTTAGGCTTAAGAAAACTGGCTAACCTCCTATACAGTAACTTGCTTGAACGTCTTAAGAAACATGAACCAATGCGCACTAAGGTTTTTATGGTTGTATTTAATGCATGAGCGAATTCTAGTGATCCCATGTCAGGAGCTTCTTAGTCGGCTCGACATAGGAGTGAAGTAGGAGCTTATAGAGTTGGGGAAGTACGTACGCCACCCCACGATTGGTATTAAGGAATACACCCGTCATCCACGCAATTAATACACACTAATCAACCGGTAAAAGATAGTTAGGGAGTAAAGAAATCTAAGTAAACACATTTCTCTCCATATAAGTTCCACAACCTTTTCATTTTCAGTTATTTTATTTTATTTGCAATTGTAGTTATTTTGGTTAGTTGACTAGCAACTAATTCCGCCCACTCCTTCAAACCCGAGATTTTACTTGCTTTCATAAAAATATAAAAATACAAAAAGAATCTTCCCTCACCCTTAGACCTATTAGAGTAGTTTTTCAATCCTAACGACACTATTCCCCTAGAGAACGATCAATCCCCCGGTACTTGCCACTACACTATACTACATCGGTCAGGTACACTGCCTGGTGGGGATTGCAAGCCTCTTGAGATCCCTCAAGAGGTAAAACCTGTTGTAAGGTCGCAAAACCACACATCAATATCCTTAGGTCAATCCCTCAAATTTGTAAGTAATTTTTTTTTTGATTTTTTTGTTTCTGAAATTCATTTATTCCACTTTCATTGTATTATAATCTTTATATTGTTTGATTGTAAGTTTTTGTTTAATTAATTGGGCGTATGATGAAGACCCTAATACTAAACTTTGGGGGAAATTGTTTTTTAAAATAATTATCACTGATTTAAATCAATTAAACATTTTTAAATTAGGGGAAACTGTAGTATTTAATATTAGCAAATGAAACCCTAAAAAATAATTATGTGTTTGACTTTTAGAAGTTGATATGAAACCATTGATGAATCCAAACAAGTTGATAAGTTTTTTATACAAATTTGTATTTGACTTTTAGAGGTATTTTTGGTAGTAAGAATAAAATTAGTTTGTGTTAATCATGGAAATCATTCAACATATTAAAAACCTTCTAATATGTGTTTCTTTTAATTTTAGGAACTTCGACACTATAAAATGATGGATGGGTTTCTGCTAAATGTGCACTTCAAAATTACTCAATATCCTCTAAAACAACAATGTCTACATTTGTTTCTGGCTATATCAATGATTTGTCCGCCGTTAAGGACAACATCAAATTACGAGTCCGTGTTTTGCGTACCTGGATGCAGCCTGTTTTTAGCAAGCCAAATATCTCCAACATGGAAATAATTGTTTTTGATGAACAGGCAAGTACTTTGTTTATGTTTTGTTCCAAAAAATTAAAACACAATGTTTTCATACTTTTCATGGTTCATTAAAATGTTCATTTATCATGGTTTCTAAAGATTATCAATACAATTTTTTTTGCAGAATACAAGGATGCAAGGAATGGTGAGGCAGGCGTTGGTGAATGGGTTGAAACACCAATTAGAAGAGGGCAGTGCAATAACACTTCAACGGTATAGTCTGGGTGAAATTCAGCCCAAATACCGTATTGTTAAAAAACCTATGCGACTCAGTTTCTTATCAAACACTATAATTGAAAAGTGTCCTGATTACACTGGCTCATTGTATGGGTTTGACTTTCGACCCTTTACAACCATTACCGATCTCAAAACAGAGGAAGATGGCCAGTTTGGTATGTAACACGGTTTCCTTTGCACAGAAATTTATGTACAAACTGTTTTGACATTAACATATAAAATTATTTGCAGACGTGATCGGTCAAGTCGTTGCTTGTGAAGAGTTGGACAACTACGATAAGAATGGGCGTGCTGGGAATAAAAAGCCAATAACGCTCATTGATCCTGAGTAAGTCATTATAATTTTGTTAATTTTGTTTCTGATTAAAATATTTTATATAAAGTTTTGTATAACTATTTGATCTGTGTTGGGTATGCTTCTCGCACCAAAATGTGACAACATATTTGTGATTACATTAGTTATCTTATTTGCCACAAACACATGGACTAAAAGTGTCATTATTGTAAAGTCATGTGTTTTGGATCTATAAATACACCTCCTAGACTTCACTAGGAGGGTTGAAGCTTGTGTGTTTGTTTTTCATTTTCACTATCATTAATAAAACATCCAAGTTTCCTCTTTACTTTTCTTTACTTTCTCTCTAACTCTAACCATGAAGATGATGATCTTTCATCATCCAAGACCTCCCGATTCACATAAGATCAACCAAAACACGATCCATCAATTGGTATCAGAGCCACGGTATTAGTTTTGGTTGATTTGCGTGATTTTTTTTTTGTCAAAAACGTATTTTTGTGTCTGTTTGGCCTATTCGTACACTGGTTTCAACATTTTTCAAGTCAAACAGATTGATAAAGTTGAAAGTTTTTTTAAATGATATTATTTGTTGTTGGGCTTACTGTTTGTTACAGCTATCATGATATCATTTTATTAAGCTTTTTATTCTTAACATCCCGTGAAGATTATTACGTCAGTTACATGGTACAAATGGTGGTCGGATAAAACTGGATATTAGAGGAAAAGTCGGAAATATAACCGGAAAACTCATCGGAAAACCGCCGGAGTTCTTGGTCAAAAAGTCAAAACCCTCTTTTATCGCAATTGCCAAACCCTCTTCTATCTGAGTTCGCTTTCTTGTATAAGAAATGCGATAACAAATGCGACACTTTTATCGCAGTTGCGACTATCGCAGTTGCGACTATCGCAGTTGTGTTATTATCGCAGTTGTGAAATTTTTATCGCAGTTGTGAAAGACCATTTATCGCTGTTGTGACATGACCACTTATCGCAGTTGCTCGGGTCAACGGGGTCAACAGTCAAGGGTCAACGGTCATTTATCGATAATCTAAAACAAAAGATGAAGATGGGAAAATCAGTAGACTACACGACCACAACTCTCTAACTATTTAACTCGAACAGAAAATTAAAATCATACAGTATCAGTATGCCAACTGACTCGAGACTATAGTCACAAACCAACATCTTCAAAACCATATCAAACAACATCTAATCCTATATCCTACTCACATCACCTCAACAACCAACATCTAACAATCACTCGCCAAGTCTAATATAATCTTTGAATCAACATGTTAAAGTATATTAATTGATCTCAGTTTTGTGGTATATGGTATCTCGTATGAGACATCCAAGATCTTTTAGATCTATACCAACATACACCATCATTGATCTTGTCGAAGCATGAATCTTTTTTATGTCCGAATATAACAAGAAAGAAATATAACATTAATGTTACTTTCTTTTTTTTTCATTCGTTCAAGATTATCAAACTAATTATAGAACCTACCGTGGACTTTCAAAGAATCTTGACACCTTCTCAAACGTTTCTTGATTCGGTATGGCGCAGAAAAGTGAAAATAGGTCCGGCTGTGTCCTTTTTTTACGTTTGTGATAAACTGGTCGATTGATGGTATATTCGGATAATTAGATGATGATGGAGATGTATTGGGGAAATGATGTTGATTTGGGTGTTTAGGGTTTGGTTGAGTGGTTGACTGCATATTGGTGGCTGAGTGGGTGATAATATAAAAGGGGGCGGATGATATTTTAGATTAGGGTTAAGAGTGTGATAAAGTGTGACTTATATAGGCGGGTTATTAGGGTATCAAATTTTTTAAATCACGATTTATCACTCTTGTACTGAACGGTTGGGCTTTGATATGTTGGGTTTGGATTTGTTGGACCAGATAGGCCATGGTATAATATTACCATGCGATGACTATTATCAGATTTTATTTTGACTAATTTGTTATTAGTCAAAATTAATATTGGTATAATATTTGTCAAATTGTTATATTTGTGGTTCGAATGACAAAGCGACTAATTCTTCACGGGGATACGATTTTTGACAAGATCGGGATAAAACCATTATCATAGTTCACTTTAACCGTCAAAAGGCTAGTGTTGGGTATTGAACCGCAAGATGTGACTACGGGGTTAATTCTTTATTATTTATTTGAGGTTGAAGTGGGATATCACGGGTGCGTGTACTTAGTATCTTGAAGATATCGGGGTTGGTTGGATGCATGATTCTTCGAGATCCTTGTTCGAGCTTATAACCTTCAAAATGATTAAGACTTGAGTTATCTCGTTATACCTGATGTAAGGAGTTACGTTGTTGTGCTCACAGTGTATAGCCATCACTTTAAAGGAGTTACGTTGTAGTGCTCAAGTGTCACACAAAGATGTGGATAATTCAAGATGAGTTCATATACAGAAAAGGATGGTTGGATGGGTATATGAAACGACCTATGCTTAAAGGAGTTACGTTGTAGTGCTCAGTATAGGTTCCTTAGTCAGACAATAGTGCAAGCTTAAGTCACAAGTTCGGGTTATTGTACTTCAGTCTCAAGTTAGTAATAATGGGTTTTCTCCATCAGTGGTCACTACAAAAAGCCATCAGAATGATAATGGGGTCGGTAAAGAGTTAGATGAGAAGAGTATAGAAGAGTAGAGATTTTATCAGCAGTTGATTCTCACGGGCTATTTATGGTACTTCACACATCTTCGACTAATTGGACATATAGGGTTTACGCTGCCTCCGTTTCCATCGTAACCATAGTGTGTATGCTTCCGATTCCGCGAAGACATCGTGGGGGAAGAGAGAGTAGATGTGCTTTGACCTTCTTTGACTTTCTTTGCATTTTTTTGCAAAATACTCTTTTTCCGGATGGATCTGCATTCAGGGGGAAGAAATGAGCACATCGGGGACGCATAACAGACTAATGTGATCGAGCTTACAATTTTATTACTACCGGAAGACGTCCGCAGAGATGATCAGTAGTTCAGTTTTGTGATTTTGGTGTACTCGTTTCAACTTTCGCAGATTGTGAAGTGTGAAGTAGCCTACTTATGTGAGAAGATCTTGCTAATTTCTTGCATGTTAACCCCGAACGGGACTTCCGCATTGAGCATAATCGTTACTTAGTACTAGTCAGATTTGCCTGGTGTGGTTTACGATGTCATCTACAAATTCCGCTGCGTACTTACAACCTTCAAAAGTTAGAAGACGTGTTAACTACATCAAAGTTTCGAATTTGCTAAAGACGATTGTCAGTTTGGGGGGAAGCTGATTCAGAAACTTCACCAATAAGAAGTGTACGAAGAAGCCGTTAAAGACATGCAGCATGAATTGGGGGGAAGTTAATCCAATTCATGTTTATTACATCATGTGACTACGAGTAAAGAAAAGTTCTCAAGCCGAGGTACAAGATAAAGACAAAGAGCGTCAACTGTAATCATCCTCAGCACATGAAGAGCTTATGAAGACCTTTCTTTATTTGTATTTTTACTTGTAGGATATGATGTAAGTAATCCCATATGTTGCCACATTGGGGGAAGATTGTTGGGTATGCTTCTCGCACCAAAATGTGACAACATATTTGTGATTACATTAGTTATCTTATTTGCCACAAACACATGGACTAAAAGTGTCATTATTGTAAAGTCATGTGTTTTGGATCTATAAATACACCTCCTAGACTTCACTAGGAGGGTTGAAGCTTTGTGTGTAATTTTCACCTTTTATCATTTTTAATAAAACATCCAAGTTTCCTCTTTACTTTTCTTTACTTTCTCTCTAACTCTAACCATGAAGATGATGATCTTTCATCATCCAAGACCTCCCGAATCACATAAGATCAACCAAAACACGATCCATCAATCTGCATATTTTACAGGGGCAACGAGCTAAATTGTACATTGTGGGGCTCATACGCTCAACAATTTTGTGATTTTTTGAACACATGCTCTGACCATGGTAGGGTCATTGCAGTTTTACAACTGGCAATGATGAAAATATGGGATGGTGAGTTCAACTATATTCTTAAAATTTATCACTGTCTGAAGATATTTGATATTGTCCTTAATCATATTAATGGACAACTTTTAATATTTAAATCTTCATACACAGGGAAAATGTGTATTCAAAATGGTTTTAATGGAACAAGGCTTTTCCTTTTTAATGGTAAAGACAAAATCACCACAGATGGATTTGAAGATGTTGAGGCTTTTAGACAAAGGTACCTAAAATGGTTAATTTTACTGTTCAACTACTATCCTAAATCGTTGCTTAATAAGCGTTCCTATGTTTAACATTGAAACTACCTTTATTTTAAACCATTTGTAGTTTGGTTGCTGGTCGTGGAAATGAGACTTCGGATAATACTGCATCACGTATCTCCACTGCTTCAAGGAACAACACAAAAGAAGATTTTGTGACTAAATTCCCAATGCGAAATATTGCTGAGCTTTTGGATGTCGAACATGTACACAATACTTATTAATTTTAAGTATTTATAGTTACTGTTAGACACGGATACAATAAACATAATCAGTGCTAAGTCCCTATGCATTTTTTTACCTTAATATGATTATACATATATGCAGGGAGTTCCATCAATTATTGTGGGAACTATATGTGCCATCCAAGAGGAAGAGGGGTGGTGGTATCTTGGTTGCAGGACATGCCGGAAAAAGCTGGTAAAGACAAGTGAGATTGTCGATCTTGAAAATGAGACGGCTCCAAAAGCAAGTGGTAAACCTAATGAATGGTGGTGTTCAAAATGCAAAGCTACTGTCACAACCGTCAAAAGCCAGTGAGTTTAATCTTTCACATTTACCATTTATCATGTTCATTATTAAGGTTATTTAAGATAAACTCACTGTTTATAATATTTCTTGGTAGGTTTCGCTTACAAGTGCGTGTCCGGGACGAAACAGGGACCGTATCGGTTGCCCTTTTCAATGAAGAAGTGCAATCTATGGTTGATAATATGACTGCATACCAGATGGTTGAGAAATATGGCAAGGTAACTCATTATTAATACGCTATCATATTTGTTAATATGAGTCTTCTATTTCCTTAACTTGCAAACTGAAACTATTTTTTCCATCATTGTTATGTAGTCTGAGGGTTTATTCCCAAAAGAGATTCTGGATATTGTTGATAAGAAGTTTGTCTTTAAGGTGTCGATTGATGAGTACAACTTGAAAAAAATAATGCCTGTCTTCAATGTGATGCGGATGTCTAATGATCCTGATATCATAGAATCTGTTTGTGCAACTGCCACGCCCGTGAAGGTATACCTTAAAGTTTAACATCCGCATTATATTATTTGTTTTGGAGATATGGGTCATTGAATAATAATATTTACCCATTCTTTATCCTTTTTTCAAAGCCTGAAAATGAAGCCACCAGTTCGAAGGTTCTGAATGTTACTCCATTGGTAAGTTTATGTTATGGCACAAATACATGACTTTGAAATGCTTTCTTTACTATGATTATCTCTTGGTTATCGTCTTATGTTGGCTAATCAACTTTTATGATTCTTTGAAGGATCTCGAGTCACAGACAGATGAGTGTGCAACCCCTCAAAATGAGATGAAGAATGCTGCTGCAAAGGGAGACGCGACGTCTGCTGATACAGGGTCTCAGGAAAAGAGGAAAGCAGATGCAGTTGAGAAGCCTGTAATGACTGTTCATGAAGAGAATAGTGCAACGAAAAAGACCAGGCTTGACTTAATCAAAGATATAAAACTTGAAAATCCGTGAGCATTTTAGCACGGATTGCAGTTTTCCTGAACCAATAAGTGTGGATGCACTTTTCACCTCTAAAACATTGAATGCCGCCTTTGTTAATTTTTTAATGTTTGTCACGCATTTGTAATGCGTTTAAACTATGTTTGTTTTGGGACTATCCTCTATGTGTATTAACGCATCGCTTCCTGTTGCATGGAGATTGTTTCCTTTGGATATTTGCAACATATTATGTTGTTTGATTTAAGATTTTCAATGGATGATGCTATGATTATTCAGCAGCTAATAACTCGCTTTTTAGGTGTAATTTCCATGTTTTCTTTGGTGATTTTCATTTTGCAGGTAACTCTTACTGGCCGGACAAGCATATTGACGGATTATCATAAATTGCTGCATACGAGGAATAAAGAGAGTTCCTTAGTATTGATATTTAAGCCTATTGAGGACACCCCTCATTTGCTGCATACGATGAATAAAGATAGTTCCTTAGTATTGATAGTTCCTTAGTATTGATATTTTGTATAAAGGTTGTTTGTACATAAAAAGATCTCTAATTTTAGATTTATGCTCTTATGGTAATACAATGAAGTGTTCTATCACCATCTTCTTTGTCGCTTTTTAGTATGTGTATTATTACCTTGGTTGTAATAATATGAGATCATCTTACTTAATAACTCTCAATCAAATCTTTGCTAAAACCTTTGCTAAAACTTCATTAATACACTTTCTCTATATTCAAATCTTTGCTAAAACAATAAAACGTTTAACATTTTGAAATGTTATGATTACCGGCATTTAATCTAAAAGAAAAAATCCATTTAATAAGATAAGTGATACGTTTTTTGCTAAAACATAATGCAACTTTTAAAATGTATATTGCTAAATGTTTAAAAGTAAGTCAACAAACTTTTGTATTTTGTACTTGCATTTGATAGTATATTTTGGTATACACTCAATCTGATCTTTTATATTACCCCTTATTTTTCCATGCAATTATAAGTTATTTATTAAATCTTATACTAAAATACCACAAAATAAGTATTGACTTAAAGTGATATGTTTCAATCTACATTTTAAATGACATTGAAATCATATCATTTCCTTAAAGTTCAAAGTTTTCATGCTCTATATATAATGTCAAGATCACCACACCAATGTCAACCTATATTTTGTTCTGATTCTTTCAAGAATAAGCAATGAGTCATCCAAAATCATCGAATGTAATAATCGTTTTTGTATTCTATTGTTGTTGGTTTTTTCATTCATGTTCCTACATTATTTTTGTATGTTATATAATGCTTTGTTTAAATTGTGTTAATACCTTTATGTTTGTGTATTATATAACCATGTTTTATCACTATACATACAGGATTTGCCCCATAACAACAAACGCAAACGACTTACAAATCATAATGATGTTGTTATGAACACAAATGTTGTTCATATCCTTTCCTCAGATGATGACGAGGTATTACCTTCGTCCAATAATAATCAAGTTGATGATCGTGTTCCAAACGAAAAACAAATGGTACATGAGCAATTATTACTTTAGTTTCATATTCATTTGATATTAAGCATATTGAACAATGTTTCAATCATACTATATACTACCAAATTCTATTAAAGTTTTTTTACAATTGTATCATAGGAATTCGATGATGTAAGCCCGATTAGGTTCAAGCGCACAAACATGGCTACACAAACTTCCAAGAGAAATAAATATTACAAATGTGTTATTGATGATCCTGCTGATGACACCATTGATGAATCCAAACAAGTTGATAAAAAAATGGACGAACTCACTAAAGAATCTACAGATCATGTACATCATTTAGATGATTTTCTTGATGACTTAGGTTTTGGTAATGAGTTGCATGATCCAGCGGCCAAAGGAAATAAGTGTGCTCTCATTGATGAAGCCACGGATGAAGATCTTGATAAGAAAGATAGCACAAGTGAAGATGGATTGTCGTTTAATAACAATGATGTCAATGAAGATTCCCATGAAGTGTATAATTCTAACAGATATGTTGATGATGAAGCAAAAGAGGACTTACAAGATTTGGATGGAAGTGATTTAGATAGTTTCATTGACGACGAAGAACAAGATTGTTCTTCTACTGGTGATGACAATACCGATGATGATATTTGATTTCCAATATCATCACTCAACATGATTTGCAATTTTCTTTGTTATTTCTTTCATGTTTTACTTGGTCAATGAAAACTTCTATTCTATGATTATCCACGTTTGTGTATTACTCTAAATCAAGCTTTTTAATGTAATGCAATTTGCATAATTAAAGCACGTATCACATCCCTTTTTACCATTGACAATGTCACATTTTAAAAAATATAAAACATAAAACATAAATAGCAAAAGAGAATAGGGAAAAAAATTCTTTAAAAAATGAATTAATTAGTTCTTTTGGCAAGTTATAAAACATTAACATAAATATAAACAAAAATCGAGTAACGTAGTTTTTTTGGGTATCATGTATAACAATAGCGTATTCATATTTTTTAACAACATTGTGATTAAAATCTTCAAATAAAATGCATACCATGTTAGACATCTAACTATTTTGCATACAACATTTGTTTAACAACATTGTGATTAAAATCTATAATGGCCCATAAAATAAAGCCCATTCAACTGAAACAATTCATGCTCAACTGAAATAAAGCCCATACAACATATGTTTAAAGAACAGTTTGGTTTACTTTCATAATAATTGCATTAAAAAACCATTGTATTAGTATTCATTCTTGGCCAATTCAAAGAAATACACAAACTGCATCAGTCTTAAGTTTCATGGGTATTCAACATAAACAGAACTATGTTTCTTTTTGGACTATCATGCATTTGAAATAATGCATCGCTTGCTGGTGCATGGACATTGTTTCGTCCGGATATAAGCGCATTTGATATGTGTTGATTGAAGGTTGAAATAAAAGCTTCATATTTTGTTTCATGGGTATTCAACATAAACAGAACATGGCATTAAAAAAACAAAATATGAAGCTTTTATTTCAACCTTCAATCAACACATATCAAATGCGCTTATATCCGGACGAAACAATGTCCATGCACCAGCAAGCGATGCATTATTTCAAATGCATGATAGTCCAAAAAGAAACATAGTTCTAACGCATTACAAATGCGTGATAAACAACCAAGAAAATTAAAAAAAAAAAGACCAAATTCAGTGTTTTTTGATGCAAAAAATGCATCCACAGGAAACTTTGAATCAACACATATCAAAGATTGGAATAAGCACAGGAAACTCTGGATCAACTGTCTCATCCAAATCTGTCATGAAATCTACAAGCTGAAACCTTAGCATTTTCTCTTTGCGGAAACGACATTTCCTGTTAATGTGCTTCCATTTGTCGCAGGCGATCATGGTAAGATGGTTCTTCTGAATCTTATGTCTTGGTTTCTTTTTGTGTCTTTGAACATTGAGATTGACATTGAACTCCATACCTCCATGACGAACAATTGCAGTGTCGTACGTCAACAACTCAACCTTATCAACAAACGAGGCAGGTACGGTCTGTCATTAAAGTAAACATCGTATCAGTTAATTTATTAATCGTATACGATATTCTCAATACATACGAAAGTGACATCTACACGTAAAGTATAACGACTTACCAATCGGTTTCTATCAGTCACGTAAGCAGCCAAAGGAGTATAAAAACATGCGTCTTCATTATTATGACGCTCATGTCCTTCCCAATCGCATATATGGAACATCCTTTTATCTGTTTTGCAATGTAATATTTATGCTATAAAAACATTGATTATCATTTTTACCAAACTATGTAGCGTTTTCTATATTCAAGATAACATACCTTTGTCGAGTGGCCCTCTCACGATTGGAACAATATCATTCAATTTTGTTCTTGGGATGTTCTCAAACAGTAGACCAAGACCACTCTTTGCAAAAGAAATGAGACCCACCGAATTTCCACCAAGATTTGTCAAAACAATTCTCTTTCCCCTGTTGAGGTGTTGAGTATCAACAACTGTAGTCCATCCGTCTCCATAAAACAAGTTCCCATATTTTGGTGGTTTAGATGTTCCTGGAACTCTTCGGCGACGATGCATAACAGTTGCTAAAAACATTCCACAGACCTTTACATCGTATTCATTAGTAACAATATCTTGCAAAAAGTCTCTGGGAAGCAACTACGTAAAAAAATTTAAACAAAATTATCTTAGTAACTATACGATACATATATGGGAGATTCATAGAACGTACATGTCATATCAACTACTCTTACTGGAGATCTTCCAATATCTGTTCCGATAGTCACCAGGCATCTCATTTGCCTGTTGCCAATCTCTGTTCGATTATAACCGCCACATTCCCATCCAACCGCATCATAACCAGTTACGTAGTAGGTATTATCTTCTTCAAGTATAAAGTGCAATGTCTCCACATTCATGTACCTACTGTCTTTCACAAAAGCAGTCCACTCATCCCCCTCAATTTGGTAATGAGTCGCCGAATGTCGCTCAATCCATACTTTGTGTTTCGTCCCTCTGTTATGTATCAAGTACAACCATGGAGACCCATTATAAAAACTTTCCGTAAAGAGAGACGGGAGACGCTGCAAATAAGATTAAATGTGTCAACAAACATTATATATATCTATAAATTATCAAACGTTTTGAAAACCAACTGAAAATGTTTGAAAATTAAGATAAAATTATCATACCTGTCGTTTGTTGAATTTTGCTTTGTTTGCGGCGAATACAAACTGAAGAGCCATCCTACAAAACGATCATTGAAAAAAACACTTTGAAACAATAATAAAACATTTCACAATACAAAAACCAAAAAAAGCATTTACGAAGAAGCAATCTGTTATGAGTAACAACGGCAAACACAAACTGAAGATCCATGTTATCCAATGATCATTAAAAACAATACTTTTAAACAGAAGCATTAATGTCACAATACAAATAAAAAGGATAGATCAACAAGCAATATTGTTATGCATAACTAAACTATACTAATAATAACTCAATAATCATATATCACAAAATTGTGTAGTACATTGTTGCATAATTATCCTACATCCTAAGTAATCATAATCTATATAACAAAAAACAAAGAACACAATACTAATACATTCACAGTTTTATCATTAAACACATATGAAAATACTTTATAGCAAGAGAAATTGAATCACAATCATCGCAAACACGTATCATCTACCTAAGATAATCAGAAAAATGTAAGAAACTAATACTTTTATAAACTTTTTTCTTTTAAGTCATTACTTACATTATGATCTAAATGAAATTAATAACCAAATAAGCATAAACTATTTTTTTTCTTTATTTTTTTAATTTGTAACATCGTTACCTGCTTTCTGCACTTTGATAGGGCCAGTTGATGATCAATGAATGTGGTATCTTATTACAATAATGCGCCTTTTAATATAACCACATTCATACAGCTTGCTATGTTTAAGCAAAAAATCATTTCCTTTCGTAAATACACGCTAAAAATCTTTCGTAAACTTAAAATATTCGGTTGTTAAACAAATTAAGCCAAATCTCCGCCCAATATATATTGTTCTGATTGTGTAAGTAACCCATCATGTCTAAAAATAACCTTTATTATACTAACCCAACATTTGTTAAGTTTTTACATTAGTGGAACTAATTTTTCTCTAACAATGTAATTTCATAACTTTATATTTGTGCTTATAGTAATATAGTCATTAATATTGACATTATTATAGATGTACAAACAATGTACACGTTATTGTGTTTTGTGAGGATCATATATCTAATTTTTTTTGTATACACTTTGTCTATAAATAGTGATGCAAACTAACACATTATTCACAAACACAACCTTTAAGAATATCTCCTCTAAATGGCATCATCTAAAGAAAAAATGGTTGCAGAAATGTTTGCAAAATTAGCATTCAAAGAGTCTAAGGATGACTGCCATACCTTAGATCCGGTGGAAAAGAAAGCCGACGTTAACAATGAAGTTGTGAATGAAAATAACCAAGAAAAAAATGAAGTTGTCAATGATCCGGTTGAATCGTCCAAATCACCATATGTGAAATTTGATGATAACTTATTTGACTCATCTCAATTTGAAGAAGGTGGATCTTCCAAACAAGATGAAGGTACTAAACTATAATTTATACTTTATACTTTAAACTTATGTGAAGCTGCTTTACACATATATTTTAATTTTTTTAGATGACTTCGACCCGGAGCCTATTATCGACTGGCTAAGATTTAATGTTGGAGACGTTGAAGAATGTCAGAAAGTTCTAAGCAATTTGATGTCGAAGATAAATAAGGCAAATGAGTTAGTCAATCAACTTCGTGCAATGGGTCATGATATAGACGATGACTATATGGTTGATCTAAACTTCTTCGATGACGAATGAATCGTTGTTATCAGCAAAGATTTACTATGCGACAGAAGTTTTTGTCATGATCATTGCAGTTTAATTTCTTAAATAAGAGATCAACTCTCATTTAATTTGTGTAACGAAATTTTTGTTTATGTGTTGAATTTGATTATCTTCCATCACATTAACTTTGTTGATTAATATTGATTGCGCCTATTAACTTTCATCTATTGCGGTTACTATAATTAAATGTTATTGATTGGAATTAATTATACGATATTGACTTAGAGTTTAATGTCTTCATATCATTAACAAAGATGTTTTAAAATTCAAATACATTTTAAGTTTGTGCTTATCACGTAAGCTTTTACATATCCATATTTTCGTTATCTTTTTACACACAAAGTGCAGTCAAAAATATAACCATGGATGATGAAAATACTCCACCAAATGCCAGAAAACGTAGATCTCAAATACTGGCTTCTAAGAAACCAAAAAATGGAAGAGTATCGTTGACAGAACTATTGAATTGTAAGTTTCTATTTTGCAATTGTTGAAAAGTTTATATTTTGCAATTAACATATGGTTTGTAACTTTTAATTGTTCATGCATTAGATGATCCCCTGAATGTAAATGCCAATCCGTTATCTTTTTCTAATACACATGTAACATCAGGTAGAAATTCAGGTATGTTGATTGTTGTTCATAAAAAATTATGTTAATATTTAATATGTTATTATACGCCATGCTTTAAATTAGTTCAAAAATAATACCATGTTAATACCTTATGTGTTGATTCTCGGAACTTTTATAGGTTCACCTGAATTGTCGACACGGACTCTACCATCAATGAATCAAAGGATTTCGCTTTTGGACGTGACTAATAGTTAGTTATTAATATATGTTCTCTTTTAATACCAAATTTTGTTAAAAATACATGATTGATACTGAACGTTGGTATTTGAATGTAGGAAGTAATGTTCATAATAGACGTTCCGTATTGGCAAACAATACTCAACCATCTTCTTCACAAATCGGTAAAGTAGAAAGTTAATAGTTGTATAAATGTATTTTAGTACAACTATTTTAATGTTTACAATGCTGCAGGTACATCTCATGTTGGTATTTTGAATCAAATAACACCCCAATCTGTCAATACTCCAATCCATTTAAATTCTGGAGATACTTCAACATTTACAAATCATCTTTTTGGTACATATTTGCATATTTATATATAATTTTGGTGATATATTAAAAAAAATTAATTTCGAATAACATGGTTTGGAATGTCTATATTATTGCAGAAACGAATACTCCGCATTCAAGCACATTACATCCTAATAATAATCTATCTGAGATTATAAGTCCTTCAACATTCGGTAACCATGATTTTCTTTAACTTATTAGTCGTCAATATTAGTTTTATACTTCAAACATATAATTTTGTCAACATAAGTTATACTTTAACCAATCTAACTTACATGTACAACGGCTGTAAAAGTGACATTTGTTATTAAACTGTGTTAATGTGATTGCAATAATGTATAAAGTTTGTACTTCATTACAGGCGTGACTAATATCTACTTATTAATTCATAGTATACAACAATCATATTGTGTGAACAAATAAACGATTGATACTGATCGTCTGTATTTGAATGTAGGAAGCAATGTTCAGAATAGGCGTTCTGTATTAGCAAACAATAATCAATCATCTTCTTCACAACTTGGTAAAGTAGAAACTAAATCTTTTGATAAAATTATTTCATTTCAAGTAATTTTATGTTTACACTAATATACTAAACTTTATTAGTGCTTCGTTACTATTTTATCGCATATGTTGTTACACTACGATACTAAACTGTATTTTTGTACTAAAGAATTAATACTGTCACAACAAATGTTCATCAAACAACTCCGGTTGCTACACTACGTAAACGACAATCCCCACTTACTAATGTTTCAACAGGTACTTCAACATCACTTACCATATTATGTTTTAACTCCGTTTCATAATCTAATTAAAGTTTATAATAGTTAACTGATTGTTGTATTTTCAGTTACTTTCCAAACACCTTTGATTCGTCAAAATAATCAGCGTTCCAGACAGACCACAACCTCCGTTGGTAAAACTACCATTTCTGCATTACCAAGACAAAATTCAACATACGAAGCAGGAGAATCATCAAGAAGAACAAAGAAGTCTAAAAGACCAAGTTTACCTTCTCGCACGCCAATTGTTTTTAATCTTGATGCTGATGGGCCAGTTAGAAAAGTATACGACAAATACGTCGGTGTATCTGAAGGTATTACTAAACCTTATATTGCTATCATTAAACAATACTAATGACTTTTATAACACACAATTAACAAATAGCCTTAACATATATTCCAGAATACTATGACCATGGCGATCCTACATTCGAGTGTAAACACTGTCATGCTATGCTATGGGAAGCTGAAGCAAGAACAGGAAACTCTAATCCAACAAATAAAGCTTATACCATATGTTGTCAAAAGGGAAAAGTTTTTGTTCCACAAGCACCTCCTGCTCCGAAACCATTAGTTGATCTATTTTTCAATAATGACACAAAAAGTCAAAATTTCAAAAATAACATTAGAACATACAATAGTAAGTTTTCTTTTACTTCAATGGGTGGGAAGGTGGATGATTCAGTAAATAGGAAAGGACGTGGTCCTTATGTTTTTCGCTTACATGGTCAAACCTACCATAAAATTGGTAGTTTACTTCCGGAGAAAGGTGCTCCTCCGAAATTCTGCCAGTTGTATATATATGACACAGAAAACGAAACAGAGAATAGAGCAAAATCATTAAGGTACGTTGTACGTTTCATTGTTTATTCATTTGTATACACATTTTATTCTAAAACTTAATATGTTGACAATATATTTTTTTTCATCCCCTTACTGTATTTACCAGCGGTTCTTCTTCTACAATGTCTGAATGTTCTAATTCAAAGACTCCTATCGATCGAAACATTATCAGCGAAATAAAAGATGTTTTAGATGCATCAAGTGATTTGGTCAAAACATTTAGAAGGGCACGTGACCGCTACGCAGAAAACAACGATCAAAATATTAGAATAAAGTTGGTGGCAAAGCGAGGCAAGGATGGACGTCAATACACTATGCCAACTGCAAATGAAGTTGTTGGGCTTATTGTAGGAGATTTTGATACATGTGTGGAAGACAGGGATATTGTGATAGAAAAGTTTGGTGAAGGTTTGCAGCGTATCAATATTTTTCATCCTATGTACCTTCCTTTGCAATACCCATTGTTGATGCCCTGTGCACAAGATGGATATTATTTAGGAATACCACATAGGAAGAAATCGGGAGAACCGGCCACTGAAAAGGAGGACAAAACAGTTACAATGAGACAGTGGTTTGCCTATCAGATAATGGACCGTCCTAATACAGAGAATTTATTTGTCCGTGGAGGGCGTTTGTTTCAGCAATTTCTTGTGGATGGTTACACTATGGTTGAGACAGAACGATTGTATTTTCATCGCGCCAAACAATCTAAACTGAGGTGTGACACGTACTCAAATGTCCGTCAAAGCATTGCTAATGGAAATACAGATTCGTCCTTACTTGGAAAGCCTATCATTTTGCCTTCTTCGTTTACCGGCGGACCAAGATACATGCAGCAAAATTATATGGACGCCATGGCGTTGTGCAGATGGTATGGTTGTCCAGATTTATTTATAACGATAACATGCAATCCTAAATTGCCTGAAATTGCAAGATATATGCGAGAGCATAACTGTGAAGCTACAGACCGCCCTGATGTTCTTACTCGAGTTTTTAAACAGAAACTTGATCAATTGATAAAGGATGTCAAAGAGTTGCGTTTGTTTGGCCGTATTCAAGCAGGTATATTTTAAATTTACTCCACTTTCCACAATTACTTTTAGTATAGCATATTAAGATAATCTGTTTTACCTATCCTGTTTAAAGGTGTCGTGTTCACTTCAACAATGTACAATGATATTTTGCAGTTGTGTACACAGTTGAATTCCAGAAAAGAGGACTTCCGCACGCACATGTGTGTTTGTTTTTGCATAAGGATGACAAGGTGCCGAATGCTGAACATATTGACAAACACATCTCTGCTGAGATACCAGATCCAAATGAAGATCCCGATTTGTACAAACTGGTTTCGGATTTCATGATGCATGGTCCATGTGGTGATGACAACGAGCATCAGGTCTGCATGGCTGATGGGAAATGTACCAAACACTTTCCAAAAAGGTTCATACAACAAAGTTCTGTCGACTCGGATGGCTATCCTATTTATAAAAGACGTGATAACGGGAATCATGTTGTTAAGAATGGACATAAATTGCATAACGGTTATGTTATACCGTATAATGCGGCGCTTCTTAAACGTTATCAATGCCACATTAATGTTGAGTGGTGCAATCAGACTGGATCAATCAAATATTTGTTTAAATATATAAACAAAGGTCTCGATAGAGTATCGGCACAGTTGTACGAACTAGCTAACACGGAGGACGGTCAAGAAAATGCTAAACCTGTAGACGAGATTAAGGCTTTCTATGATTGCAGGTACCTATCTGCATGTGAAGCTGCATGGAGAATGTTTAGCTTTGAGATTCATTATAGAACTCCATCTGTAGAACGGCTCTCATTTCATCTCGAGGGCGAGCAACCAGTTGTATTTGATGAGAACTCTGACCTTGAAACCGTTGTTCAGAAGTCGACTGTTGGTGCATCTATGTTCGAAGCCTGGATGCAAATGAATGAAGAATATCCATCAGCAAGAGACTTAACATATGCTGAGTTTCCTACGAAATTCGTCTGGAATGCACCAAAGAGAATCTGGACAAAAAGGAAACAAAGATACGCTATTGGCAGAATTCATAATGTCCCAATTTCAGCCGGTGACGCTTACTATTGTAGAATGCTACTAAATAGTCAAAAAGGATGTCGAAACCACGATGACATAAAGAAAATTAATGGTATAGTTTATCCTACTTACAAGGATGCTTGCTATGCAGCTGGTCTTTTAGATGATGATCGGGAATATATTGAAAGTATTAAAGACGCAGCACATTGGTCCTCCGCTGACCATTTACGGGACCTGTTTGTTACATTGCTTTCACAACGGGAACTTGACGCACCTTTGAATGTATGGTTACAGACTTGGCATTTGCTATCAGAAGATGTCGAATATAAGCGGAGTATTGTTTTAGGAATTCTAGGTACAACTAAAAAAATTTCTTTGTTACTATATTATTTTACACATTGTTCTTTCCTGTTATTGGTAAATGTTTCTAATATACCAAGAGAATAATAATGTTAAAACACTCTTATAATTACTTCTTCTTAGTATGCATTATTCGATAATTAAGATAATTATGTTACAATACATCATTTAATTATGTTAAAACACTCCTATAAGTAAATTTTTAATATATAACCCGCTGCTCATATTAGTTACTTTCATGTAGGTTTGCGCCTGAGTGACGATGAGAAAAAAATGTTTGTTTGTTCTGGATTGAACAACTTATGCAATCCAGAGGAACCACTTTGAAGCGTTTTCCTGAGCTTCCTTACCCAGATGACACATACGTTTCTGAATTTGGAAACAGACTTATATACGATGAGTTACAATATAACCCATCAGAGTTACAGTCAGAATACGAAACACTATATGCTGCGTTAACCAGTGAACAGAGGAGCGTGTTTGATACCATCATGACATCCGTTGAACAAGGAAGAGGAGGCACTTATTTTGTATACGGTTACGGAGGTACTGGCAAGACCTATTTATGGAGAACACTTGCTGCTGGTATTAGAAGAAAGGGTGACATAGTCATAAACGTTGCATCAAGTGGTATCGCATCTTTATTGATGTCAGGAGGCCGTACGGCTCATTCCAGGTTCCATATCCCTATAAATATTGATGATACGTCTACTTGCTCAATATCTCCTCAAAGTGATCTGGGAAGGCTGTTAAAAAAATGCAAACTTATAGTTTGGGACGAAGCCCCCATGACACATAAACTATGTTTAGAGGCTTTAGATAGGACTTTAAGAGATGTACTTCGTAATAGTAGGTACGAGACATTTGATAATCCATTTGGTAACATGACCGTAGTATTTGGTGGTGATTTTAGGCAGGTGCTTCCCGTTATTCCAAAGGGTTCACGCTCGGACATTGTCGGTGCATCCTTAAAGCAATCGTATTTGTGGGATAACTGCAAAGTTTTAAAATTAACCGCCAACATGCGTCTTACAGTTGGCTCACGACCTGAGGATGTAAGTGAGATTAAGGAATTTGCAGAATGGATACTTAAAGTAGGAGACGGAGAACTTGGTGGAGCAAATGACGGGGAGGTTTTGATCGATATACCCGACGACATTTTGATACATGAAACTGATCAACCGGTACAATCTATTATTGATTTCACTTATCCAAACGTCTTGAATAATATAGATGATCCTTCTTACTTTCAAGAAAAGGCCATTCTTGCTCCTACGAATGAAGTGGTTGATACTATAAACGATCATTTGCTCAAGACGTTTCCTGGTGAGGAAACGGTTTATCTAAGTTGTGATAACATAGATAAAACTGAACGCGGCTCTGCCATAGATCACTCCATTTTTTCACCAGAATTTATCAACGGACTTAAATTCTCGGGTGTTCCAAACCATAGGCTTGCATTAAAAGTAGGTGTCCCAATTATGTTGCTCAGGAACATTAACCAATCTCAAGGATTATGTAACGGGACAAGACTTCAAGTAACTCGGTTAACAAGAACATCTATTCAAGCCCAGATAATTAATGGATCGCATTTTGGAAATAAGGTTATTATACCAAGATTGAAAATAACTCCGTCGGATAAACGTTTACCTATGAAGATTGTTAGGAAACAATATCCCGTGTCGGTCTCATTTGCCATGACGATAAACAAGAGTCAAGGCCAATCCCTTTCAAAAGTTGGTTTGTACCTTCCACGTCCTGTTTTCACACACGGACAATTATATGTGGCTCTTTCACGCGTCAAAAGCAAAAAAGGGTTGAAGGTTGTTATTTCTAGGGGTGAGCATGGGGCGGGGTGGGGCGGTTTTATGGTAAAACCAAAAACCGAACCGTATATTTCGGTTTTTGAAAACTACAAACCGTTTGGTTTCGGTTTTTTCGGTTTCGGTTTTTCGGTTTTTTACATTAAATCGGTTCGGTTTCGGTTTTTGTTCGGTTTTTTCTTACTTGAAAACAAGCAACTTTTAATCTTATATAAAGTTTACGATTCCAAGTTTCAAGCAAAAATATTCAAACAAATATCAACAATTGCATAATATCCGGCAATCCAAAGCTTCGAAAAAACGTACAAAACAACCAAACATTTTCTAAAATATAAAATGATGGTCTTTGCGGCTTTACACTTTTCGTTTGCAAAAACATTCAAAGAACACTACTGTTCGAAAACAAAGATATAACATCTACAAATATAACAAATTTGAATGTATAGACAATAAACAACACTATTTTTTTATAGAAAAAGTTGTATACTCAAATCTTTAGAATTAAATTGAAAATTTCTTATATAGATAAAATTATATAAAAACATATATAAAGGTGGGGCGGGGCGGTTTTTTCGGTTCGGTTTTTCTTATGAAACCAAAAACCGCCCCAAACATTCGGTTTTTATAAAATTCAAAACCACCACCATCGGTTTGTCAAATGGGGCGGTTTTTTCGGTTCGGCTTTTTCGGTTTTTTCGGTTTCGATTCGGTTTTTCGGTTTTTGTGCTCACCCCTAGTTATTTCAGATGCGGATGGTCATCTAACAAACACTACCACAAATGTAGTCTACAAAGAGGGTTCTCCAGGGTCTATGACAAGCTTTGAAGAGGTATGTACTAATAAACATTTGTTTTCTTTTATACGTTTTTTTACGTATTATAAGTTACAAATTAATTGTGCTTACAATTTTTTTCTCTATTTTTTTAGGTGCTTCGAATATGTTTATTGGGTTATAACTCAATTATCGCTTACTACATACGTTTGCTTTTCATGACCATCAAGATTCAACCACGCGTGTATAGACATTTATTAGATCGTATAAATCATATGGCACAATCCATGAATGTTTTTTACGTTAATATTTACAAACATTGTACTCTTTCATATTATTGACTTAATAATTTTTATTAAGTTCAAATACATTGTTTGTTTGATTTCTGTTATCTTTCCTCATTTTTTCCACGGCATGAAAATCCTTTTTTTCTTGCTGCCACTTGGCATTTCTTGCTGCAGGAAAAAACGGACAGAAATTATGTTAAAAATTTGTACTTGGTGAGATTCGAACTCTAGACCATGCATATATTTTATGGTATGTTAACCACTGAACCACCACAATTTTTTGAAGAGATTTTGTAACTCAAACTCTATATAGGATAACAAGTAATTATCTCTTTTAAAACTTACATATCTTTTTCTTAAATATAGTTTCACAATATAGCCTTTTGACTGATCACATGAAAAAAACGTATGCCTCTTTTCCTCAAAACCCTAATGATGAAAAGAGGTACGTATCAATGAATTCATTCCCAATTCATGAAGAGGTTTAGCTGTTTCTCTGTGTTAACAAAATGTTCGTTTGTGTTTTTTTGAAGCAAGTTGTTTATTGAGTTTTTATAGCTCAAAAGAAAAAAAGAAAAAAAAGAAAAAAAATCCAAACGTGATAGGTTGTGTGTTCTATATTTGTGTTTGAATTTTATTGTCTTTTGGTCAAGATACTCAGTACGTGAGTTATACAACTTTTTTTGATTTATTAATGACTTGTGTGTCGCGTTTCATACAGGAAAACAAAGAAGGCCTTGAGCTTTTGAAGACTGCGATAGCAAGGGCTGGATATAGTGTAATGCTAATTTTGGTTTGTATCTAAAAAAAATACGATAGGTTGCAGAATATGTTTTGTGTAATCTCTAAACGGATTTAGTGCAGGTTGTTATTGGAATGGATGTTGATGCATCTGAGTTCTATGAAGACAAGGGAAAAACCTATGATTTGAACTTCAAGGAAGAAGTAAGAGTTACATGAGCCATACTAAGTTAACATGTCATTAGAATTAAGCTATCTTAACAATGACACATGTATTGCAGAACAATGATGGATCACAGAAGATTTCAGGGGACCTTATAAGCAGGTGCTACCAATTTCTTTATCTAATCACTTCACCATAGCTACATCATTAGAATCTTATATTTAAGTCGCAAAAAAGCTTGATCCTTTTTCGTGTACTTTAGATAGTTTAAATAAATGAAAATTGCTTTTAAAGTTCAATTGCAAATAATTGAATGTACTATCAAAGTTCATTTTTTTATAGTGTAGACTCTAGAATATTTTCTTTAATTTTTAATTTTCAGGTCAGGACGGTCGACATCCTTGGATTCATGGGAAGATCAAGTAACTTGGATTACAGGTATGCTAAAACAATACTTGAAAAGAAATTGCTTGGGATGATTGATATCCATTTGATAGTAATCAAATGGATATCAATCATGCCAAGTTCGAAGTAATCATCATTGTGAAACGTGTGTATTTTTGCTTGATTAGTGAGGAGTTCATGATGTTTCTTGTGTCAGGTTGTTAGATATAATCTTCAAGCGTCTTTCACTGTAATGACATCTGTTGTTTAGGTGTAAATGTTGGAGCCATTAAATTAAATTCAAAACCGCGATGTTTAGTTTTGAAGTCCATAAAAGGCGTATATCAAATCCATGAGTCTTGTCGAGGGTGCTTATTGCGCAGTAGTTAATTTGCAGTGCCGATGGTATTGTAAATATTTGTAATCATTCGGATGAACTTGAAGCTTTGGCATAATTGTTGACTAGACAACATACATGTGGCAACATGCGTGTCCTCTGATTGTCTTTAACTCTTGTGTATCTATCATGTCTAATTGGTGTGAATACAAAAGAATTACGTGTAAAAAATGTGAGGAACATACGAGTTAAAAGCGTCATCTTAGTTATCTCACACCATTTGTATGCCCTCTCAGAATTATGTCAAACTTTGGATGAGATTGATGCTAATGTTGCACCATTGTTTAGAATTCTTATTAGTTAACCTTCTATAATTTAATAACACTCATGGTACATCTAATAAAATAAGAAAAACATAGTGATCAAAATTTTTGTACTGGCTGAAACAGTTGGATCAGGTTAACCTGAAACAGTTTTTGTCCAATTTCTTTCTTTTTTTGTTGGTAAATTGTTAGTGCTCTAATCATGATAGAAGTGTTAATTCATTGAAAATAGTCAAAATACTCTTTGGTCGGTCCTTTGATCCATTTGATCTGTTTCTTTTCTAGCTATTCTGTAAGTAATTTGAACCTGAATTCTCAAATGTGATTGCAGACACTATATCTAATGAGGTTTTTTTCTGCAGATTTTCGAAGTTTGGTGTCAAATGCAGCTATGCCGATGCAGGGGTGAAGGACACCAGCTCCTTCGCTATAGATGTTGAAGCGGATGTCAAGGCTGAGAGGGTCTGATATACACACAACGATTATTTTATTTTAAAATGGTTTTATAGTTATTAAGAACATCAGCACATATTAATTAAGCAGTATTATTGGTAAACGTCATTAAGATTCTTTTTATTCTTATCAGCTTGTAGTGTTGGGAGGTAGTGGCTTCGTTGGTTCGGCTATATGCAAGGCTGCGGCATCAAGGGGGATTGAAGTCATTAGTCTAAGCAGGTGCTACCAATTTCTTTATCTAATCACTTCACCATAGCTACATCATTAGAACCTTATAGTTAAGTCGCAAATAAGCTCGATCCTTTTTCGTAGAATAAGATGTGACATCATTAGAATAATTTAGGTTTTTAACCAGGATGATAGTTTTTAAGGATTGTGAGTTCTCACTTTTCACTTTTGAAGACTAAGTAGGAGCTTTTTAGTAAGTAGGGATATATAAAGCATAGGAATGACAACTCGGGATACTTGAATAAAATCCAGTCGATGTGGATGCCTGAGGCCAGCACGCAATATCGCCCATATGATTATATGAATATGCCCAACTAACTGAAACATTACTTAAATGCATTGGTGGAACCTGAGTGCTTTAAGCTTCTGGTCATGAGTTTATTTTTCATTTCTGACTACATTATAAGTTTGCTTTCATGTCCTAGGGTAACACAAGATGGTGAAGTAAAATTTGATATGTCAATATTTGTTAATAGATTATATTATTAGTAAGACAGTAACTGCCTATGGCCGATATCTTTCACTATTTACATTTTTTTCCCTTTTCTTATGCAGTCAAGTGATGACATAATCGAACGGTGGAAGTCCCATGAAACATGAACTACTGATATTTGAAACCTGAAACCGATAAAGATATACACTAGCGAAGTTTGTATATCTTGATTGAGCCTATTGGAAGCGTCAATTGATTTGCCACTCATAAACTTCCATGAGCATTACTGGTTTTTATTTATAAAGTACGCTGAATCGCTTAGTCTTGCAAGATGGATCACGATATAAAAGTATGAGCCTTTCTGTTATTAAACTCGATCATCGCACCTACTTTGATTGGAAAGGTATGCTCTATGCAATATGTTTCTCACTTTTTGATCGACAACCCATAATGTTTCACTCTGTAATCTGATTCTGTCTTGCATGCCCCTACAGGATCCAACAGAACAGACCAAAATTGACAACTTCATGGTTCAAGAGCTTGACGGAACTGTAAATGAACGGGGTTGGTGCAAGCAGAAGGTAATTGTGCACCACGTCATTTAGCATTCAGTTATCAAGTAGACAAAAAGTTGCATATTCTTATGAGCAGTTGCTTAACTATTTAATTCATGTCTGCCTGCTTGGTGCAAATGCTATACTAGCTGTTTCACTTGCTGTGTGCAAAGCAGGAGCATCAGTTAAAAAAATTCCTCTTTACAAGGTACCCAATGTATCTCTTCAAACGGCAATCTGTAACTTATTTGAATATGTCGACTTAGTTGCTAAGTTTGTTGTCTTAACTTGCAGCACATTGCAAACCTTGCTGGAAACAAGACGTTGGTGCTGCCTGTCCCAGCATTCAATGTGATCAATGGAGGTTCACATGCAGGTAACAAGCTTGCAATGCAGGAGTTTATGATTCTTCCTGTTGGTGCTTCGTCTTTCAAGGAAGCCATGAAGATGGGTGTTGAAGTGTATCACAACTTGAAGTCTGTGATTAAGAAGAAATACGGCCAGGACGCCACCAATGTTGGTGATGAAGGTGGTTTTGCTCCTAACATTCAGGTTAGTCTTTTTATAAAGATATTTATGCTGTTGATTCTGCTTTCATAAGTGTTTTTCACTTCTAACTATGATAAGTAATACTTAGTAGATGATTTATTAATGACTTGTGTGTCGCATTTCATACAGGAAAACAAAGAAGGCCTTGAGCTTTTGAAGACTGCGATAGCAAGGGCTGGATATAGTGGAAAGGTAATTTTGGTTTGTATCTACAAAAAAATACGATAGGTTGCAGAATATGTTTTGTGTAATCTCTAAACGGATTTAGTGCAGGTTGTTATTGGAATGGATGTTGCTGCATCTGAGTTCTATGAAGACAAGGGCAAAACCTATGATTTGAACTTCAAGGAAAAAGTAAGAGTTACATGAGCCATACTAAGTTAACATGTCATTAGAATTAAGCTATCTTAACAATGACACATGTATTGCAGAACAATGATGGATCACAATGTTTTGTGTAATCTCTAAACGGATTTAGTGCAGGTTGTTATTGGAATGGATGTTGCTGCATCTGAGTTCTATGAAGACAAGGGCAAAACCTGTGATTTGAACTTCAAGGAAGAAGTAAGAGTTACATGAGCCATACTAAGTTAACATGTCATTAGAATTAAGCTATCTTAACAATGACACATGTATTGCAGAACAATGATGGATCACAGAAGATTTCAGGGGACAGTTTGAAGAACGTCTACAAGTCGTTTGTGTCTGACTACCCAATTGTATCTATTGAGGACCCTTTTGATCAGGATGACTGGGAACATTATGCTAAGATGACAGCTGAAATTGGTGAGCAGGTTCAAATTGTTGGTGATGATCTTCTTCAAGTATTTGAAGCATCATGTGATGTTAGCATAAATGTGTTTGAAGCATTTTACAGAAATACTGGTCAATAGCAATTTTAATCTTAGTATTTGCAATACAGCCTCAACATTGCACATAATGAGAACTTGCATGACATATAATTGGTCTATAATTTTCACCGGTTGATCAATAAGTTTTTAGTTGCCTTTAAGACTAAACTACAATAATTGGGCTACATTTTTTCAGTTACATGATTGCAATTATATTTTATCAATTGTAGAGCCGATAACAGGGTAGGAAGGGCAATGGGTGCAACTTTATTCATGCTTTTAGGTTTTTAACCAGGATGATATTTTTTAAGGATTGTGAGTTCTCACTTTTCACTTTTGAAGACTAAGTAGGAGTTTTTTAGTAAGTAGGGATATATAAAGCATAGGAATGACAACTCGGGATACCTGAATAAAATCCAGTCGATGTGGATGCTTGAGGCCAGCACGCCATATCGCCCATATGATTATATGAATATGCCCAACTAACTGAACCATTACTTAAATGCATTGGTGGAACCTGAGTGCTTTAAGCTTCTGCTCATGAGTTTATTTTTCATTTCCGACTACATTATAAGTTTGCTTTCATGTCCTAGGGTAACACAAGATGGTGAAGTAAAATTTGATATGTCAATATTTGTTAATAGATTATAACTTATATTATTAGTAAGACAGTAACTGCCTATGGCCGATATCTTTCACTATTTACATTTTTTTCCCTTTTCTTATGCAGTCAAGTGATGACATAATCGAACGGTGGAAGTCCCATGAAACATGAACTACTGTTATGAAGAAATACATAAAGGATCTTCATATATAAATGTCCAGTGATGTAGCAAGTTTGTTCCTTTGAGGTAGTTTTCAAGTAATTATGCATCAATATGTGCCAATGTGGACGGATATCTTCATAAATAACTTTCACATTTTTTGTACAATGTATTTAAGGCATCATATATGGAATTCATAGCAGAATCACTAGCTTACACTAATCGTGGTGCGTTTTATTACTTGGACTAACCATTTAACTATTTAAATGCAACTATGATTTTGTACGATATGTATTCTTGAGTAAGATGTTTGTGATTGTTTAAAAAATGGTTGTTTCTTTTTTCACACTTCATATAAATAGTAGCATGGTCGGGTTAAACCGCAAGCATATATATTTATAAATAATTAGCTAAATTTTGTCTCTTTATATTATAGTTACTCCCTATGTTGTAGTGGCCAAATAAGAAGAAAAAATGGTTGTGTAGAAACACAACATGAGTGTACACCACCAGGTATGTGTAATCTTTATTTTGGTGGGCTCATTTTCCTGTCACGGAAGTTTAGTTTTTTTAAAATAGTCACAATTCGTCTTGCAGGTTCTGTTACTACACAAACGACTCCAACACAGCCTGCCACTGATTTTGTTGATTCTTCTGAATTTCGTAACTTCATTAAAATGAAATAGTACTTTTGCATCCTCATATCCACCTTCTTCAGCAACTTTCAATTCTTGGTTCAACGACACAATGCGAGCACTGTTAAAGTTCCACACTCAAAATGGGTGGCCTTTCATGATCAACCCTTACCCATTTTTTGCTTATCAAAGTGATACATGCCCTGAAATGTTGGCCTTTTGTCTCTTCCAGCCCAACGTAGGTCGAGTTGATTCTGGCAATGGTATCAAGTACATGAACATGCTTAATGTACATATCAGGTTCTTCTTTCCCGTTGAAACAAAGTACACTCCTTGATTAGAATATATCACATTTATAATTTTATGACATTAAGTGTAGCGAAAATCCATAAAATAAATGCAGTACAAAAAAATCAAGTAATCAATGTTTTGATCATTCATAAGAGAATGAACTATGCTCAACAATTTTAGTTATTGGTATAATATCATTTTCTTATTGATAAAGTTTTTTCAAACATTGCTTTCTTATAAAGACCATGCATATATTCTTTAGTGATGGATATAATTATAAAAAAGTGAATGGAGTTAAACTTCTTATTGCATGAACGTACGATATCATTCAATTCCATTAATAATTTATGCTGCTTAGGACCTGAAGTAGAATACTCATGAAAAAATCAATATTTTTTTAGAACATTTGTAAGAGTATAAATTACATATGTGCTTTACCACATTCATTTTTGGTGATATTGACATATCATATTATTTTAATTTTAGTGTTTGACAATATGTATTTGAACAATTCTACAGAGTTTATTCATTGACTGAATTATATATATCCAATAAACACTTTGAATTTGGAAAAAGGAGGTATAAACTACGTTATATGCCTATGTACTAATTTGGATATCATTTGACCCTTTGTATCAACAATACTACAACTAAATTATATAAAAAATAAATAACAATTAAAATGTATGTCAACCTCACCTTTCGAAAAAAATATTTAACGTAAACTAATACCATCAAAATATTAAATAACCTCCCCATCCTTAAATATGAATTTTGAATTGACTAATACCATCAAAAGAATATAAGTCATGCATGTCTCTTTATTAATACATATCTTTATTAATACATAAATTATAACTGTAAAAGATCACTAATATACATACATGACTAAATTAAAATGTAAATTACAAGTCATGCCCGCCCATCGGGCGGGCTCAGAAACTAGTGTATATATATATATATATATATATATATATATATATATATATATATATATATATATATATATATATATGAAAAAAATGGTGTGGATATGAAAAAAATGGTGTGGATAAACTTAAAAATAAAAATCTTAAAAATTGACCGAACACACGTTACGGGTGAATAATAGTTAAAAGAAAAGAATAAAAAAAAATCGGGTTGGTTTGTATGTATGTATTGGATCGATCTGATTGTAAATGTAAAATTGAGCAATGGACCTGAATCAATCAACAACCTCATAATAATAATAATTCCTTTCTTCTTTCCTTAGTTTAAGATCTGATTGATTGAATTTGAAAAAAAAGATGGAGAAATTGGAGGAGTATTTCTTCCGAAGAGCAGATTTGGATAAAGATGGAAGAATTAGAAAAGGAAAAAGAAATCCGGTTGGATAAAGATTTGGATCTGATTGTAAATGTAAAATTGAGCAATGGACTTAGTTTGAAAAAGAAGATGGAGAAATTCGAAGAGAGCGGATTTGGATAAAGACGGAAGATTGAATCCAATTTGCCCAAACCCATTCTCGCTTAGGTACCTACTATTTTCATTTTGTAGAAACTTGTTTATTCGATTGTTGACTGGTTTAGGATTTAATTTATTTATTTCATTTTTGATTTTCATGATAATAGTAATTCCAAATCATAGATTGTTAGTTCGATCACGCCACTTTTGTTAGTTTTATCCTGAATTTTGTTAGGCTAGTATAGATAAAAAAAACTTAAAAGTTGCATATATCGTCCCTATCGCCTCCAAAGAATAACACTCGTGGTCCTTTTTTTAACGAGTGTTAAGTGCATTCCATTATAATTTACACGTTAGCCCCTGTTGGTTAACGATTGTTGCATCGTTTATCCTTTATAATGACGGCTGTTTATAATTTAAAGTTTTTCGACTTTAGATACGTTTTTATTCGTTTTCGTACGTTTTTTTACGTTTTCATACTTTTGTATACATTTTCTTACATTTTTATCCGTTTTTGTCCGTTTTTATACGTTTTTATCCGTTTTCATTCATTTTTATACATTTTTAATGTTTTAATCAATTTTTGTCCGTTTTATATGTTCTTTTGTCTTTTTATTTTCTTTTTTTAACGTTTTGATAGGTTTTTATCCGTTTTAATCTATTTTCATCCATTTTTCTTACATTTTTATACGTTTTCGTCCATTTTTATACGTTTTTTAACGTTTTCTTAGGTTTTTTTATCTGTTTCCATATGTTTTCAACCATTTTCATCCGTTTTTTACGTTTTCATCGGTTTTATACGCTTTTATCCGTTTTCTTACGTTTTGCCTGTTTTTATACGTTTTCATCCATTTTTATATGGTTTTTATGTTTTCTTGGGTTTTAATCTATTATTATATGCTTTTATGCGTTTCACACGTTTTATACGTATTTATCCATTTTCATCCGTTTCTATACATTTTCTTACGGATAAATGTATAAAAACGGATGAAACATATAAAAATGGATGAAAACGGATAAAAACATATAAAAACGGATAAAAACCTATGAAAATGTAAAAAAAAAAGGCGTATAAACACGTACCAAAACGTATAAAAACGAAAAAAACATAAGAAAAACGGACAAAAAGGTATAAAAACTGAATAAACAGATAAAAACGTTAGAAAACGGATAAAAACATAAGAAAACGTATAAAGACAGATAAAAATACATGAAAATGGACAAAAACCTATGAAAACGTAAAAAAAGTAAAAAAGCGGATGAAAACAGTTGAAAACATATGAAAACTGATAAAAACCTATGCAAACGTTAAAAACGTATAAAAATGGACGAAAACGTATAAAAACGGACAAAAACGTAAGAAAAACAGACAAAACGTAAGAAAAATGGATGAAAACAGATGAAAACAGATAAAAATGTAAAAATATGTATAAAAACAGATGAAAACGGATAAAAACATATCAAAACGTAAAAAGGCTAGACAAAAACATATAAAAACGGACGAAAATGGATTAAAACGTAAGAATACATATAAAAATGGATGAAAACGGATAAAACGTAAGAAAACGTAATAAAGACAGATGAAAACGGATAAAAAGTAAGAAAACGTATAAAAAAATATGAAAACGTAATAAAACGGACGAAAATGGATAAAAACGTATCTAAAGTCGAGAAACTTTAAATTATAAACGGCCGTTATTATAAAGGATAAACAATGCAACAATCGTTAACCAACAGGGGCTAACGTGTAAATTATAACGGAATGTACTTAATACTCGTTAAAAAAAGATCCACGAGTTTTATTCTTTGGAGGCTATAAAGATGATATATGCAACTTTTAAGTTTGAGGGATGATAGGTGAAATTTTCAATAAACCACATGGACCATTTATGTAATTTAATCAAAATCGAGCCATCCGTCTACTTCCTTCCTTCCTTTTCTTCCTTCATTGTGTTTTTGATCTGATTGATTGAATTTGAAAAAAAAATGGAGAAATTCGAGGAGAGCGGATTTGGATAAAGACGGAAGAATTAGCGGAGCCGAAGCCGTTGCGTTTTTTCAATTTGCCCAAACCCACTCTCGCTCAGGTTACCTACTCTTTTCATTTTGTAGAAACTTGTTTATTCGATTGTTGACTGGTTTAGGATTTATTTCATTTTTTGAATTTTCATGATACTAGTATAGATAAAATTAATGATCAATATACAAGTTTACCCATAGGTAAAGGGGACTTTGCTTGTGTGATTTTAGAACAAAGAGGGTTTTTTTTATGCGTTTGTAGGATTGAATATGTGGTGTTAAAAAAGAAATTGAGTTTATATAGTAAGCCGTGTGAGTTGTAACTACTTTTGGGCTAAAATCAAATACGGAGTCAAAACTGTGTCGTTTTACTTGTGACATTCGAGTGTCTTAAGTGTAAAGAGTTGGACTTCTACTTCTATCCCCAATTTTCAACCATGACCTCTTTTAGAAACCTATTAATAATGTCTCATCATGAGTTTAACTCACTTGAATGTTACTTGGGGGCCAACTTGTTGCTTTGGCTGTAAGGGTTACACGCATTTGCCTCTTATAGTTCCGTGTATTGAGTTATTTGAAATTTTTGGATGTTTTCACTTCTGCCCATGGTCAGGTTAATACTTATAGTAGCCCCAGAAAAGTGAGTTTCATCATTTTCACGCTGGTCAAGATTTCCAATTTTGCATATTGCAAAATGAAATGAAATGATGAATACTCACTGTGTCCCATGAAATGAAAATTTGGACTACAAACTCTATATGCAGTTACATGTTGTTCTAGAAATGTTTGTCGATCATATCTTATATAATGACTTTTTTAAAACATACCCAATTGTATCAATGAATTGCAACAATCACTATCAACTAGTTACCTTTATCCCAAACCATTTTTATAACAATTTGTGAAATGTTGCAATTCTGCTAACAAGTTATAAATGAGCATGTTTTATAGAAGATGGCGATATGATAGTGAAAGTCAAGATTACCTTTGACGCAGACTGGTATGGTTGATTTTGTGCCAGGACGAGTGGTGGTTGAAGCAGCACAATGCAAACGTGTCAAGTATGAGACCAAGTGTGTCGATATTGGATATGGGTTTCTCCCCTTCTCATTCTCTTCCTTTGGGGAGCTTGGCAAGGATGCGGTGGCCCTACTGAAGCGGATCCGAAAGTTCTCTGTGACTCAAGACATTTGAGCGCGTGCTGTTGCTCATATTTTTAGTAGCATTAGCTTTGCAATAGCTAAAGGAGTGGGGGCCCAGTTAGTATCGCGACTCTCCTCTAATTTTTTATAGATCCTAGGAGTTTCTAATAAAAGTGATGTTAAAAAAAAAAAAAAAAAAAAAAAAAAAAAAAAAAAAAAAACCCACCCCAATAGGGGTGCCTCTGTAAATAGGGGTGCTTCGTTAACATGGCCCAAATAAAAATCGGTTTTTGATTTATGGAGAAATTCGAGGAGAGCGGATTTGGATAAAGACGGAAGAATTAGCGGAGCCGAAGCCGTTGCCTTTTTTCAATTTGCCCAAACCCACTCTCGCTCAGGTTACCTACTCTTTTCATTTTGTAGAAACTTGTTTATTCGATTGTTGACTGGTTTAGGATTTATTTCATTTTTTATCATAACTGAATTTTCATGATACTTGTAATTCGAAATCATAGATTGTTAGTTCGACACGCCACCTGTTGCTTCGTTGTTACTTTTATCCTGAATTTTGTTAGGCTAGTATAGATAAAATTAATCATCAATATACAAGTTTACCCATAGGTAAAGGGGACTTTGCTTGTGTGATTTTAGAACAAAGAGGGTTTTTTTTATGCGTTTGTAGGATTGAATATGTGATGTTAAAAAAGAAATTGAGTTTATATAGTAAGCCGTGTGAGTTTATAAGTCCTCAGTTTTCTACTATGGCAACTTCCCACTTTGGTCAACACTTGTGTCGTTTTTTACTCTGTGGTTTTACTTGTGACATTCGACTGTCTTAAGTGTAAAGAGTTGGACTTTTCAACCATGACCTCTTTTAGAAGCCTATTAATAATGTCTCATCATGAGTTTAACTCACTTGAATGTTACTTGGGGGGCCAACTTGTTGCTTTGGCTGTAAGGGTTACACGCATTTGCCTCTTATAGTTCCGTGTATTGAGTTATTTGAAATTTTTGGATGTTTTCACTTCTGCCCATGGTCAGGTTAATACTTATAGTAGCCCCAGAAAAGTGAGTTTCATCATTTTCACGCTGGTCAAGATTTTCAATTTTGCATATTGCAAAATGAAATGAAACGATGAATACTCACTGTGTCCCATGAAATGAAAATTTGGACTAGACTTTATATGCATGTGTTGGATCGATCTGATTGTAAATGTAAATGATGAACACGCGTTACGGGTGAATAATAGTTAAAAGAAAAGAATAAAAAAAATCCGGTTGGTTTGTATGTATGTGTTGGATCGATCTGATTATAAATGTAAAATTGAGCGATGGACCTGAATCAATCAACAACCTATAATAATAATAATTCCTTTCTTCTTTCCTTAGTTTAAGATCTGATTGATTGAATTTGAAAAAGAAGATGTCAAAATTGGAGGAGTATTTCTTCCGAAGAGCAGATTTGGATAAAGATGGAAGAATTAGAAAAGGAAAAAGAAATCCGGTTGGATAAAGATTTGGATCTGATTGTAAAATTGAGCAATGGACTTAGTTTGAAAATGAAGATGGAGAAATTCGATGAGAGCGGATTTGGATAAAGACGGCAGAATTAGACGGAAGATTGAATCCAATTTGCCCAAACCCACTCTCGCTCAGGTACCTACTCTTTTCATTTTGTAGAAACTTGTTTATTCGATTGTTGACTAGAATTAGAAGCCGTTGCGTTTTTTCAATTCGCCCAAACCCACTCTCGCTCAGGTCACTTACTTACTACACTTTTCATTTTATTCATTCAATAATTTATTTTTATTTATCTCACAACTCAATTTTCATCTGTTGTTACTTAGGATACTTACTAGTAATTCGATCGAAATCATAGATTGTTATATACATACTAGTTAGTTCGATACTTCTTTTGTTACTTTTATCCTGTACAATTTGCTTATCATCCATTTATTTAGTGTATATTATAATCAGTATACAAGTTTACTTATGTTGAAACTTCTGCATCACCCACTTCCTAGGACATTCTCTAGGTAAAGTTTTTTTTTTTTTTTTTTTTTTTTTTTTTTTTTTTTTTTTTTTTTTAATTTTTTTTTATGCGTTTGTAGAATGGAATATGTGGTGTTAAAAAAGATATTGAGTTTATATAGTAAGCCGTGTGAGTTGTAGCTACTTTTAGCCGATCAAATACGGAGTAAAACTTGAGTTACTCTTTATAGTTCCTCAGTTTTCTACTATGGGCAACTTCCCACTTTGGTTAACTACTTTAGTTTACACTTGTGTCATACTTAGACCATGTGGTTTTACTTGTGATATATGAGTTGATATGTGTCTAAATACACATATATTTTATATTATTTAAACCCACAAAAACGACCAAAAACACACAAATGACCATATAAATGTTACAAATATCATTGAAATGTGTTTTTATATGACTCAGGAACAAAAAGATTGAAAACAAGTGAAAAATGATCAAAGTTCACACAATTGTCAATTTTAGTCCCTAAAGTATCACCAATTTGCAAAACTAGTCCCTAAAGGTTTAAAATGAATGAAAAGTCAACTTTAGTCCTTGGATAATCAAACTTGTTCAAAATAGTCCCTGGATGAAAGTTTTCTACAAATGGCAACTTTTACCCCTCAAAATCCAAAATTGACATAAAAGGTCCTTGGAAGTTTAAAAAAATGGAAATTTACAATTATGGTCCTTGTACTAATGTTAATTGGCAGGTGTGATCCCTGGAATAAAGTTTGGAAGTTTGTCACATCAGGCCCCTCAAGTTTCAGAAATTACAACTTTAGTCCTTGGGCTTATCCATTATACAAAACCAACCGGATCCTTTTTATACATAAACCAAAAATCCAATCCATTCCCTAAAACAACCCAGCCCAATCCAAATATAAATAAAACCCGGCCCATCCCTTTTTTGCTAAATATCCCAGGGTCAAACCAATGTTTGACCCGTCTTCTTCTTCCCCATACCGCCAAAAACCACACTCACCTACGGTTTTCTCTGCAAAACCACCACTTGGCCTCTAAACCTACCAATCATGTCCCCTCCACCTCCACAACTAAACAAGAAGCATTAATTGCAATAAAACTGCTCCTAGCCACTTGTATCACTTTTGGCGCCAAAAGTTGTTTAAACGGCTAGGATGATCTCTGCTTAATCAATGGACAAGATAAAGAGTGGGATTTGACTGGAATGCTAGTGGGAACTCAGAAGGTTATAAAAGAGAAGAGAAGGAAGAAAGAAACCTACCTTTGGATTAGCCTAGGTCATGTAATGATAATTAATTTACTGTTTTCTTTAATTAATGTAAATTTAATGCTTTCAAGTGTTAGTTTTACACTGACAATGTGAAACTAAACCTTATTTACAGTTTTAATGCAAGTTATCTTTTAAATTCATGTCTTTCTTATTCGTACCATTTAAATTTCATGTCATTTAATTTCTTGCTGATTATAGTTGTTTAATGGACTCAATTAGTTAACTTAAGCTCCTGACAAAAGCTCATTAAGCTTTTAGATACATTAATACAGCTTTAGTCTTTAAAATTCAGAAAACACCAAAAGAAATCAAGAAAAAATGAAAAATCCAAAACAAAATAAAGTGTTGAATGATGAAACTGCATGGAGCAAGGTTAATTGTGGATTGCCTTTGGTTTAGAAGCTTTGTGGAAAGCCTTAGCATGTGTTCTGTGGCCTTGGTTCATTGGTTCTCAGCTTGATTCACTTGTAAGCCATTTTTATCCATTTTTGCATTTCATTGTTCTAGCTATTTCTTAGCTTGAATCTTTGCATTTTTATGTTTCTTTGTTTTTATTAAGTGTTATTATAGCTTAATATAGGTAGTTTGTTCATAGGATTCACTTGTGCTAAAACTTTAAAATCACTCAGTTGAAATTGCAAAATTGACACCTTTGTGTTTAATGCTTGTGTTCTTGAAGTTTTATGCTCAAATAATCTTCTTATGTGATAATATAGAGTTTGGAATCAGGTTCATATACGAATTCATTGAATACTTTGAAATTCATGTGACAAGTGAAAATTGAAGGGCTGTTTGGATTTGTTATGATTTAGGACAGTGAGGTTGTTGATGTTGTTTATTTCTGTTCATCCATGACCCATTAGGCCATTTGAGGGATTGACACCCCTTTAAGCTCAGTGGTAATGTGTGAATGGTCAAATTCATCTTCAATCCACCTCAGTGTCCACTATGGCCAATTTAGGTTTCAATAAAATGGATTTGCTGTCTAAACTGTGTTTAGGGTTGTGTGTGTTATTGTTCTTGTTTGATGTATGATGCATATGGTCTAAATAACTCAGTCCAACCATCAAATCCAGGTCTTATTTAGTAAAAAGCCAAAAATTGCTTTTAATCTTCCTTGTTTTGTTGTCAGTTAGGATTTAGAAGTCCAGCTTCATCATATTAGTGTAAATGTTGTTTATATAGCTTAATCTCATGTTCTTGTAGCTTAATATAACATATTAAATCAGTAGATTAAGATTTAAGTTCATGTTAGTCAACTTAGATCATAAACTTAAAAAGTCAAAAATTTCTGCACATTTGCCCTGTGCAGGCCTGATTCTCAGTTTTTCAATTGCTTGCACAATCTTTATTAGTTAGGATTAGCTTGTGTAATTTGTTGTTTTGTGTAGCCCTTCTGGCCATTATGTTATGTATATGCTTATTTTTCAGTTAGTAGCTTATTTAGTCACCTTAATCACCCTCCTTATTTTGTCCCACTTTCTCAGTGTATACTGAGAATCAGTGGAATCACCCCAACTTCATAAGCTCTCAAAAAGCTTATCTGATGGACCTAGCTTGTGAGATTTAGTTCCTTGTGGAGCTTATCTGCCCAACTAAAGGATCCAGTGCTTATTTTCCATGTTGTAGCTCATCTACTAGGGCTGCAACAAGCTTTTTGTTTGTCCCACTTTTTCAGTATACACTGAATCAGTGAATTGAAGCTTTTTCAAAAGCTCCTCAAAAGCTCATCTGTGGACCATAAAGGTTGAGCTTGGGCTTTTTGGAAAGCCAACCAACCCAGCTTGCTACCTCAATCTCCTCTTTGTGCTTTAGAGCTTATTTAATAAGCTTATCTTTCCTCTAAAGCTATCAGCAGAATCACTGCACTATCAGCAGGATTGCTAAAGCTAGCAGCAGGTTGATAACTGGATTTGCTTATTTGCTTATACCAAGCTTATTGGTGAATCCAGTGCAATAATCTTGTTCATACTTGTCCATTGGACATGTGTACATTTCCCTTTTCCTTTTATTTCCTTTTTCAAGCTTATTTCAAGCTTTTACTTCACTGTGAGCCAAAAGCTCAACTGAATGAGTAATAAGCCCATGAATCTGCTTATTTCCTTGGTTTGTAAAGTTTTGTTTTCATTAAACTTGTTTAATATCATTGTATAATTAGTTCCAGAAAAAGAAAATCCAAAAAAAGAGCTTTTACAAATAAGTGATAGCTTCTATTTAGAAGCTTATTTGCTTATTTGCTTATTTTTGTTAAGCACTTGCTGTTTTTAGATTTTTCTTAGCTTCTTATATTTATTTTAGAATTATGTAAAAAGTTTCAGATTTTTCTTTATTCATTTAATATTTTTAATAAATCAATAATAGTTTTTAGTAATTAATAATAGTAAATAATTAATAATAAATACAATACTTGTAAAATAAATACATTTTCAGTTTTAAAATTCATTTTATAATATTTAAGATTTTTCCAATTCATTATTTCATTTATTTAAGTTTATTTAAGATTTTCTTTTTATTTAATTCATTTTTAAATTCATTTAATTCATTTTTAATTCATAATAATTAATATAATAGTATAATAAATATTTTTAATTTTCTAATAATTTTCTTATCCTTTTAGGATTCCAAAAATATAATTTTCACATTTGTGGGAGTTATATTTGACTGAATTCACTTTTTATTTTGGTACGTTTACTTAATTAATAATTAAACGTACACGTTTTAGGTTTTAGATTTTCTTAACATTTTAAATAAGTTTGTATATTATAAATAAATATTTTAAGTTTATTTAATTTGCATTTAAGCCCCTAAGGCATGCAAATCCATACTTTAGTTATAAATCGTTTTGTTTCTGTACGTTTACGTTTAATTTAAGTTAAACGTACGTTTGTATATCTTTTACGTTTTTAGGTTTCTGATTGTACGTTTTTAACGACATAGCTGTGACAGAGCTATTACTATTCACATTCCTAGTGTTAGTCAATCAGATTCCTGTTTTTGTATATTCAATATCATTTCAACACACACATTCATTGTATTACATTTTTCACACCTCGTTGGGACATAACGACCCGGGGATATAATTCTATACTCCCATGGATTTAAATTGCATTTTCTCCCTGCCTGGTTTGACTTATGCTGTTGACCATTCACAAGTGGTTGACCGTATTAATTATAACTAGAAAGGGAGAAATCATGAGTGCTTGCTTGTCTAATTGTAAAGAGTTGGACTTCTACTTCTATCTCATTTGAAACTGTTAATTTCCAAAAGTAGTTACAACTGATCGCTCAGGTTACTAATTTACCCAAACCCACTCTCATTTGAATAGGAGAGATGCTTCGTATATGTTTTAGCAAACATCATAGTTCCGTATCTGTAGTTATTTGAACTTTTTTGGATCTTTTGAATTATAAAAAAAAACGAAAATGGAGAAATTTTAACACTGAAACAAAACGGGAAAAAAAACATTCGTCTAAAGTATATCGAAGTGCCCGTCATAAAAAATTCTCGCCTTGACGGTGTATTTTTTGTCGCTTAAAGATTTACTGTTTGCAAGATATTTTATATAATTATTTATTTATTTATTTATTTATTTATTTATTTATTTTATATAAATTATTATTATTATTATTATTATTATTATTATTATTATTATTATTATTATTATTATTATTTATTTATTTTTTAATTTTTTTTGAAAAAAATGTTGTGGATAAACTCACCCAAAATAAAAATCTTAAAAATTGACCCAACACGCGTTATGGGTGAGGTGAATAATAGTTAAAAGAAAAGAATAAAAAAATCCGATTGGTTTGTATATGTATGTGTTTGATATCAGTTTCAGGCCGCGAACAGCCATAAGAGGACAAGTGTTAGCAGACTTCATTGCAGAAATTCCAGAGGAAGAAGCTCCGACAGCAGAGTTATCCGCGGATGAACTTCCATACACTGAGCCATGGAACTTATACACCGACGGATCCTCTTGCCAAGAAGGATCCGGAGCAGGCTTAATCCTGACAAACCCCGAAGGTACGGAATTCACTTACGCTCTAAGATTTGAATTTAATGCGTCCAATAATGAGGCAGAATACGAAGCATTACTAGCGGGTTTAAGGATAGCGGAACAGATGGGGGTGAGGGACCTATCCGCCAACGTGGACTCGCGGCTAGTCGCGAATCAGATCAATGGTCTATATGATGCGAAGGAGGAAAGTATGGCTCAGTATCTAGCAAAAGCCAAAAGCCTGATACAAAACTTTCGCACGTTCTCCATAAGACAAGTTCCGCGGAGCCAGAACAAGCAGGCGGACGCACTAAGCAAAATAGCCTCTACCAGTTTCGCCCATGTGACAAAGCAAGTTTTGGTTGAAGTCCTGAAAGATAAGTCAACAGAAGAAAAAGAAGTCATGGCCGTAGTTGAAGAAGAGAGGGATACTTGGATGACCACGCTCATGGATTACTTGAAAGACGGGACACATCCTGCGGACCAGAAAAAGTCAAGAAAACTGAAAATCAAAGCAAGACAGTACTCCCTCATTGACGGAGTTTTGTTCCGTAAATCATTTCTGGCCGACCATGCATAGGGACGCAAGAGATGGCATTCCGATCTCCTCAGGGAAATTCACGAGGGATCGTGCAACATGCATTCCGGACCCCGGGCCATCGTGGCAAAAGCAATAAGGTCCGAATACTATTGGCCGACCATGCATAGGGACGCAAGAGAAGTGATCAACAAGTGCCAAGCCTGCCAAGTTCACCGACCGGTCCCCAGGAATCCCCAGCACAACTTGACTCCCATTACTTCACCCTGGCCATTTTATAAATGGGGCATAGACATCTGCGGCCTATTTCCATAAGCTCCAGGAAGAATCAAGTATCTGATAGTGGCAATAGATTACTTCACAAAGTGGATCGAGGCCAAAGCTCTTGCAACCATCACTGGTAATCAAGTCAAGAAATTTGTATGGGATAATATTGTGTGCAGGTTTGGCCTGCCGGGGGAGATTGTGGCGGATAACGCCAAGCAATTCAGGGATAATCCTTTCAAAGATTGGTGCGAAAAGCTCAACATCAAGCAGCGGTTTGCCTCAGTAAAACATCCGCAGGAAAATGGGTTGGTAGAGAGGGCAAATCAAAGCTTGGGGGAAGGAATCAAAGCAAGAATCGATCAAGGGACCCGGGACTGGCTAGAAGAAGTACCGCACGTGCTCTGGGCGCACAGAACAATGATCAAATCCAGCAACGGAGACACGCCGTTCTCTTTAACCTATGGGACGGAGGTCGTGATTTCTGTGGAGATCAGAATGCCATCTCTCATATGCGCTTTATTCGACCCAATAGCAAATGATGAAGCCCTGCAGCTAAACCTAGATCTCGTAGAAGAAAGGAGAGAAGTCGCGGCTATTGAGGAGGCAAGAAGCAAGTCCAGAATGGAAAAATACTACAATGCCAAAGTCCGCGGAACAAGCTTTAAGCCGGGTGACTTTGTCTACCGTAACAACGATGCTAGCCTTGTGGAGAACACCGAAAAGCTGGGCCCCAAATGGGAGGGCCCATATGAAGTGGTTGTTACACCCGTATCCCGATAAGGTACTAGTTATGTAAATAATATGTATTGTATATTATAAGTCTTGTGATATTAGTTAGCTAAATAAATAAATGTGAGGGCAATATAGAAAGAATAGAACTAGAAGGGCTAAGGTTGCCAAATGGGTAAAGTTGGGTCGTAGGTCAAGATTATGTAAATGTCAAGAAGTCTCATGGTTTATGAATTTGGTAGTAGTTGGGTGGTGTTTGGAAATTTGTCATATTTACCCATTTTGGAAAGCTACGGGTTAAGACCTTGTACTAACAACTTTGCAAAGTAATAGAAATGTCAAGTTATGTATGTTTTTAAATGGATATGTTGTGGATAGGTGTATTGGGTAAAAGTTGTGTAGTTGAAATGGGTTTTAAGGGTGTGTTTGGTATAAGGGTGTTTTTACCCATTTTGGGGTATGAGCGGGTCAAGGTTGTATGGGTCAAGTTTGGTATGATAAGTTATGTATGTTGGTTAGTTATGACGAGTCAATGAAGTGGTTTTACATGGTTTGGGGTGGTAATGGGTCAAAAGTGTGTTTTATGCATAACCCGTCAATTTCGTAAAGTACTATTCCGAGGTGTCAAACGGTGAGTGTTTTTGTATGAAAGTAAGCCCATTAGTATACCAAGTGAATCTGTAAGTTTTGGTGTCATATCATGTTATAGAAGCCGTTTTCCGGTAAATGGGTCAAAAGTGCACAAAAGGGTTATGCAGAAAATGGGGGTGTTTGGGACAAGGTCCTTTTTAACCCGTTTTGGGTCAAATGGGTTAGGAATTTTGGGGAATAATGTATATGGTATATTTTAGTTCAATGTGTATTAAATGCGTTTATATATAGGTCTAAAGTGTCGATTTTTGTGTTTAAAGGTGTGCGGGTCATTTTGAGAATGTATAGTGCACTTTAGGGGTCCTTAGTGCACAAGAGGGCCTATAGTGCACTTTAGGGGTCCTTAGTGCACAAGAGGGCCTATAGTGCACTTTAGGGGTCCTTAGTGTACAAGAGGGCCTATAGTGCACTTTAGGGGTCCTTAGTGCACAAGAGGGATTATAGTGCACTTTAGGGGCCCTCAGCGCATAAGATGGGTCATTGTAGTTTGGGTCGGTTTGATTTGGACAGATTTTGGTAAACTTTGAAAAATCATATCTTTTAATCCGTAAGTCGTCACGGGTCGTACCACCTATCGTTTTGAAGGTAATTGAGTCTACTTTCATTTAAAAATAGCCTCAAGGGATGATGGTGTACCCATTTTTGTCAGTTCATAAAAGAGTGACAACAGGTCAGTTTTCGGGTGTTCTTTTGCGAAAAATTTTCACGTTTTTTTGGTCTAATCTGGCACGGGGCGTTACAACTTGGTATCAGAGCCAGGTCTAAGAGATTTAGGATTTCCCCTTAGGATTTCCTAGACTTAGGCCTTATGTAGACATGTGTAGTATCGGTGTTTGTTATTTGTGTATTGTTTGAGTGATTCCGGGAACACATATGTTAAGTATTTTTATGACTACGCCTGGCCACCGTAGTGATAAAAATATGACACATATGTGAGATTGAAATCATTTAGGCTATACATGGATGATAAACTCTAGGGTGTTTAGTATAATGATAGATATGTCATTCATGCATCGATTATGTATATGATTTGCTTAATAGTATGAATTGTTAAATTTCAGTATAGTAGAAAAGATGGCAACGATTCAGAATAAGGAAGTGTTAAGAGCGACCTCTTCCCGCCATGATAGTGATGAACATAATGATGGACCCTCTAATAGTGACTCGTCGATGTCAATGCCGAAAAACCTTAATCCTAGCAGTTTTATGAGAGTTGAGTTGAAAGAATTGGACGCCTTGGTGACGGATAAAGTGGAAAGGGCCATCGAGAAGGCTATGCCCTTATATGTTAGCAAAACCACCGAGAACTTGCGAAAGATACTTCAAGAGGAGAATGAGAAACTCAAGAAGAGTGGGGAGTTAGTGAGTGATTCAAATGCTAGACCCAGAGTAGGAAAGGAGAAATCTACTTATCGTGACTTCACCGCTTATGCTCCAACTACATTCACGGGATCTCTTGATCCGTTAAAGAGTTCTAGATGGATTACTGATATGGAAGGGGCTTTTCGTACGAGTCGTTGTGTAGAAGAGGATAAGGCGAACTTTGCTACTAATTACCTTCGTGAACGGGCTAAAGTATGGTGGGAAGGCAAGGCAAACGAGAAAGGTAGTGCATGGAGAGAATCGTGCACGTGGGATCAATTTAAGGAAGTGTTCATGAAAGAGTATGCTCCCGCGGAGGAAATTGATAAAATAAGAGAAGCTTTCCATTCCCTTGTGCAAACTGATGAATCGGTGAATGAGTTGTGGGGAAAGTTTTGTGACATTGTACAATATTGCCCGGAGTATCTTAACAACGAAAGGCTTAAAGTTGATAAATTTCAAAGGATGCTCAAGGATGAAATTCGTACGATAGTGTCACCTTTCAAGTGCGCCGACATGGAGGATCTTCTAAGCAGGGCACGTACTCGTGAAGCAGACTTGGATAGAATGAAAGGCAAAGAGAAGAAGGACTTAAAAAGAAAGCAAGATCATCCATCAACATTTAGTAAGCGAGGCAGGTTTGATTTCACAAGGAAGGACAACACAGGGAAGTTACCTCCTAAGTGTAATAGGTGCGGTAAGAACCATGTGGGAGAATGTAAATCTGGGATGAAGGGATGTTATAAATGTGGGGATACTAGCCATATTAGCAAGGATTGCACCAAGCCTTTGATAATATGTTATGGGTGCAACGAAGAAGGACATAAGGTAAGTGAATGTCCTAAGTCCAATCCTAAGCAAGCGAAGTCGTTTAAACCGATTAAAGGAGAAAAGATTGAGGTTCTGAGGCCCACAGCTCGTGTTTATCAGATGAGTGCCGAAGAAGCGAAGTTGGGTTCAGATGTTGTCACAGGTATAATTCTCGTTAATTCTAAACCCGCTCGTGTTTTGTATGACTCTGCTGCAAGCGTGTCCTTGGTATCTTATAACTTTAGTAAAGAATTGTCCACCCCGTTAGATAAGCTTCCAATACCTGTAGAAGTTGAAATCGCCGATAGTAAAGTTGTGGTAGTGTCAAATGTGTATCGTGACGTAGAAATAAAGATCGATGAGAATGTTTTTAGGATCGATTTAATCCCTATAATGCTTGGAGAGTTTGATATTATTGTTGGCATGGATTGGCTTAGCAAACACAATGCCGCCATTCTATGCAAACAAAAGATCGTTAGAGTTGTGAATCTTAGTGGTCGAGAAATGATGATTTATGGTGATAAGAGGGAAGGCGAGTTAAAACTTTGTTCCGTGATGAAGGCTAGAAAATATCTATCACGTGGTTGTCTAGCCTTTATGGCACACGTAGTAGATACGAGTTTTGAGAAGAGAAGTATCGACGATGTTCCGATTGTTAATGAATTCCGTGATGTATTTCCGGAAGATTTGCCGGGTATTCCGCCCGACAGATAGGTTGAGTTCCGTATCGATCTTGTTCCAGGTGCTACTCCTATCGCCAAAACTCCTTATCGCCTTGCTCCTTCAGAGATGAAAGAGTTGATGAGTCAACTCCAAGAGTTACTTGACAAGGGTTTTATTCGCCCAAGTAGCTCACCATGGGGAGCTCCGATTCTGTTCGTTAGAAAGAAAGACGGTAGTATGCGGATGTGCATTGATTACCGTGAATTGAACAAAGTCACGGTGAAAAATGTATACCCATTACCAAGAATCGATGACCTCTTTGATCAACTTCAAGGTGCACGATGGTTTTCAAAGATTGATCTTAGTTCGGGCTATCATCAGTTGAAGGTTTGAGAAGAAGACATTCCCAAGACGGCCTTTAGGACACAATATGGACATTACGAGTTTACGGTTATGCCTTTTGGTCTCACGAACGCGCCTGCGGTTTTCATGGATCTCATGAACCGTGTGTGTAGACCGATGCTAGATAAATTCGTTATAGTGTTCATCGATGATATCCTTATCTATTCTAAGAGTAAGGAAGAGCATGAACTACATCTTCGAGAAATCCTTGAAACGTTGAGAAAAGAAAGATTGTATGCTAAATTCTCAAAATGCGAATTTTGGTTGCAAGAAGTTCAGTTCCTTGGTCATGCTATTAATCCCGATGGTAATAAAATTGACCCGTCAAAGGTCGAGGTCGTGATGAATTGGCAAGCGCCGAAGAACGTTGGTAAAATTCGAAGTTTTCTAGGACTTGCGGGTTATTATCGACGGTTTATTCAAGACTTCTCTAAAATTTCATCTTCGTTAACCAAACTCACCAAGAAGAATGTTTCTTTTGTGTGGGCCGAGAAGCAAAAAGAAGCCTTCCGTATTTTACGAAAGAGGTTGTGTGAAGCACCGATCTTAGTGTTACCGGAAGGAAACGAAGACATGGTAGTCTATTGTAATGCATCCTATTCCGGTTTTGGATGTGCCCTTATGCAAAAGGGTAAAGTGATCGCTTATGTTTCAAGACAACTAAAGAAGCACGAGAAGAAATATCCGACTCATGATCTTGAATTTGCGGCCGTAGTATTTGCTTTGAATATTGGGAAACATTATCGATATAGTGTGAAGTTCAAAATTTACGCCGACCATAGAAGTCTTCAGTATTTCCTTGATAAGAAAGATCCGAATATGAGGCAACGTAGGAGGTTAGACTTGCTGAAAGATTATGATTGCGAAATTCGCTACCATCCGGGTAAGGCGAACGTGGTAGCGGATGCGCTAAGTCGTCAGGGCCGAAGTGATGTTATATGGACTCACTCTTTGAGAATGATTATCCCATCTGATCTTTTCGATAGAATTAAGTTAGCTCAGGAGGAAGCGTTAAAAGAAGAAAATTAAGAGAAAGAACGTATCACTTCTCACATTTCTTATCTTAAAGTAGACAACCGAGGAATTAAGACATGGTATGGAAGGGTTTACATTCCTTTTCGAAGCAACATTAAAGAATTACTCTTGGAAGAAACCCATGAATCGAAGTATTCTATTCATCCGGAAGCTACGAAAATGTATCTTGATTTGAAAAGAAATCATTGGTGGCCGAGTATGAAAAGAGATTGCGTGAAGTACGTAGAAAGATGCTTAATTTGTTTAAAGGTGAAAGCCGAACATCAAAAGCCGTATGGAAAAGTGCAGCCTTTAGACATTCTAGTTTGGAAGTGGGAGAGGATTACTATGGACTACATTACGAAATTGCCAAAGACGAAGAAGAAGAATGATACAATCTGGATAGTGGTCGATCGTTTAACTAAGAATGCTCACTTTATTTCGATTAGGAAGAATGTGCTTGTTCATAAGTTAGCAAAGATTTATGTTAGCGAGATAGTCGCGCGTCATGGAGTACCTATTTCGATAGTTTTAGATCAAGTCGGGCATTTCACTTCGAACTTTTGGCAAAGTTTTTAAGATGAACTTGGTATTAAGTTACGCATGAGCACAGCTCTTCATCCTCAAACAGATGGATAAAGCGAAAGGACAATTCAAACTCTAGAAGATATGCTACGAGTTAGTATGATTGACTTTGGAAGTAACTGGGATGATCACTTGCTTCTAGTGGAATTCGCCTGCAATAATAGTTATTATGCTAGTATAGGCATGCCTCCTATGAGATACTCTACGGTAGAAAGTGTAGAACCTCCGTATGTTGGGAAGAAATTGGAATTGCCCGAAGAAATGAGAGGTATTAATAATACTTTCCATGTGTTGAATTTGAGGAAATATTTAGTGGATGAGACTAGGGTAGTCACGTTAGATAATATAGAAATTGATTCAGAATTGATTTCACAAAGGATTAACCGGAAGCAATCCTAGGAAGGCAAGTGAGGCAACTTAGAAACAAAGAAATTCCGTTAGTAAAAGTACAATGGAGACATCGTAAGAGTACGAGCATTAGATGGGAGCTAGAGGAGAAGATGAGGAATGAGTATCCTCAATTATTTCAAGCATAGATTTCGAGGACGAAATCTTATTTTAAGGAGGGGAGAATTGTTACACCCGTATCCCGATAAGGTACTAGTTATGTAAATAATATGTATTGTATATTATAAGTCTTGTGATAATAGTTAGCTAAATAAATAAATGTGAGGGCAATATAGAAAGAATAGAACTAGAAGGGCTAAGGTTGCCAAATGGGTAAAGTTTATTAGTTAAATGCCATATGCCTAGATTATTTTAGAAATGTCCAGGACATTCTTTGACATCTTATTTGTGATGATCGGTTCATAAGGAGAAAAGAGAGGGAAGACTTCAAGTAAATCATCTAGCTCATTTGTGTATCAAGAAGTGATCAAGATTCACTAGAGAACCCTTAATTGTAATCTCTTCATCAAGTAAGTGTTCTTCCCCAAATTTATGAAATTAGGGTTCATGTGGTAATAATTGATCATAATGATCAAAGGTTGGTAATTCATGATTAGTTATTTAATTAGTCTCTAATTTGAGATGATTTTGATATAGGAAGCAAGTAAGAAGTGGGGAAGCTATTGTTAGTGTGATTGTGCTTAAGAATCAAGGTAAGTACATTGGTTATAACATGTCTTTGTTAGCTTTATCATATTTTGGTATGATAATGGTTTATGTGTTAGCTTTATCATGTTGTTTACATGATAATGGTGAAGGATAGGGTATAGGGTGCGTTAGCTAGTATGGATCCATCACTAGGCTTAGCTTAGTTAGTCGTTGGGCTAACTATGGGATAAGGTTCAACCTTACGGGTTGATCGTGTTTAGGTCGACGATGTCGGCGTGAGGTAAGTGCCCCTATATCGCTAGCTTAACTAGTGGTTAGACTAGTTATGGTTATGTATGATTTTATATCATATGTCGTTTAGCTTGTTATGTCATGTACTTACTAAGCGTTTTCGCTTACATGTTTAGTTGTAATGTTTTCTTGATAGGTACCGAAGGATCGAGCAAAGGTAAGGATAAGATGTAAGTGATTATGTAGTAGAAGTTCTAGCTAGAAGAAGTCATAGTAGAAGACCGTACTCTTTTGGACCAAGCATATTGAAGTTGGAAGCCCCCGACGTGTCTTTTCGTGTTTTGGGTATATTTCATCTTATATGGTCATTTTGTTATTTAACGGTCTTCTTGTCATTTATGGTCATTGTTCAAGTTGGGTCGTAGGTCAAGATTATGTAAATGTCAAGAAGTCTCATGGTTTATGAATTTGGTAGTAGTTGGGTGGTGTTTGGAAATTTGTCATATTTACCCATTTTGGAAAGCTACGGGTTAAGACCTTGTACTAACAACTTTGCAAAGTAATAGAAATGTCAAGTTATGTATGTGTTTAAATGGTTATGTTGTGGTTAAGTGTTATGGGTAAAAGTTGTGTAGTAGATATGGCATTTAAGGGTGTGTTTGTGATGCGCGTGATGTGTCGTTGCGGTTTAGCAGTTTTAATGCCTACTCAAGTTTTAAATTTATATTTAGCCGACTTATCAATAACACACACACTTAACGAGCAGTGTACCCGGTCAGTATGAATATAATGGTAAGTAGAGTGTCGATCACTAAGAGTGGAACGTATTATCTCGTTATTCTAATCAGTATTTTAATATCCTAACGCAAGGGGGTTTCAGCCTGAGAGACTGGCACGATTTGTTTGCAATTAAATAATAAAATAAACCAATAGGCACGAATCAGCAAGTAGCACACACGTACACAGATAAATACTCGAGACAATAAGAGGGCTGTCCTTATGATTAAGTAGATTGTCACTTGTTTTATTGATAGCTTGATGCGCGTGATGTGTCGTTGCGGTTTAGCAGTTTTAATGCCTACTCAAGTTTTAAATTTATATTTAGCCGACTTATCAATAACACACACACTTAACGAGCAGTGTACCCGGTCAGTATGAAGATAATGGTAAGTAGAGTGTCGATCACTAAGAGTGGAACGTATAATCTCGTTAATCTAATCAGTATTTTAATATCCTAACGCAAGGGGGTTTCAGCCTGAGAGACTGGCACAGTTTTGTTTGCAATTAAATAGTAAAATAAACAATAGGCACGAATCAGCAAGTAGCACACACGTACACAGATAGATACTTGAGACAATAAGAGGGCTGTCCTTATGATTAAGTAGATTGTCACTTGTTTTATTGATAGCTTTATATGAAGTGTATGTAATTAACCCTTTCTCGTTGGTCCTATTCTTATCGGCGAGTAAACCCTTAATGATTACTTATGTCTAAAAGTCATTCCTAAGTGATCAATTTAGAAACAACCGTGGGAGCCACATCTTGTCCCGCAGTCAAATGCCCGCAAGCCACTAATAAACACAGAGGTTATCAATGCACTAATAAGTAGTAACCAAAGACATCAACATATAAACTTTAATTAATGAGAAAGCAGTTTTAAGGGAGTGCAATCTTTCCGTTGCCACATTACACAAGCCACCAATCTTGATGAATTAAAGTTTGCTAAAACAATAAAACAAAACTACTTAATGAATTAAATACATGCAGCACCTTCTTACAGCTCTTGTATCTTCGATTTGGGTGTGTCTTGTGCTGCCTCTTGACTGAATTCGTCCTTTTGCTCTGCTGTCCGAACTTCGGTTTTAGGGTTTCGAACTCTTTGATCTCGTCTGGTCTACGGGGTATTTATAGTTTGTGTCTGAGGGAAGATGCGGCGCATCTACTAAGTAGATGCGGCGTATGTACGTAACTTCGCGTGGGGTCCAAGATTATAATATTCAGGAATATTCGTACACCGCCAGAAGATGCGGCGTAACTCCATGATTAGATGCGGCGCATGTCCTCTTGTATCTTGGATCGTATCTGGTGACATCTTGATAGAGATGCGGCGCATGTTGATAGTGAGATGCGGCGCATCTGGAGCAGATTAGTCTTGATCTTCTTCATTTCAGTAGACTCTTCACTTTATGCACGTTTTGCTCCATTATTAGTCCAAAATCGCCAAGTTTCACCAAATGCTTGTTTTTACCTGAGAATTACAAAAGTAAACGATTAAGTATCAATCCTCATACATAATATAGTAAAACAAGTCAAATTAATAGGATAAATGATAGTAATAAAATGTACTTATTTGAGTTCATCAAATATCCCCCCACTTGAACTTTACTTGTCCCCAAGTAAACCTTAGATTAAATCTCATGAAAATGTATCCTAAAAGATGTTAGGATTTATTTTTATATTTAAGCATGTATTCGTTTATTTCATAATCACACAACTAAACACTTAACGAATTAGAAGTAAAATAAAATAAGTCGATAAAAGCAAATCTAATCGTTTAACTGTCCAGTCGCGACGAATATTCTATCATAAGCTTGGCAAGTATACACATCTCCACCACTAAAGCTAAGGAATAACAAGTCTAAAGCGGTAAAAAGGGTTTTTAGGCTTAAGGGTTAATTATTCTTATTTCACTATCGATCTCAAATTCCAGAAAAGGCGACAAAATCACAAATACATGATCGAATCCACGAACACGATACTTGCAATTGCTCAAATCCTTAACTCGAATAGGCTAAAGATAGGTCCAAACTTCACCAATAATAATATATCAAAAAGGGCGACAAAATCATAAATACATAGCCGAATCCACGACTACGATACTTAAGATTGCTCAAATCCCTAATCTCAATAAATCAAAGGTTCGGTTGGATAAAGAATAATATAGGGTATGGATAATATTTGGGATATAAATTGGTGTAAAATAAAAAATAAACAAAACAAATAAATTAAAATCCTAAGTGTGGTTAATCACTATCCCAACCATCCCATGAATAAGACTCATATCATTGAATAACTCACGCTTTAACACTTGAAACACACGCTTTAGGTAGACACGAATTATACTCAACAAGATCTTAATCAAAGAATAAACCTTAATTGGCGTTCCCATAACTGCCAATTCCCATTCAATCCATAGATATAGTACAACAAATAGTGGCCATATGAACCACTTACATAACTTTACATCGTTGGCTTAAAATAAACATCCAACTCTTTTTTCTTTCTTTTTCTTTTCTCATCTTTTCTAATTTTTTTTTTTTTTTTTTTTTTTTTTTTTTTTTTTTTTTTTTTTTTTTTTTTTTTGACATCTAAACATAGATGTGTAAAATTTCACCACATCACTACAACTTTCTTTCCGGATAATTTTTTCATACTTTTCATAACTTCAGAAATAATGGTAATAGTGAAAGTAGTAAACACACGAAAAATAAATTCTAAAATATACAATATTTACTTTCACTCCAATTGCATTATGCAATTTCCCGACCTAACCATATATAATGAATTACGCACGCGAACACAGGTAATGTAAGGAAACACACTCTGCCTATAGCAATTAACCAACCACGGACTTTAATCTACAGGGTAGGCTAAGGTGTAAGGGTGTAACGAAACATTTTAAACATAGGTGTAAGAAACGAAAGGAATGGCTCTGAGTGTTTTTCTAGGGGTATCTTACTCTAAAAATGAGAGTAACAAAAGGGTTTATACAGGGGTTAACTAACCAGTGTAGTTAGTTAATAACACATAACATATAATAGGCTATTTGGGTGTAATCCTAGAATTTTACCAAGTTAGACAAGTCATTCCAATTAAATAAATAATACTCATTATGGTGGTCTCGAATAGTATACAAGCCAAGTTCTAAAGTCTACAAGTCACCGGCACACTCATAGATTTGTGAATTTTGGAAAAATCACAATTTTTGAAAATAACGTCATGTGTGCAGTTATGTAACTTAGATCTTAAACAAAAACATGCTAAAAAAAAATTTTAAGTTTGATATATTAAGCACATTTTAAGCATAATTTTTGAAAAAGTTTAGGACACAAGTAAGTGTTAAGTGTTCTAATTCTCCTATCCCCCCACTTAAGTTAAACAACGTCCTCGTTGTTTGTATAAAAGGTTAAAAACTGGAAAATAAAAAGAATTAGAACAGAAAAACTCCCCTGAGATTTGCTCGGTATGATCCTCCATTAGTGTAAGAGCAAAAATCATCTTTCTTGTGGATTAGAACGTTAAAGCTTCATACTTGATGTATCCACAGAAAATTCAGAAAACTATAATACCACCAACACTTTAAAACACACCTAAGATAAGAAAGGTTCAACTTGCATAACACATTAGTAGTTAGGAAAAATAAAACTTAAAAATTAAAACTGAAAATCATCAGGTCAGTCGATGCGCCGTATCTTATTGAAGAAGATGCGTCGTATCGAGCCTGGAATTAATACGGATCAGAATAAAGATGCGCCGCATCCTTAACCAGGGATGCGCCGCATTAAAATAAACTGATAAATAGTTTTAAAGTCGAAAATTAAAATGCAGAAAAATAAAATAAGATATGACCGTTGCAGGAGATGCGTCGCATCTCAGGATTGAGATGCGCCGTATCTTCGTGCGGCCTGGACTGACTCGACACAGAAAACAGAATAATAAATGATAAATCCGGGTTGTCTCCCGGTCAGCACTTGTCTTTATTCCAGAGTCTTCAAGTTAGACTCACGTTCAGCTCTTTACTTGGTCCTTGTCACGGTCCATCCTTCTTCCTTCATCCGAAAGATTTTCCCGTATATCTCTGCGACGTTTTCCTCCGTTCGACTTAATCTAATATAACTTTTGGTCATCACAGCAGTATATTCTTCATCAGGACCCAAAGAATATTTGATGATTTTAAATTTTTCAGAAATAATCATGGGTGGCTCATTGTATGGAATCCCAAGTAGTTGACACTTTCTTTTGGTGAACTCTTCTTCGTCCTTGTCAACAAACTTAAAATAAGGATCCTTAATCAAATAGTCATCTAGTTCCTCAATCAACGACTCATTATTATTATCATCTTGAATCGCCTCCCATTCTCTTTCCAAATCATATTGTAACCGTCGACTAAGCTTTGTGAAATCATCAAACTGTTTATGCACCCATTCCCAGAAAGTAGTATCCGATGTCCCCTTAAGTCCTTTCAAGCGTTCAATCCTGCCCTTTTCTTGTAAAGCCTCCGATTTTCGTGGGCAGTCTTCAACATTATCGTACCACTCATAATCTTCAAAGGTTACATCCTTTCCAACTCTTTTCATCCCAATTATACTTCCCCCATTACAGGTTCCGTCACTTTTATAATCACAGGTTGGCCAAACACTACTCCCGTCCTTGAAAACGAAGGGTGTACAGGTATGATTAATGTGCTCAAATTCCCATGGTTTATCCGATACCCATGGTACTTGGTCATTCCATTCATAGTACCAGGTGTTTTTGAAATCATCATAAGTCTTAAATCCTGGTAGATCCCCAGTAAGCACATCATCATCGACTCGAAGAAGGTAGTTAAATTCCTTGAACTGCTTGCACAAGGGTGTCTCATACTCTAACAAATCAATGTCAATTCTGAAAAGTTCTTCAATGCCTTCATTGATTGTTGAATCATGAAGTGACGACCCATAATTGCTTTCTACTTCTTCGTCTTCTCCTCTCATCCAATATACCCATAATGCATCCTTAGTAGCTCGATCCATGCTCTTATGGTTATTAAACTTACTAGCTAACCATTCTGAAAAATCAACATCGTTAGGGTCATGGTTAACGTCAAAGCAAACCTTTCCAATCATATTCTTTTTTATCTCCATGAACTCGTTAAATTGCTTCTTAAAACTCCGAGTCAACCATGAAGTCATAATCTCCTTGACTTCGTTTGCAGGGGCAAATTCCGGACTACCATATTTGAGTTCTAACCAATCATTGAGGGAGAGGTCTATTAATCTTACTATCCTGCCATGAAATAGTAATTCCGCCAAAGCATAATTCATGTCATTATCCTGATAGTTCTCATTTAATCCCCAGTACCACTCGAAATAAGGCATATAAGAGTTTTGGGTATTGTCTCCACCACAGTTGTTGTTGCTTGAGTCCATGTATGCAAGAGAGAATTTCCCATCATCTTCTTCGATAGTAGTCCAGTTCAATCCTTCGGCTTCAATGCTAGGCCATAAGAGCGATAATTCTTCTCCAGTGTACCTCACAAATACATCATAAGAGAATACCTCTTTGTCAATGTTGCATAAACGCATAAATTCCTTAAAAGCAGCTTCAAGAGGAGTCTCCCAGGAGAATAAATCTGCATCGATCATGAGTACATTGAATGAATCTGAAAACAAGCATTCCTTAGCAAGATATCCGTTAACTGACATGTCTTCCATAGCAAAATCTGTCATCCAAGGTAAAATCATCAGTAGGATTTGTTCGCTAGGAGAGAAATTAATGAATATAGAAACGGATATAAGAATACAAATAGCTGATATCTGCAGACGATGCGCCGTATCCAAAAAGTTGGATACGCCGTATCTTATAATCGTTAAAATTAAATCAGACTTTATTCAGAAAATAGATACGCCGCTTAGAATTTATGAATGCGCCGTATCGAATTAATCAATCAAAAATCAATTTATCTAATTAAAATTAAATGCGTCGTATTAACGAAAGTTAATGCGCCGTATTTTCGTTACGTTTAAAAATAAAAGATTTTCGATTCAGTAAGATGCGCCGTATCGACGGAAATCGATACGCCGTATTTGTTTAATAATTCGCAAACTGTTTTTAATTAAAATAATAGATACGCCGTATCTGCGAAAGCAGATGCGTCGTATGGCGTTAACGTTTAGAAAAATTTTTATCAAAACAGATACGCCGTATCTACAAAAGCAGATGCGTCGTATTACTTTATCGCTTAGAAAAATTTTCTTGTTAAAAACAGATACGCCGTATCTTGGGGAAAAGATGCGTCGTATCGAATTAATTAAACGCGTTGTATATAAAAATTAAACGCAATACGCCGTATCTGAGAGATCAGATGCGCCGTATCGTTTGATTTAGCACAGTACAACGATAGCAGAACAGAAAAATACGAAAAATAAAAATAAAAATTAAACACACGAAACAAAAATAAAACACACAAAAATAAAAACAAAAGCAAACAAATAACACACAATACAACAAATATGCAAAATAGTACAATGATGCAATTAATCTAACAAAAAGAAAATCCTAATTAAAATACTAATCAAATTAACAGAAAATAACAATTCACTCCCCGGCAGCGGCGCCAAAAACTTGATGCGCGTGATGTGTCGTTGCGGTTTAGCAGTTTTAATGCCTACTCAAGTTTTAAATTTATATTTAGCCGACTTATCAATAACACACACACTTAACGAGCAGTGTACCCGGTCAGTATGAAGATAATGGTAAGTAGAGTGTCGATCACTAAGAGTGGAACGTATAATCTCGTTAATCTAATCAGTATTTTAATATCCTAACGCAAGGGGGTTTCAGCCTGAGAGACTGGCACAGTTTTGTTTGCAATTAAATAGTAAAATAAACAATAGGCACGAATCAGCAAGTAGCACACACGTACACAGATAGATACTTGAGACAATAAGAGGGCTGTCCTTATGATTAAGTAGATTGTCACTTGTTTTATTGATAGCTTTATATGAAGTGTATGTAATTAACCCTTTCTCGTTGGTCCTATTCTTATCGGCGAGTAAACCCTTAATGATTACTTATGTCTAAAAGTCATTCCTAAGTGATCAATTTAGAAACAACCGTGGGAGCCACATCTTGTCCCGCAGTCAAATGCCCGCAAGCCACTAATAAACACAGAGGTTATCAATGCACTAATAAGTAGTAACCAAAGACATCAACATATAAACTTTAATTAATGAGAAAGCAGTTTTAAGGGAGTGCAATCTTTCCGTTGCCACATTACACAAGCCACCAATCTTGATGAATTAAAGTTTGCTAAAACAATAAAACAAAACTACTTAATGAATTAAATACATGCAGCACCTTCTTACAGCTCTTGTATCTTCGATTTGGGTGTGTCTTGTGCTGCCTCTTGACTGAATTCGTCCTTTTGCTCTGCTGTCCGAACTTCGGTTTTAGGGTTTCGAACTCTTTGATCTCGTCTGGTCTACGGGGTATTTATAGTTTGTGTCTGAGGGAAGATGCGGCGCATCTACTAAGTAGATGCGGCGTATGTACGTAACTTCGCGTGGGGTCCAAGATTATAATATTCAGGAATATTCGTACACCGCCAGAAGATGCGGCGTAACTCCATGATTAGATGCGGCGCATGTCCTCTTGTATCTTGGATCGTATCTGGTGACATCTTGATAGAGATGCGGCGCATGTTGATAGTGAGATGCGGCGCATCTGGAGCAGATTAGTCTTGATCTTCTTCATTTCAGTAGACTCTTCACTTTATGCACGTTTTGCTCCATTATTAGTCCAAAATCGCCAAGTTTCACCAAATGCTTGTTTTTACCTGAGAATTACAAAAGTAAACGATTAAGTATCAATCCTCATACATAATATAGTAAAACAAGTCAAATTAATAGGATAAATGATAGTAATAAAATGTACTTATTTGAGTTCATCATAGCTTTATATGAAGTGTATGTAGTTAACCCTTTCTCGTTGGTCCTATTCTTATCGGCGAGTAAACCCTTAATGATTACTTATGTCTAAAAGTTATTCCTAAGTGATCAATTTAGTAATAACCGTGGGAGCCACATTATTTTCCGCAGTCAAATGCCCGCAAGCCACTAATAAACACAGAGGTTATCAATGCACTAATAAGTAGTAACCAAAGACATCAACATATAAACTTTAATTGATGGGAAAGCAAGTATTAAAGGGAGTGCAATCTTTCGTTGTCACATTACACAAGCCACCAATCCTGATGAATTAAAGTTTGCTAACACAATAAAACAAAACTACTTAATGAATTAAACACATGCAGCACCTTCTTACAACTCTTGTATCTTCGTTTGGTGTGTCTTGTGCTGCCTCCTTGACTGAATTCGTCCTAGGGTTCTGCTGCTTGTACGTGTAAAACCTTTTTTGAAATTCGTCTGGTCTTGGGGTATTTATAGTTTCTGTCTGAGGGAAGATGCGGCGCATCTAGTAAGTAGATGCGGCGCATTGACTTAACTTCGCGTGGGGTCCAAGATTATAATATTCAGGAATATTCGTACACCGCCAGAAGATGCGGCGTAACTCCATGATTAGATGCGGCGCATGTCCTCTTGTATCTTGGATCGTATCTGGTGATATCTTGATAGAGATGCGGCGCATGTCATGAGTGAGATGCGGCGCATCTGGAGCAGATTTAACTTGATCTTGTCCATTTCAGTAGACTCTTCACTTTATGCATGTTTTGCTCCATAATTAGTCCAAAATCGCCAAGTTTCACCAAATGCTTGTTTTTACCTGAGAATTACAAAAGTAAACGATTAAGTATCAATCCTCGTACATAATATAGTAAAACAAGTCAAATTAATAGGATAAATGATAGCAATAAAATGTACTTATTTGAGTTCATCAAATATCCCCCCACTTGAACTTTACTTGTCCCCAAGTAAACCTTAGAATTTCTCTTATGAAAATGTATCCTAAAAGATGTTAGGATTTATTTTTATATTTAAGCATGTATTCGTTTATTTCAAATCACACAACTAAACACTTAACGAATTAGAAGTAAAATAAAATAAGTTGATAAAAGCAAATCTAATCGTTTAACTGTCCAGTCGTGACGAATATTCTATCATAAGCTTGGCAAGTATACACATCTCCTCCACTAAAGCTAAGGAATAACAAGTCTAAAGCGGTAAAAAGGGTTTGTAGGCTTAAGGGTTAATTATTCTTGATCACTATCGATCTCAAATTCCAGAAAAGGCGACAAAATCACAAATACATGATCGAATCCACGAACACGATACTTGCAATTGCTCAAATCCTTAACTCGAATAGGCTAAAGATAGGTCCAAACTTCACCAATAATAATATATCAAAAAGGGCGACAAAATCATAAATACATAGCCGAATCCACGACTACGATACTTAAGATTGCTCAAATCCCTAATCTCAATAAATCAAAAGTTTGGTTGGATAAAGAATAATAAAGGGTATGGATAATATTTGGGATATAAATTGGTGTAAAATGAAAAATAAACAAAACAAATAAATTAAAATCCTAAGTGTGGTTAATCACTATCCCAACCATCCCATGAATAAGACTCATATCATTGAATAACTCACGCTTTAACACTTGAAACACACGCTTTAGGTAGACACGAATTATACTCAACAAGATCTTAATCAAAGAATAAACCTTAATTGGCGTTCCCATAACTGCCAATTCCCATTCAATCCATAGATATAGTACAACAAATAGTGGTGATATCGACCACTTACATAACTTTACATAAGTTGGTTAAAACTAACTTCCAACTTTTCTTTCTTTCTTTTTCTTTTCTTATTTTTTCGATTTTTTTTTTTTTTTTTTTTTTTTTTTTTTTTTTTTTTTTAAACAAAAATATACATAGATGTGTAAAATTTCACCACATCACTATAATGATAATTCTGGATAATTTTTCCATACTTTTCATACTTCAGAAATAACAGTAATAGTGAAAGTAGTAAACACACGAAAAATAAACTCAAAGATATACAATATTTACTTTCACTCCAATTGCATTGTGCAATTTCCCGACCTAACCAAAGATAATGAATTACGCACGCGAACACAGGTAATGTAAGGAAACACACTTTGCCTATAGCAATTAACCAACCACGGATTCTAATCTACAGGGTAGGCTAAGGTGTAAGGGTGTAACGAAACATTTAAAAACATAGGTGTAAGAAACGAAAGGAATGGCTCTGAGTGTTTTTCTAGGGGTATCTTACTCTAAAAATGAGAGTAACAAAAGGGTTTATACGGGGGTTAACTAACCAGTGTAGTTAGTTAATAACACATAACATATAAAGGCTATTTGGGTGTAATCCTAGAATTTTACCAATTTAGACAAGTCATTCCAATTATATAAATAATACTTATTATGGTGGTCTCGAATAGTATACAAGCCAAGTTCTAAAGTTTACAAGTCACCGGCACACTCATAGATTTGTGAATTTTGAAAAATCACAATTTTTGAAAATAACGTCATGTGTGCAGCTATGCAACTTAGATCTTAAACAAAAACATGCTAAAAATTTTTAAGTTTGATATATTAAGCACATTTTAAGCATATTTTGAAAAGTTTAGGACAAGTAATTGTTAAGTGTTCTAATTCTCCAATCCCCCCACTTAAGTTAAACAACGTCCTCGTTGTTTGTATAAAAGGTTAAAAACTGGAAAATAAAAGAATTAGAACAGAAAAACTCCCCTGAGATTTGCTCGGTATGATCCTCCATTTGTATAAGAGCAAAAATCATCTTTCTTGTGGATTAGAACGTTAAAGCTTCATACTTGATGTATCCACAGGAAATCCAGGAAACTATAATACCACCAACACTTTAAAACACACCTAAGATAAGAAAGGTTCAAACTTGCATAATACATTAGTAGTTAGATAAAAATAAAACATAAAAATTAAAATGAAAATCATCAGGTCAGTCGATGCGCCGTATCTTATGGAAGAAGATACGCCGTATCGAGCCTGGAATTAATACGAATCAGAATAAAGATGCGCCGCATCCTTAACCAGGGATGCGCCGCATTAAAATAAACTGATAAATAGTTTTAAAGTCGAAAATAAAATGCAGAAAAATTAAAATAAGATATGACCATTGCAGGAGATGCGTCGCATCTCAAAATTGAGATGCGCCGTATCCTCATGCGGTCTGACTGACTCGACACAGAAACAAAATAATAAAATAAAAGATAAGCATGGGTTGCCTCCCACGAAGCGCTTGTTTTTGTTCGAGTCACGAGCCTGACTCCACCCTTATTTACTGTGTAATAGGGTGTTGTTCCCCCCACTTGGGATCAAGTGCGGATGATAGTAGCAATAAACACGAAAGGAGTGTAAATTTTCTAGTAACGATGGAAGAAATAAATAAAGATCATACCTTGGCAATATACGTACATCTTTTCTATTCTTACCCGGTTTGGTTGATAAATTGCATGACTTGATCACTTCATCAGAAAGAGTAGTATGTTGAGGAAAAATGAGTCTCCTTTCTACTTGGTTATTTTCTTTGGTAGTAAGGCGTCCCTCGACTTCCTCAGAAGATGAGAAAGGGTCTTTAGCAAGTAAAAGTTCGAGTTCCTCTATATACTTCATAGGGTTGAGACCATCATCTTCATTAATCATAGCAATGTTTAAGAGCTCATCACCAAACTCTTCTTCGAGCTCCACCAAATACGGGTTGATCACAGGTGCTTCAATAGGTAGTGTGATAAATTTGACCTCATCATTCTTTTGTTTTGCAACCTGTTTAGGAAAACTAGCAAGATTATTAGTAACGGGATTAATAATATTAAATAAATTTGTACCACTTTGTGTTGTAATTGACTCCAATTCATCTTGTGAATCTCCATCAGCAACAAGTGGTCTTGCAATTTCAGCATCGTCCCGAATTTCATCCTTAAATAAGTAATCCCAGATTTCTTCAAAATCCCTCGTTGGGTCAAAATCTGGTTGAGGTATGTCATTATAAACTATGGCGTCAAATGGTTCGAAATCAAAATTAGAATACTTTTCATCTTTATCCGTTGGATTGTCTAATGGTGGTAATACGATTGCAGAATATTCTTCAACGTAAGGTTCCGTATACACATCATCTTGTGCAATCTCCGGAGAAAAAGTACTATCAATAACAATTGCCGGAATTGGGTTCACGGTATATGAATCTTCTTCATCATCAATTGACATACACCAAGTGTGTTGAAACGGCAATTTGTTTCTTTCTTTCCTTGACTTTTCATGCCCTAAAATCAAGTATTCTTCCATAGTGATTTCTTTCGTCTCAATGACTTGTGCACCATTTCTTGCTCTTTTCCAATCATACACCTGATTATTGCTCAAGGCTCTTTCCTCTATAAGCATGATATATTCTTCCATTGTAATATCCGGATCGTCCATCTTCCTGAAATAAAACTTACTCGTGCAAAAGAAGGGTGAAACGATCAAAGTAAAATAAAAGTTTCTGATATCTGCTGTTGATGCGCCGTATCCTATAAATGGGATACGCCGTATCTTAATACGTTAAAAATAATTCAAACTTTTATTCAGAAAAGCAATACGCCGCGCTTGATAAATCAAATGCGCCGTATGTTTAAATAATCAAAAATTAGTTATATTTATAAAAAAAAAAATTTAATGCGCCGTATCAGCAAAAACTAATACGCCGTTACTTCGTTACGTTTCAAAATATAAGATTTTGACTATCAGTAAAGATGCGCCGTATCGACAAAATCGATGCGTCGCTTCTCGTTATTTAATGAATTCGAAAACTGTTTTTAATTAAAATAATAGATACGCCGTATCTGCTAAAGCAGATGCGTCGTATGGCGTTAACGTTTAGAGAATTTTTTTTTTTTTTTTTATTAAAAAACAGATACGCCGTATCTTGAGGAAAAGATGCGTCGCATCGAATTAATTAAACGCGTTGTATTTTAAAAAAAAAATTAAACGCAATACGCCGTATCTGAGAGATCAGATGCGCCGTATCGTTTGATTTAGCACAGTACAACGATAGCAGAACAGAAAAAATACGAAAAATAAAAACACACAAACAAAATAAACAAAAAAAACAAAAATAAAAGCAAACAAATAACACACAAAACAACAAATATGCAAAATAATACAATGATGCAATTAATCTAATAAAAAGAAAAACCTAATTAAAATACTAATCAAATTAACAGATAATAACAATTCACTCCCCGGCAACGGCGCCAAAAACTTGATGCGCGTGATGTGTCGTTGCGGTTTAGCAGTTTTAATGCCTACTCAAGTTTTAAATTTATATTTAGCCGACTTATCAATAACACACACACTTAACGAGCAGTGTACCCGGTCAGTATGAATATAATGGTAAGTAGAGTGTCGATCACTAAGAGTGGAACGTATTATCTCGTTATTCTAATCAGTATTTTAATATCCTAACGCAAGGGGGTTTCAGCCTGAGAGACTGGCACGATTTGTTTGCAATTAAATAATAAAATAAACCAATAGGCACGAATCAGCAAGTAGCACACACGTACACAGATAAATACTCGAGACAATAAGAGGGCTGTCCTTATGATTAAGTAGATTGTCACTTGTTTTATTGATAGCTTTATATGAAGTGTATGTAGTTAACCCTTTCTCGTTGGTCCTATTCTTATCGGCGAGTAAACCCTTAATGATTACTTATGTCTAAAAGTTATTCCTAAGTGATCAATTTAGTAATAACCGTGGGAGCCACATTATTTTCCGCAGTCAAATGCCCGCAAGCCACTAATAAACACAGAGGTTATCAATGCACTAATAAGTAGTAACCAAAGACATCAACATATAAACTTTAATTGATGGGAAAGCAAGTATTAAAGGGAGTGCAATCTTTCGTTGTCACATTACACAAGCCACCAATCCTGATGAATTAAAGTTTGCTAACACAATAAAACAAAACTACTTAATGAATTAAACACATGCAGCACCTTCTTACAGCTCTTGTATCTTCGTTTGGTGTGTCTTGTGCTGCCTCCTTGACTGAATTCGTCCTAGGGTTCTGCTGCTTGTACGTGTAAAACCTTTTTTGAAATTCGTCTGGTCTTGGGGTATTTATAGTTTCTGTCTGAGGGAAGATGCGGCGCATCTAGTAAGTAGATGCGGCGCATTGACTTAACTTCGCGTGGGGTCCAAGATTATAATATTCAGGAATATTCGTACACCGCCAGAAGATGCGGCGTAACTCCATGATTAGATGCGGCGCATGTCCTCTTGTATCTTGGATCGTATCTGGTGATATCTTGATAGAGATGCGGCGCATGTCATGAGTGAGATGCGGCGCATCTGGAGCAGATTTAACTTGATCCTGTCCATTTCAGTAGACTCTTCACTTTATGCATGTTTTGCTCCATAATTAGTCCAAAATCGTCAAGTTTCACCAAATGCTTGTTTTTACCTGAGAATTACAAAAGTAAACGATTAAGTATCAATCCTCGTACATAATATAGTAAAACAAGTCAAATTAATAGGATAAATGATAGTAATAAAATGTACTTATTTGAGTTCATCAGTTTGGTATAAGGGTGTTTTTACCCATTTTGGGGTATCAGCGGGTCAAGGTTGTATGGGTCAAGTTTGGTATGATAAGTTATGTATGTTGTTTAGTTATGACGAGTCAATGAAGTGGTTTTACATGGTTTGGGGTGGTAATGGGTCAAAAGTGTGTTTTATGCATAACCCGTCAATTTCGTAAAGTACTATTCCGAGGTGTCAAACGGTGAGTGTTTTTGTATGAAAGTAAGCCCATTAGTATACCAAGTGAATCTGTAAGTTTTGGTGTCATATCATGTTATAGAAGCCGTTTTCCGGTAAATGGGTCAAAAGTGCACAAAAGGGTTATGCAGAAAATGGGGGTGTTTAGGACAAGGTCCTTTTTAACCCGTTTTGGGTCAAATGGGTTAGGAATTTTGGGGAATAATGTATATGGTATATTTTAGTTCAATGTGTATTAAATGCGTTTATATATAGGTCTAAAGTGTCGATTTTTGTGTTTAAAGGTGTGCGGGTCATTTTGAGAATGTATAGTGCACTTTAGGGGTCCTTAGTGCACAAGAGGGCCTATAGTGCACTTTAGGGGTCCTTAGTGCACAAGAGGGATTATAGTGCATTTTAGGGGCCCTCAGCGCATAAGATGGGTCATTGTAGTTTGGGTCGGTTTGATTTGGACAGATTTTGGTAAACTTCGAAAAATCATATCTTTTAATCCGTAAGTCGTCACGGGTCGTACCACCTATCGTTTTGAAGGTAATTGAGTCTAATTTCATTTAAAAATAGCCTCAAGGTCTGATGGTATACCCATTTTTTTCAGTTCATAAAAGAGTGACAACAGGTCAGTTTTCGGGTGTTCTTTTGCGAAAAAATTTCACGTTTTTTTGGTCTAATCGGGCACGGGGCGTTACAGTGGTGGAAGCATTGGGAAGAGGAGCATACAAACTCCGGAACCAAAATGGCCAAAACTTGCCCCGGACATGGAACATCCGGAACCTCAAAAAATGTTACTTGTAATTAAATGTAAGTGTTCCCATCTTTTGTGGCTGACCGCGGTTTATCCCGGCAGCAGGAATTCATTTTAGCACTAGCCACCTTTTATGTATATGATTTCCTAAGTAATGATATGTAGAGTCCGATCAACTCCACAAATTTTCTAAAAATTTACTTGTCATTTATCCTATGTTATTTCTATCATATGCATACATAAGCCGAAAAACGATTCCGCAGTTACTAAAATGCGTAAGAGGCATTGCAAGCCCGGCATAAGGACATTGCACCTCCGAATTATCTAAGGCATATAAGTGGTATTGCAAACCCATTGACCATACCAAGCTATCCCCGGAAATCCTAAAGTACGGATGCACAGAGAGAGTAAACTAAGCCCGGCCACATAAGCCCCGGCAGAAACAAATACATAACATAAACAACCAAGTGTTAATACACATCAAAATGGTTAAGTTATATTCATCATCAAATTACAATATACGCTGATGGATTCATCCGGACTACATTAACAAACAGAAGAGATTAAAAGCTTCACATTTACGGCAGGATAGGTATAGTCAAAATACCTCCTAAACAACAGCCGTGGCAAACTAACTCCCTAACTACTGGGACCCGAGAACATAGGGATCAAACATGTCATCATGCTTAACACCATCATCCCCGGCCACATCGGTCTCCGGCTCAGAAGGGGCAACAACACTTATAGGCTGAGCGGAAGCAGGATCAACACTGGAGGAAGGCCCAGACTCGGTAGAAACAGGAAGGACGACGGCAAGACCCTTGTTGCTATAATCAAATTCCTTCCCATACTTCCTTTCCTTATGCTCTTTATAAGCTTCAAAGGCCCTAGGACGGCGGGTGACCAGCCTGGCTACGGCCTCCGAAAGAATACGCTCTTCCGCAACCGGGGGCTTAAAGGTAAACTCCGTGGTCCCCGGGCGGCGATCCTCCTCCAAGACCAACTGCGCCATAAGATACTCAAGTGGGGCGTCCATACACACCTCAAGAGAGTCCAGCAGGGGAAACGACGCATTCCATAACCTCTCCACCGACTCGTCAAAGTGCCTCTTTGCCTCAGGATCGTAGGCTTCCATCTGCTCGAGTCTAACACCCTTGGCCCCGTGAACAACCCCGGCCTCCAACCCTTTCCGGATCCCTTCTGCTATTGCCGCGGAAATGCAATTCCCCAGCTTGATTTTCAGTTCTTCGAACTCTATAAATTTAAGGAATGCATACCGAAATCCGTGACCAATAACCCATCTGCAGCCTTCAACAGCTCTCAAACACTGAGGGAAAAGCTCCAGATCAAACTCCTCGTTGATCTCAATTAATTTCTTCTCCAGCTCAGACAACTGCTCCCCATAGACGGTGCGGCACTCATCCATCATTTTATCCACTTGCTCCTGTACCTGCTTTTCCAGGGTATCGCAGAAAATTTCCAGACCAGAATCTTTTGGGCCAGCCCCTCATTCAAGCCGCGGAGCTCTAGAATTTTCGAAGCCAGCTCCGCGTTCTTCTGACCCAGTGACCCAACAATGGACACTGCCGGAAACACCTTGTCAAGTTTAGCCCGGAGTGTACCCAGCTCCTCATCCTTAGTCTTAACGGCCGTCTCCAGAGAGGATACCCGGCCACGGAGCTCAGAAGTCCTAGCACACTCACTTTCCAACTTGGCCAGCTTAGCCCTCAAATCAACAATCAGCTTCTCATTTCCCTCCAACCGCTTAACCAGCTTAGAATTCCGGTACAACTCGTTCTCCAATCGTAAGTGAGCCTCGGAATTCACACACATTTGACGGGCTGTAAGAAGACTATGCTCATTCATCAAATCCTCGTCAGACATGTCCCTCATCACAGATGCGTACCCCGGGGTCGCCACATTATCGACAATGTTGCGGCAGACCCAAGGGTCGTCCATTTTAAACCCATTAGTGGGCAACCATTTGGGAACATAGGTGGAAGAGGTCTCGACGGTATCAACCAAGACTGACCGATAGAAATCCCCGGAATCACTCAGCTGTTCTTCCACGGTCTTAGCATGACCGGATGTGCCCTCCTCATGACCTTGGCCCAACATCTCAGTAACTGGACCAGAAGACTCAAGATGCACCGACTCAGTGCGCTCCAGATCCGGGGTTTCAGAATTCCCACCCCTGGAATGTTCATGAGTCGGGGTAGCAGAAGAAGAAGTAAGAACGGTGGCATTCCTCATGATGCCTTCATCCGTATGAGGACCAGAGTGGACCAGCTCATCACCGGACTCATCATGCAACTCATACATAGGAATATCACTTAAGCAATAAAAACATAGCGTATGTCAGTAAAGACAACATGCGCGAAAAAGAAAAAGAAAAGAGAAGAAACAAACTTATGCCAGATGCTGCCGGGGTCCCCTTACGAATAAGTTTCTTTATCTTCTTGTTCTTCTCAGGCGCATCAAACACCATCCTTTTCTTCCCCGTCTTCTTCTCGGCCTTCGCCGCTTCTATTTCATCCGCAACAGTGTGCTCCACAACCTTCAGAATACCCTCGGTCGGTTCAACAACACGAACAGCAGTCTCAGCCCTCAACGCTTTCTCATCCTTGTTCAAAGTACGCTCCCCGGTCACCACCTTGAATACATCTGGCTGATTGATGTAAGAAAACAAATCCATCTCTGCAAAAACCAGGAAATAAATTTAGATACGGAAGTAAACAAATAGAAAGCAGGGATAAAACAAGTCTAAAAACCCACCCGAGTCATCCGGCCGTAAAAAGGTCGGGCGGCAACTATCGTCATCCCAGGTTTGGCTTAAACCTATGACATTCAGAAAGATCTCCGGATACTTTTTAAAAGGGGCCCTGCGGGAATCAAGTAGCCGCAACAACTCTAGATCCAAACCCTCGTCAGAAGGGGGAGGGTCGCGGTCTACGGACGCTCTCTCATGCCATGGAATGTCCAAAGGAAAAATGGTCTTCTTTACAAAAAAGAAACCGTCTTTCCAGTTCTTGACCGAATCTAAGGCGGCAGTATAACAGACGGGGACAACTAAAGATTTGGGACCCTTCCTCTTCTCTAGTGTCATCCAACCGTTGTTAACACCAGCATAGTAGAATTTCCTAAACAAATACACAGTGGGAACACCACCATGGACGCGGCAAAGTATCTCAAAATGGCTAACCCTACATGCCGCTAGGACCGATAACTGAGAAAGGCGAATCTGGAAATACTCCAAAACACGAAGCAAGAATAATAAGAGAGGAATCCTAAAATTACCTAATTCGAAGAACCTAGTATATAAGTCTATCTTTCCTTCTGGGGCATCCCTAATAGTATCTAGAGGACCGGGCGCCTGAGGCAATAAATGACCCAGAATGTTATAATTCTCACAAAAACTATCTACGTCCGCCTGAGACAACTTAGAAGTCACGGTACTTATATGTTAAGGAGCCATTCTAAATAATTAAAAGACGAATTTGAAGAAACCTAACCTGAGAATCTAGGTCCGAGAATAAAAGAAGCAAGGGGAATGAAGGCGGAAGATGTTCTTGCTTTTTAGAGAGAAGGAAAATTTGTTATTGTGTGTAAAAAAGAATAATATTGGTGTAACTCTGGTATTTATAGCCACACACGCACGCTCCACCAGCCAAATCGAAAGGTCACAAAAGTGCCACGTCCCCGGATGCTTATTGAACGGTCACAGATATACCCAGATGAACCGTCATGATGGTCGCAGAAAATGAACGGTCAGTCGCAGAAATGTCACATCAGTCAGTAAATACGTGGGTGAAAAATGTTTTACGACTACCAATGCCAGGCTGTCAACCACTACACGCGCGGAAAGTGGAATGTCTAGTCAGCAATATGGGACACGCAACAACATCACCCGCGGAACTACAAAAGAAAGTCTAGAATACTTGCTCTTCAATAAAACAAGCATACTAGACTGGGGGGACTTGATCGTGTATAGTATCCCCGGACCCAACACACTGGGTCGGGGATGCTCAAAACTTGTACCGCGGCAGAATCAATATACACTATAGATTCCAGTCTTGCCAAGCCAAGACGAGAGAATACCCCGGTCTCTCCAGACCGGGACAAATCATACACTCAGCCGCGGCCATTCCCACAAAAAGCCAGATCTTGTGGGATTGTGTCTCCCATTTGATCTGACACTTACCAACTAAAGTAAGGCGCAAATTGACTTCCGCTCTGACATCTACCTACTCGGTAAGTTATGTGTCAGCCTGCTCCTTCCTGAGGCAGCTACAGTAAGTATATGGGTAGTATAAATACCCCAATCTCATTTATTACTCGACCTAACTGCATTTACTTTCACCTAGTCCGCACTTAAACTATCCCTCTCAAATAATATACTTACTCTCACACCGGAGGCCAACCGCGGAAGCCCCCTTCCGCGGTAAGACTAACGGTGTTGCTTTTCTTAGCATTGTACATAGCTTAAAATGCTTAAAACTATGATTGGTACTAAGTTTGCAAAGACCATTTGGACCAGGGACTGCTCTCATAATTACTGAACTTAATCACTAGACATTGAGATTTAGGTAAAAATATAGGGCTGTAGATGTATCTCTTAGCTTCGATTTGCCGGGTGGATGGTCGCGTGGCGATACCCGATGATTTAATTAGAAAATAAACGATAAAACTAGTCGGAAAACGCACACCAGATTTTAAACGTAAAAAAGCTCATAGATCTAGTCATTTCTGAGACTCTGTCCAGTTTTATGAAAATTAGATAACACTTTAACTTGAACTTATCACCAAAATGGTAAGACTGACTGTGGTTGACCTGGATTAGACATGATATATAAGGGTAGAATGGTAATTTCACTTAGGTTATGAAATTTTAGAAGCAGTAAGACCACCAAAACTGATTAGAACACTTAAAAACCTTTCCGGCATTATAAAATTTGAAGTATAACTCCTTACGGTTTAGGAGAAACGGGATTTTTAGTAACAAATATCCACTTTTATCAAGACGCGCACTTAACCCAAAAATTTATATAACTTATCCAAATTTACTTAAAAATAGTCAAATATATTTTATAACATTTATAAACATAATGAAATAATAATAATAGTGATGTAACTATTTTAAACATAAAATTTAGTAAACTATAATGTTATTAACACTAGATAACTTTTGCACTTACCTGAAGTATAGGACCCAGTTTCGGGTATAAACCCGATAACTCATCTTTGGACAATTTGACCATATATCGTCACAATAGGATTTTTGGACTATAAAAATAACAAAAACCCGAACCTCGGACAACTTATAAATTAGGGCTCGTAACACTTTCATAACTTGTCAATTTTAGTCCCTGTCACTTTATAAACCTTAAAAATACTATGTACAATTGCATGATTGATATAATATACTTACTTGCATTCATACTCTATTATTTTAAAACCTAAGACGCAACATATTATTTTTAGGCTGCTCGTAGGACTTTTCGGTTTACGCGTCACTTTACTTACATCTTGCTATTCACTTTTGTTTACGGTGAGTTCATAGCCCCACTTTAACTCTTTAAATTGTTTATAAACCCATTGGGGGAGATACATGCTATTTTACAATTTGGACACAAGTGCTTTAAACTGTATGCTTACCTGAAAGTATTGTTGCCTAAGTACCGCTATTGCCAAAAACAAGTCCCTAACATCATGAACCATTAATCACTTCCATGTGTTGTTGTTGTATGTGAACGCAAATATTGTGAATAAGCCTATTGGGATTGACGAATCCCGTTTGTGTTGATTTGATAGACAACCAAACGCACTATATTTGAATAGCTAGATAAATGGCAAATTATCTACACGGGGCCATTATTATTCTATATATATATATATCACGTGTATATATATATATATATATATATATATATATATATATATATATATATATATATATATATATATATATATATATATATATATATATATATATATATATATATATATATATATATATATATATATATATATATATATATATATATATATACACATACATACAGTTAACGTTTGAGTGTTATGAGCTTAGAACAATACTTACTATTTACCAATAATTGTATTCGTTGCAATTATTATTTTAACTCTGAAATCTTGTGGTCCATTATTTATTTATAAACCTGTGAATTTCACTCAACCTTTGTGTTGACTTTTTAGCATGTTTTATCTCAGGTCCTTAAGGTAATTGGCAAGCATGAAGTCGCACGGAGAATGTTTTGATGGCTTGCATTGTGTTATCATTCGATAAACTCTTGAAAACTTTTATGTTAATACATTATATTTTCTAAAACTATTTGGGACCTCTTATAACTCTGATATTTTTCTATGATTATGACTGTTGTACTATGAGTAGCACCCCAATGATATTACTTTCCGCTGCGATATTTTGGGGTGTTACATGTGTATCTCCTACTTACAAGAGATTACTGTTTATCTTTGTAATTAAAGAGAAGGTGTAACTCCTAATTTTCATCATAGTGAAACGTATTTTTCCTTACCCGTGGTTTTTACCCGATTAGGGTTTTTCATGTTATATCCGTGTGTCCCTAGTAAATAAGCTGGCTTGCAACTTATGTAGTCCTTAAAGGTACATTTGCGAGATGCGGATGCCTCGCTCTCAGCGGTAGACCGGTTGTTGCTCGAGCGAGCTATGGTAGCCGCTTGAGTCTCCAAAGCTGCTGCGATACCATCAGCTATCATTATCTGAACAGCTTCAGCGGTCAAGGTTGTTGTGGGAGTAGCAGTTTCGTTTCTTGTGCGAGCCATAAGTCTATTAATACCACAAAAAAACACAATTTAGAATCCTATAATGGTTGAGAATCATAAAATCATGACATGTGTGGGTACTATCGTAAATAAATGATTAACTCTTGGTATAGGATTGCTAAGGAACAAACTGATTCATCTACAAAAGCAACTTTCTCTACATTCATCAATTTTATCTTGAAATATTCTCTGTTATAATTTTTGTAATTATATCTCAGTTGTAATATTCGAAGAATCGTAACATTACGACCTGTCTGATCACAATCCACATGAATATCCACAGTAGCATAGATCAACATCGATATATAGTAAATCATAACTAGCAACAAATATTAATAACTTGAATCAATTTTGTTACAAAACAGAATGATCACAAGGTCTTTTATTAATACATTATGCAACAGACTAAGAGGTCTTTATTAATACTCTTTGTTTATGTTATTATAAGTGCCCGCCGCCACAGCTAATGAACATGGATGCAGGGAATTATGGTGCCTCTCCACTCCCTTCAGATGCTCCTTAGTTCCGCTCATCGCTTCTTCTCTTATAAAATATCATCGACTATGTGATCTAATCATATTGAACTTAAAGAGTATTGTGGCTATAAAAAGCTACGGGTTAAGTAAACATGAACGTTTTCTCACTCAAAATTTATAATATTGTTATCGTTTTCGTTGCTTAATTGCCTAAGGTTTTTTTTTTTTTTTTTCATCATGTTTAGAAATGATGTCTTTTTGTATAAATGTCCTTAGTTTGTAACAAAAGATGGGCGAACAAATAATTTATTTATTTATTTATTTATTATTATTTTTTGCTTAATGAAACATTCTAATAACAATAAATGACTATTTTACCCATGTATATGTGATGAACTCAAATAAGTACATTTTATTCCTATCATTTATCCTAATAATTTGACTTGTTTTATTATATTATGTATGAGGATTGATACTTAATCGTTTACTTTTGTAATTCTCAGTTGAAAACAAGCATTTGGTGAAACTTGGCGATTTTGGACTAATTATGGAGCAAAACACGCACAAAGTGAAGAGTCTACTGAAATGGACAAGATCAAGACTAATCTGCTCCAGATGCGCCGCATCTCACTCATGACATGCGCCGCATCTCTATCAAGATCTCACCAGATACGATCCAAGATACAAGAGGACATGCGCCGCATCCTACAATGGAGATACGCCGCATCTTCTGGCGGTGTACGAATATTCCTGAATATTATAATCTTGGACCCCACGCGAAGTTAAGTACATGCGCCGCATCTACTTACAAGATGCGCCGCATCTCACCCTCAGACAGAAACTATAAATACCCCAAGACCAGACGAATTTCGTAGGGACATATATTAAAACCGAAGACCAAAGTAAAGAAACCAAGGACGAATTCAGTCGAGTAGCAAACACAAGACACACCCAAATCGAAGATACAAGAGCCGTAAGAAGGTGCTGCATATGTTTAATTCATTAAGTAGTTTTGTTTTATTGTGTTAGTAGACTTTAATTCATCAAGATTGGTGGCTTGTGTAACGTGACAACGGAAAGGTTGCACTCCCTTAAAACTGCTTTCTCATCAATTAAAGTTTATATTTTTGTGTCTTTGGTGACTTTTATTAGTGCATTGATAACCTCTGTGGCTAGCTGAGCGTTGATCGGGTCGCCATGCCTCTGCCCTCGCCTGTTTATTAGATGCCTATGTATTCTATGGTCTGTAGAAAAGTAGGAGAAAGATAAACGGGATAGTCATAAGTAATCATTAAGGGTTTACTCGCCGATAAGATTAGAACCAACGAGAAAGGACTTAATCTCGGTGCGTTGCATCGAACTATACACTTCATATAACACTAGCAATAAAACAAGTGACAAACTACTTATCATAAGGACAGCCCTCTTATTGTCTCGAGTATTTATCTGTGTACGTGTGTGCTATTCGCTGATTCGTGCCTATTGGTTTAGTTTATTATTTAATTGCAACCAAATCGTGCCAGTCTCTCAGGCTGAACCCCCTTGCGTTAGATTAGGTTGTATAGCTAACTTAATATATTAAAATACTGATTAGAATAACTAGATAATACGTTCCACTCTTAGTGATCGACACTCTACTTACCATTATATTCATACTGACCGGGTACACTGCTCGTTAAGTGTGTGTGTTATTGATAAGTCGGCTAAATATAAATTTAAAACTTGAGTAGGCATTAAAACTGCTAAACCGCAACGACACATCGCACTGCATCAAGTTTTTGGCGCCGCTGCCGGGGAGTGAATTGTTATTATCTGTTAATTTGATTAGTATTTTAATTAGGTTTTTAATTTTTCTAACCGCTAATTCTGTTGTGTATTAGATTAATTTGCATTCATTGTATTATTTTGCATATTTTCTGTTTTTTGTGTGTTATTTGTTTGCTTTTATTTGTGTTTGTTTTCGTGTGTTTTTATTTATTTGTTTTATTTTTCGTATTTTTGTGTGTTCTGCTATCGTTGTTCTGAGCTAAATCGAACGATACGGCGCATCTGATTTCTCAGATACGGCGTATTGCGTTCAATTTTTATAAAATACAACGCGTTTAATTAATTCGATACGACGCATCTTTTCCCCAAGATACGGCGTATCTGTTTTTGATAAAAAAATTTTCTAAGCGTCAACGCCATACGACGCATCTGCTTCAGCAGATACGGCGTATCTATTATTTTAATCAAAAACAGTTTTCGAATTATTAAAACAGATACGGCGTATCGTTTTTTATCGATACGGCGCATCTTCTGAAATCGAAAATCTTATATTTTGAAACATAACGAAAATACGGCGCATTAACCTTAGTTAATACGACGCATTTAATTTTTATATAAATATCGATTTTTGATTATTAAAATTGATACGGCGCATCCTTATTTCTAAGCGGCGTATCTATTTTCTGAATAAAGTCTGATTAAATTTTAACGATTATAAGATACGGCGTATCCAACTTTTTGGATACGGCGCATCGTCAGTAGATATCAGCTATTTTTATCGGTTTCTATATTCATTAATTTCTCTTCTAGCGAACAAATCCTACTGATGATTTTACCTTTGATGACAGATTTTGCTATGGAAGACATGTCAGTTAACGGATATCTTGCTAAGGAAAGCTTGCTTTCAGATTCATTCAATGTGCTCATGATCGATGCAGATTTATTCTCTTGGGAGACCCCTCTTGAAGCTGCTTTTAAGGAATTCATGCGTTTATGCAACATTGACAAAGGGGTATTCTCTTATGATGTATTTGTGAGATACACTGGAGATGAATTGTCGCTCTTATGGCCTATCATTGAAGCCAAAGGATTGAACTGGACTACTATCGAAGAAGATGATGGGAAATTCTATCTTGCATACATGGACTCAAGCAACAAAAGCTGTGGTGGAGGCAATACCCAAATTTCTTACATGCCTTATTCCGAACAGTACTGGGGATTAAATGAGAACTATCTGGACGATGACAGAATTTATGCTGTGGCGGAGTTACTATTTCATGGCAAGTTGGTAAGATTGATGGACCTCTCCCTTAATGATTGGCTTGAACTTAAATATGGTAGTCCGAAATTTGCCCCTGCAGTTGAAGTCGAGCGGATTATGACTTCATGGTTGACACGGAGTTTTAGGGAGCAATTTAACGAGTTCATGGAAATAAGAAGGAATATGATTGAAAAGACTTGCTTTGATGTTAACCACGATCCTAACGATGTTAATTTTTCAGAGTGGTTGGCTAGTAAATTCAATAACCATAAGAGCATGGATCGAGCTACTAAAGATGCATTATGGGTATATTGGATGAGAGGAGAAGATGAAGAAGTAGAGAGCGAATATGGGTCGTCACTTCATGATTCAACAATCAATGAGGGCATTGAAGAACTTTTCAGAATTGACATTGATGTGTTCGATTATGAGACGCCCTTGTGCAAGCAATTCAAGGAATTTAATTACCTTCTTCAAGTTGACAGTGATGTGCTAACTGGAGATCTACCAGGATTTAAGACATATGATGATTTCAAAAACACCTGGTACTATGAATGGAATGACCAAGTACCATGGGTTTGGGATAAACCATGGGAATTTGAGCACATTAATCACACTTGTACACCCTTCGTTTTCAAGGACGGGAGTAGTGTTTGGCCGACCTGTGATTATAAAAGTGACGGAACCTGTAATGGGGGAAGTATAATTGGGATGATACGGGTTGGAAACGATGTAACCTTTGAAGATTATGAGTGGTACGATAATGTTGAAGACTGCCCACAAAAAGCGGAGGCTTTGCAAGAAAAGGGTAGAATTGAACGCTTGAAAGAACTTAAGGGAACATCGGATACTACTTTCTGGGAATGGGTGCATGAACAATTTGATGATTTTACGAAGCTTAGTCGACGGTTACAATGGGATTTGGAAAGAGAATGGGAGGCAATTCAAGACAATAAGTCATTAATTGAAGAACTAGATGATTATTTGATTAAGGATCCTTATTTTAAGTTTGTTGATAAAGACGAGGAAGAGTTCACCAAAAGAAAGTGTCGACTACTTGGGATTCCTTATAACAAGCCACCCGTGATTGTTTCCGAAAAATTTAAAATCATCAAATATTCTTTGGGACCTGATGAAGAGTATGTTGCGACGAAGACCAAGAATTTTAGAAGATTAAGCCGAACGGAAGAAAACGTCGCAAAGCTATACGGGAACATCTTTCGGATGAAGGAAGAAGGATGGACCGTGACAAGGACCAAATGAAGAGCTGAACGTGAGTCTAACTTGAAGACTCTGGAATAAAGACAAGTGCTTACCGGGAGACAACCCGGATCTATCTTTTAATTTTCTGTTTCTGAGTCGAGTCAGTCAGACCGCCGAGGATACGGCGCATCTCAACTATGAGATGCGGCGCATCTCCTACAAATGGTCATATCTTTATTTTTCCGCATTTTTATTTTCGAATTTAAAACTTTTTATCAGTTATTTTAATGTGGCGCATCCCTGGTTAAGGATGCGGCGCATCTTTTAATCTGATCCGTATTTATTCCAGGCTCGATACGGCGTATCTTCTTCCATAAGATACGGCGCATCGACTGACCTGATGATTTTCATTTTAATTTTTATGTTTTATTTTTACCTAACTACTAATGTGTTATGCAAGTTTGAACCTTTCTTACCTTAGGTGTGTTTTGAAGCCTTGGTGGTATTATAGATTCCTGCATTTCCTGTGGATACATTGTTTATGAAGCTTAATCGTTCTAATCCACAAGAAAGATGATTTTTGCTCTAACACTAATGGAGGATCATACCGAGCAAATCTCAGGGGAGTTTTTCTGTTCTAATTATTTTATTTTCCAATTTTTAACCTTTTATGCAAACAACGAGGACGTTGTTTAACTTAAGTGGGGGGATTGGAGAATTAGAACACTTAACACTTACTTGTCCTAAACTTTTCAAAATATGCTTAAAATGTGCTTAATATATAAAAATTTAATTTTTTTTTTAGCATGTTTTTGTTTAAAGTCTAAGTTGCATAGCTGCACACATGACGTTATTTTCAAAAATTGTGATTTTTCAAAACTCACAAATCTATGAGTGTGCCGGTGACTTGTAAACTTTAGAACTTGGCTTGTATACTATTCGAGACCACCATAATGAGTATTATTTATATAATTGGAATGACTTGTCTAAATTGGTAAATTCTAGGATTACACCCAAATAGCCTTTATATGTTATGTGTTATTAACTAGCTACACTGGTTAGTTAACCCCCGTATAAACCCTTTTGTTACTCTCATTTTTAGAGTAAGATACCCCTAGAAAAACACTCAGAGCCATTCCTTTCGTTTCTTACACCTATGTTTTAAATGTTTCGTTACACCCTTACACCTTAGCCTACCCTGTAGATTAAGATCCGTAGTTGGTTAATTGCTATAGGCAAAGTGTGTTTCCTTACATTACCTGTGTTCGCGTGCGTAATTCATTATCTATGGTTAGGTCGGGAAATTGCACAATGCAATTGGAGTGAAAGTAAATATTGTATATCTTTGAGTTTATTTTTCGTGTGTTTACTACTTTCACTATTACCGTTATTTCTGAAGTTATGAAAAGTATGGAAAAATTATCCAGAATTATCATTATAGTGATGTGGTGAAATTTTACACATCTATGTTTATGTTTCAAGTTTAAAAAAAAAAAAAAAAAAAAAAAAAAAAAAAAAAAAAAAAAAAAAAAAAAGAAGTTGGATGTTTGTTTAAACCAACGATGTAAAGTTATGTAAGTGGTCGATATCACCACTAATTGTTATACTATATCTATGGATTGAATGGGAGTTGGCAGTTATGGGAACGTCAACTAAGGTTTATTCTTTGATTAAGATCTTGTTGAGTATAATTCGTGTCTACCTAAAGCGTGTGTTTCAAGTGTTAAAGCGTGAGTTATTCAATGATATGAGTCTTATTCATGGGATGGTTGGGATAGTGATTAACCACACTTAGGATTTTAATTTATTTGTTTTGTTTATTTTTCATTTTACACCAATTTATATCCCAAATATTATCCATACCCTGTATTATTCTTTATCCAACCAAACCTTTGATTTATTGAGATTAGGGATTTAAGCAATCTTAAGTATCGTAGTCGTGGATTCGGCTATGTATTTATGATTTTGTCGCCCTTTTTGATATATTATTATTGGTGAAGTTTGGACCTATCTTTAGCCTATTCGAGTTAAGGATTTGAGCAATTGCAAGTATCGTGTTCGTGGATTCGATCATGTATTTGTGATTTTGTCGCCTTTTCTGGAATTTGAGATCGATAGAGATTAAGAATAATTAACCCTTAAGCCTAAAAACCCTTTTTAACCGCTTTAGACTTGTTATTCCTTGGCTTTAGTGGAGGAGATGTGTATACTTGCCAAGCTTATGATAGAATATTTGTCACGACTGGACAGTTAAACGATTAGATTTGCTTTTATCAGATTATTTTATTTTACTTCTAATTCGTTGAGTGTTTAGTTGTGTGATTATGACAAAGATGAATACATGCTTAAATATAAAAATAAATCCTAATATCTTTTAGGATACATTTTCATAAGATTTAATCTAAGGTTTACTTGGGGACAAGTAAAGTTCAAGTGGGGGATATTTGATGAACTCAAATAAGTACATTTTATTCCTATCATTTATCCTAATAATTTGACTTGTTTTACTATATTATGTATGAGGATTGATACTTAATCGTTTACTTTTGTAATTCTCAGTTGAAAACAAGCATTTGGTGAAACTTGGCGATTTTGGACTAATTATGGAGCAAAACACGCACAAAGTGAAGAGTCTACTGAAATGGACAAGATCAAGACTAATCTGCTCCAGATGCGCCGCATCTCACTCATGACATGCGCCGCATCTCTATCAAGATCTCACCAGATACGATCCAAGATACAAGAGGACATGCGCCGCATCCTACAATGGAGATACTCCGCATCTTCTGGCGGTGTACGAATATTCCTGAATATTATAATCTTGGACCCCACGCGAAGTTAAGTACATGCGCCGCATCTACTTACAAGATGCGCCGCATCTCACCCTCAGACAGAAACTATAAATACCCCAAGACCAGACGAATTTCGTAGGGACATATATTAAAACCGAAGACCAAAGTAAAGAAACCAAGGACGAATTCAGTCGAGTAGCAAACACAAGACACACCCAAATCGAAGATACAAGAGCCGTAAGAAGGTGCTGCATATGTTTAATTCATTAAGTAGTTTTGTTTTATTGTGTTAGTAAACTTTAATTCATCAAGATTGGTGGCTTGTGTAACGTGACAACGGAAAGGTTGCACTCCTTTAAAACTGCTTTCTCATCAATTAAAGTTTATATGTTTGTGTCTTTGGTGACTTTTATTAGTGCATTGATAACCTCTGTGGCTAGCTGAGCGTTGATCGGGTCGCCATGCCTCTGCCCTCGCCTGTTTATTAGATGCCTATGTATTCTATGGTCTGTAGAAAAGTAGGAGAAAGATAAACGGATAGTCATAAGTAATCATTAAGGGTTTACTCGCCGATAAGATTAGAACCAACGAGAAAGGACTTAATCTCGGTGCGTTGCATCGAACTATACACTTCATATAACACTAGCAATAAAACAAGTGACAAACTACTTATCATAAGGACAGCCCTCTTATTGTCTCGAGTATTTATCTGTGTACGTGTGTGCTATTCGCTGATTCGTGCCTATTGGTTTAGTTTATTATTTAATTGCAACCAAATCGTGCCAGTCTCTCAGGCTGAACCCCCTTGCGTTAGATTAGGTTGTATAGCTAACTTAATATATTAAAATACTGATTAGAATAACTAGATAATACGTTCCACTCTTAGTGATCGACACTCTACTTACCATTATATTCATACTGACCGGGTACACTGCTCGTTAAGTGTGTGTGTTATTGATAAGTCGGCTAAATATAAATTTAAAACTTGAGTAGGCATTAAAACTGCTAAACCGCAACGACACATCGCACCGCATCAATATGCTAGTAATATACTCCCTCCGTCCCATATTAGGTGTCCATAATGAAATCTTGAGATATCCCAAATTAAGTGTCCATATTGTATTCCAACCAATGAGAAGAGACTTTAGTGGGTAATAATGATATTTGATTTATGGAGAGTGTAGCTAGTGGAATTACCTAAAACTTTGTGCATTTGAAAAGTGGACAGTTAATATGGGACGGGTGAAGTAGTATATTGGCTGAGAAAAAAAAGATCTTTGTTAGTCCCTAACACCAACGTTAAACCCTTTTAACTCCACAAAAATGAACCACAAATCTAATTTGAGTAAATTGCAAAAATCGTCCCTGTGGTTTGGCCAAATTGCACGTTTGGTACGTACTGTTCATTAAGTGCAAAAAAGGTTCGGATTTGGCACTGTTACATTCAGTTTGGGTCCCCCATGTTAACGCCGGTTAAGTGAGTTCCGTTAAGTGACACTGTTTAATTCACTTTAGGTCCCCCATGTTACACGTTAGCCCCTTAAGGCAGAAATCGTTGCAGCGCCCGTCCTTTTTTTGGAATATATATATATATATATATTGAATTCGAATTTTTTTTTAAAAATTCGAAAAAAAATTATATAAATTCGAAAAAACTTATAAAAATTCAAAAAAATTATAAAAATTCGAAAAATAAAAATAATAATTTTTTTTTTAAATTCGAAAAAATTTATAAAAATCCGAAAAAATTATAAAAATTCGAAAAAATAAAAAATTCGAAAAAAAATTATAAAAATCCGAAAAAATTTATAAAATTTCGAAAAAACTTATAAAAATTCAAAAAAATTATAAAAATTCGAAAAAACTTATAAAAATTCGAAAGAAATTATAAAAATTCGAAAAATATAAAAATTCGAAAAATATAAAAATCCGAAAAAATTTATAAAAGTTCGAAAAAATTTATAAAAATCCGAAAAAAAATTAAAAATTCGAAATTTTTTTGTCTACTTACTAACACTTATAATTTAATACAACACACATTTTATTAACAGAATTTGAATCCAGAAATACCAAAAGATAAGCTGTCGGGTGTTTCTGCTTTGGTCCAGTACGAGGTCCATGAACTACGTTGTATTTTCAGTGTCTCTCCAACAATTTGTGTATCAATCATTGCATCCGTGTTCTGTATACCGTGCAATGAGCTTAATTAAAGCCGAAATTGATGTGATTCTGTTACATATGACAAAATGCGTTATGTAGCCGTTGGATAGAAATCTTAAGTAATTTTTCTACTAGGATAAGTATTTGGATTTGCTATTTGTAGATCATGCGTGCTAATTCTGACAATCATGCATTAATTACATGAGATGATATATGGCTAATAAGAGCAATCTAACAAGCAAGGGGCCTTGCAGTGCCTTTGTCCAATGTTCTTATGAACCTAACATCTTGCTTGTGTATCTTGTTCTCCTAATTAAATCATAAAGAAGACATTATTTATTAAGGAAAATGATTGGAGGCCTAAATGTATGCCTAATTTTATTCCTAAAAGGATGTGGAAGTGTTTTATTGGTTTGTGATGAAGTGGGTCCATCTACTGTCACCAATAAAATGATGCCACATAAGATTAGACATATAATTAGACACATGAATTAGGCATGCCAATCAATCTATTTATTAATAATACGATCAATTTTTTTACGAAGATATATATTTGACAGCAATACTCAAATCTCCAATCTCAAAACTTTTAATTCAAGTGCTTTAGGGTTTGTTTGGCAAAGAAATCTTAAGAACACTTAAGAGTGTTAAACGTTAAAAATTGAAAGCTTGTTTGACACGTAGCGCGCGTGTAAATATTTTATTTTTTATAAAACGCTACTTGAAGAAACTTTAGTATTAACTTTCGAATTTTTATAATTTTTTTCGAATTTTTATAAGTTTTTTCGAATTTTTATAATTTTTTTCGAATTTTTATAAATTTTTTCGGATTTTTATAATTTTTTTGAATTTTTATATTTTTCGAATTTTTATATTTTTTGAATTTTTATAAACTTTTTGAATTTTTATAAATTTTTTCGAATTTTTATAATTTTTTTTGAATTTTTATAATTTTTTTCAGATTTTTATAAATTTTTTCGAATTTTTAAAAAAAAATTCGAATTTTTATTTTTCGAATTTTTATAATTTTTATAATTTTTTTCGAATTTTTATAAGTTTTTTCGAATTTATATAAATTTTTTCGAATTTAAAAAAAAAATTCGAATTCAAAAAAAAAAATATATATATTTTCCAAAAAAAGGACGGGTGCTGCAACGATTTCTGCCTTAAGGGGCTAACGTGTAACATGGGGGACCTAAAGTGAATTAAACAGTGCCACTTAACGGAACTCACTTAACCGGCGTTAACATGAGGGACCAAAACTGAATGTAACAGTGCCAAATCCGGACCTTTTTTGCACTTAATGAACAGTACGGACCAAACGTGCAATTTGGCCAAACCACAGGGACGATTTTTGCAATTTACTCATCTAATTCTTTGCAAATTACGACAATTAAAAAATATGTTTCATACCAAAATTGAAAAAAAAAAAAAAAAAAAAAAAAAACGTGAGGTTACATTTAAAGTTTTAAACCACATTAGCATCAAACTATCTTTTAAATAATAATAAGTTTTATTTTGCGTATATTAAGATTTATTCCTTAGTTTAAGATCTGATTTGTAGAGTAATCCTTCGATAACAAGTGATTGAATTTGAAAAAGAAGAAGATGGAGAGAAATTGGAGGAGTATTTCTTCCGAAGAGTATTGAATTTGGATAAAGATGGAAGAATTAGAAAAGGAAAAAGAAATCCAGTTGGATAAAGATTTGGATCTGATTGTAAATGTAAAATTGAGCAATGGACTTACTTTGAAAAACAAGATTGAATCCAATTTGCCCAAACGAACCCACTCTCGCTCAGGTACCTACTCTTTTCATTTTGTAGAAACTTGTTTATTCCATTGTTGACTGCTTTAGGATTTTATTTATTTATTTCATTTTTTGAATTTTCATGATACTAGTAATTCGAAAAATCATAGTTTTATCCTGAATTTTGTTAGGCTAGTATAGATAAAATTAATGATCAGTATACAAGTTTACCCATAGGTATAGGGGATTAGGGGACTTTGCTTGTGTGATTTTAGAACAAAGAGAGGTTTTTTTATGCGTTTGTAGGATTGAATATGTGGTGTTAAAAAAGAAATTGATTTTTATATAGGCCGTGTGAGTTGTAACTACTTTTGGGCTAAAATCAAATACAGACTCAAACTTGTTTTAGGACACCGGATTTGGATAAAGACGGAAGATTTTTTTTTTTTTTTTTTTTTTTTTTTTATATATATATATATATATATTTTAATTTTGTTGAAAAAAATGGTGCGGATAAACTCACCCAAATAAAAATCTTAAAAATTGACCGAACACGCGTTATGGGTGAGGTGAATAATAGTTATAAGAAAAGAATAAAAAAAATCCTGTTGGTTTGTATATGTATGTGTTGGATCGATCTGATTGTAAATGTAAAATTGAGCAATGGACCTGAATCAATCAACAACCTCATAATAATAATAATTCCTTTCTTCTTTTCTTAGTTTAAGATCTGATTGATTGAAATTGGAGGAGTATTTCTTCCGAAGAGCAGATTTGGATAAAGACGGAAGAATTAGAAAAGGAAAAAGAAATCCGGTTGGATAAAGAATTAGAAAAGGAAAAGGAAGATTGAATCCAATTTGCCCAAACGAACCCACTCTCGCTCAGGTTACCTACTCTTTTCATTTTGTAGAAACTTGTTTATTCGATTGTTGACTGCTTTAGGATTTTATTTATTTATTTCATTTTTTTAATTTTCATGATACTAGTAATTCCAAATCATAGATTGTTAGTTCGATCACGCCACTTTTGTTACTTTTATCAACTAGTTACTTTTATCCCAAACCATTTTTATAACAATTTGTTACATGTTGCAATGTTCGTTAAATAAAAAATTAGCGGAGCCGAAGCCGTTGCCTTGGATCTGATTGTAAATGTAAAATTGAGCAATGGACTTACTTTGAAAAACAAGATTGAATCCAATTTGCCCAAACGAACCCACTCTCGCTCAGGTTACCTACTCTTTTCATTTTGTAGAAACTTGTTTATTCGATTGTTGACTGGTTTAGGATTTCATTTATTTATTTCATTTTTTGAATTTTCATTCATGATACTTGTAATTCGAAATCATAGATTGTTAGTTCGTTGTTACTTTTATCCTGAATTTGCTTGTGTTAAAAAAGAAATTGAGTTTATATAGTAAGCTACTTCTGTTGCTTCTGAATCCGCTTTTTCAACAAGTGGAAGAGTTTTATCAAACAGAAGAACAAGGCTCACAATGGCCTCTTTGGAGATGTGTATGTGTTTAAAAGACCACTTGGACGCAATCAAGCGAAGACAAGACAAAACAAGTCTTGAAAACCCCTTAGACATCGTAGAAGGGGTCTACGAGGTAGAGGTGCAAGAGGGTATAATCGAGTTGCTTTCCGACGAAGAAATAAGAGAAGATGAAGCTGCTAACGAAGCTAGGTCCTTCGGATCCGATGAAGACATTTACGAGTAGCTTTTCGATTTATTATGTTTATGTATTATGTTTTAAGTTTATGTATTATGTTTGATGTATTTCCTTCGAGTTGTATTTTCGTTTTATTAAATAAAAGTTGAAGTTTATTCATTTTACTTTGTATAAACGACGAAAACAAAAATCCAAAAAAAAAAAAAAAAAAAAAAAAACTGTCCAAACCACCAACCAACTGAAACCAAACCGGTTTGGGTCGGTTTGGGTTTTCCTCCCTCGCAGCCGGTTCGGAACCGAACCGGTTAACGGTCCAACCCCTTTTTTTTTTTTTTGAGGTTGACCTAAACCGGTTCGGTTTTGACCCGGATCCAAACCGAACCGGTTAACTGTGTTGTGCACCTCTAGTTACGGGTGAATAATAGTTAAAAGAAAAAGAAAAAAAAAAAAAAAATCCGGTTGGTTTGTATGTATGTGTTGGATCGATGTGATTGTAAATGTAAAATTGAGCAATGGACCTGAATCAATCAACAACCTCACAATAATAATAATTCCTTTCTTCTTTCCTTAGTTTAAGATCTGATTGATTGAATTTGAAAAAGAAGAAGATGGAGAAATTGGAGGAGTATTTCTTCCGAAGAGTATTGAATTTGGATAAAGATGGAAGAATTAGAAAAGGAAAAAGAAATCCAGTTGGATAAAGATTTGGATCTGATTGTAAATGTAAAATTGAGCAATGGACTTACTTTGAAAAACAAGATTGAATCCAATTTGCCCAAACGAACCCACTCTCGCTCAGGTACCTACTCTTTTCATTTTGTAGAAACTTGTTTATTCCATTGTTGACTGCTTTTAGGATTTTATTTATTTATTTCATTTTTTGAATTTTCATGATACTAGTAATTCGAAAAATCATAGTTTTATCCTGAATTTTGTTAGGCTAGTATAGATAAAATTAATGATCAGTATACAAGTTTACCCATAGGTATAGGGGATTAGGGGACTTTGCTTGTGTGATTTTAGAACAAAGAGAGGTTTTTTTATGCGTTTGTAGGATTGAATATGTGGTGTTAAAAAAGAAATTGATTTTTATATAGGCCGTGTGAGTTGTAACTACTTTTGGGCTAAAATCAAATACAGACTCAAACTTGTTTTAGGACACCGGATTTGGATAAAGACGGAAGATTTTTTTTTTTTTTTTTTTTTTTTTTTTTTATATATATATATATATATATTTTAATTTTGTTGAAAAAAATGGTGCGGATAAACTCACCCAAATAAAAATCTTAAAAATTGACCGAACACGCGTTATGGGTGAGGTGAATAATAGTTATAAGAAAAGAATAAAAAAAATCCTGTTGGTTTGTATATGTATGTGTTGGATCGATCTGATTGTAAATGTAAAATTGAGCAATCAACAACCTCATAATAATAATAATTCCTTTCTTCTTTTCTTAGTTTAAGATCTGATTGATTGAAATTGGAGGAGTATTTCTTCCGAAGAGTATTGAATTTGGATAAAGATGGAAGAATTAGAAAAGGAAAAAGAAATCCAGTTGGATAAAGATTTGGATCTGATTGTAAATGTAAAATTGAGCAATGGACTTACTTTGAAAAACAAGATTGAATCCAATTTGCCCAAACGAACCCACTCTCGCTCAGGTACCTACTCTTTTCATTTTGTAGAAACTTGTTTATTCGATTGTTGACCGGTTTAGGATTTAATTTATTTATTTCATTTTTTGAATTTTCATGATACTAGTAATTCGAAAAATCATAGTTTTATCCTGAATTTTGTTAGGCTAGTATAGATAAAATTAATGATCAGTATACAAGTTTACCCATAGGTATAGGGGATTAGGGGACTTTGCTTGTGTGATTTTAGAACAAAGAGAGGTTTTTTTATGCGTTTGTAGGATTGAATATGTGGTGTTAAAAAAGAAATTGATTTTTATATAGGCCGTGTGAGTTGTAACTACTTTTGGGCTAAAATCAAATACAGACTCAAACTTGTTTTAGGACACCGGATTTGGATAAAGACGGAAGATTTTTTTTTTTTTTTTTTTTTTTTTTATATATATATATATATATATTTTAATTTTGTTGAAAAAAATGGTGCGGATAAACTCACCCAAATAAAAATCTTAAAAATTGACCGAACACGCGTTATGGGTGAGGTGAATAATAGTTATAAGAAAAGAATAAAAAAAATCCTGTTGGTTTGTATATGTATGTGTTGGATCGATCTGATTGTAAATGTAAAATTGAGCAATGGACCTGAATCAATCAACAACCTCATAATAATAATAATTCCTTTCTTCTTTTCTTAGTTTAAGATCTGATTGATTGAAATTGGAGGAGTATTTCTTCCGAAGAGCAGATTTGGATAAAGACGGAAGAATTAGAAAAGGAAAAAGAAATCCGGTTGGATAAAGAATTAGAAAAGGAAAAGGAAGATTGAATCCAATTTGCCCAAACGAACCCACTCTCGCTCAGGTTACCTACTCTTTTCATTTTGTAGAAACTTGTTTATTCGATTGTTGACTGCTTTAGGATTTTATTTATTTATTTCATTTTTTTAATTTTCATGATACTAGTAATTCCAAATCATAGATTGTTAGTTCGATCACGCCACTTTTGTTACTTTTATCAACTAGTTACTTTTATCCCAAACCATTTTTATAACAATTTGTTACATGTTGCAATGTTCGTTAAATAAAAAATTAGCGGAGCCGAAGCCGTTGCCTTTTTTCAATTTGCCCAAACCCACTCTCGCTCAGGTTACTTGCTCTTTTCATTTTGTAGAAACTTGTTTATTCGATTGTTGACTGGTTTAGGATTTATTTCATTTTTTATCATAACTGAATTTTCATGATACTAGTAATTCGAAATCATAGATTGTTAGTTCGTTGTTACTTTTATCCTGAATTTTGTTAGGCTAGTATAGATAAAATTAATCATCAATATACAAGTTTACCCATAGGTAAAGGGGACTTTGCTTGTGTGATTTATTTTAGAACAAAGAGGGTTTTTTTTATGCGTTTGTAGGATTGAATATGTGGTGTTAAAAAACAAATTGAGTTTATATTGTAAGCTACTTTTGGGCTAAAATCAAATACGGAGTCAAACTTGAGTTACTATTTATAAGTCCTCACTTTTCTACTATGGGCAACTTCCCACTTTGGTCGACACTTGTGTCGTTTTTGACTCTGTGGTTTTACTTGTGACATTCGAGTGTCTTAAGTGTAAAGAGTTGGACTTCGGTGGTGTTTGTTTTTTCTTTTTAATGTCTTAACAGCCTCTTAATGCCTCTTAACGAGCCGTACCTCTTAATCGGTCAGACATTTTGGGCGTTCAGACCGTTTGTTTTTTTTCCCCATTCACAGGCAGTCAGAGGCAGTTAGATCTTAATGGTCTAGACTTGAGAGGGGTGTCTTAATGCCTCTTGTTGACACAAAATAACCAAAAAAAAATTAGTACGAGCAAGCAAATGACACAACAAAAATTAGTAACAAGATTTTCGATTCAGATTCATACATTTACGCCTCAGATTCAGATTCAGATGTGCGGTTCAGATTCAGATTCAGAGCCTCTGAATAAACACGACCTCTTTTAGAAGCCTATTAATAATGTGATGTCTCATCATGAGTTTAACTCACTTGAATGTTACTTGGGGGGCCAACTTGTTGCTTTGGCTGCAAGGGTTACACGCATTTTACTCTTATAGTTCCGTGTATTGAGTTATAGCCCCAGAAAAGTGAGTTTCATCATTTTCACGCTGGTCAAGATTTCCAATTTTGCATATTGCAAAATGAAATGAAATGAAATGATGAATACTCACTGTGTCCCAAACCCACTCTCGCTCAGGTAACTACTCTTTTCATTTTGTAGAAACTTGTTTATTCGATTGTTGACACTTGTTTAGGATTCAATTCATTTTTTATCATAACTGAATTTTCATGATACTAGTAATTCGAAATCATAGATTGTTAGTTCGATCACGCCACTTGTGCTTCGTTGTTACTTTTATCCTGAATTTTGTTAGGCTAGTATAGATAAAATTAATCATCAATATACAAGTTTACCCATAGGTAAAGGGGACTTTGCTTGTGTGATTTTAGAACAAAGAGGGTTTTTTTTATGCGTTTGTAGGATTGAATATGTGGTGTTAAAAAAGAAATTGAGTTTATATACTTTGGGGGGCCAACTTGTTCTTTGGCTGTAACTGTTTCACGCATTTGCCTCTTATAGTTCCGTGTATTGAGTTATTTGAAATTTTTGGATGTTTTCACTTCTGCCCATGGTCAGGTTAATACTTATAGTAGCCCCAGAAAAGTGAGTTTCATCATTTTCACGCTGGTCAAGATTTCCAATTTTGCATATTGCAAAATGAAATGAAATGATGAATACTCACTGTGTCCCATGAAATGAAAATTTGGACTACAGACTCTATATGCAGTTACATGTTGTTCTAGAAATGTTTGTCGATCATATCTTATATAATGACTTTTTTAAAACATACCCAATTGTATCAATGAATTGCAACAATCACTATCAACTAGTTACCTTTATCCCAAACCATTTTTATAACAATTTGTGAAATGTTGCAATGTTCGTTAAATAACATCAAGTGGAAACTGCGCAATTCTGCTAAGAAGTTATAAATGAGCCTGTTTTATAGAAGATGGCGATATGACAGTGAAAGTCAAGATTAATCTTGGTCTTTTATACATACAAAAGGCGTAGTGGTTGATTGCTAATGGACCGGCAAATGTAAATGTAATATTGCTCTTGGCACGTGCTGGATGAGGCTAGTAATAGTTTTGATATAACTGTTGAACTTGATTCCTGTATGAAAACGAGGAGGCATGGTGGGGAGACAATGCCTTGTAATGATTACTGGTCCAATGTTTTTCCAATTTTTTAAGTGTAAAGGTCTTCCAACTTACAATTTGGTCCAAACCGTCTGATAGTTCCTTAGAGTAATCCTTCGATAACAAGTGATAATGATACCAACCTAAAGAGTATTGCACTGGTTAGTGCTCTCTAGTCTCTACCCATGAACAGTTGAGCCAGGTGCGATCTCACTTTCGAGGTTAAGCCAGGCATGAAATCTATATTTAGGCGAGCGTTTAGCTGCATATCTAAATGTTATTCACATTCTAGTAATTTACATGCCATTGTGGATAATTTTTTTATTTATTTTTGCGTCATGTAAGAAAGGTTAACAGGCTTGGCCGCTCTCCTATAATATTATGAATAACAAATGTATTAAATATGATTACTAGTTCGATGAAATGATTTTGGGAGGTTGTAGATGTGAATATGCTTGAGCCACTTTTGACCAGTTTGACCCATTCGACTTGGAGATAATGCAACCCTAGTCGACCTATGTTAGATGAATCAAAACTGTTCCATCTAGACTGTATACAAAATAACGCCGCTTACTATGCATACAAAATTACTTTGTTAGATAGACGTGAATAGTCTCCCATTCTTCTTGGTATGTCTTTGATCTCTGATCGAATCCTAAGAAGATTATAGGACTATACTTTGACAAAAATGAACAGTTTAACCATGCATCTGGGTCATGTTTCTTATGATGATATATTACTGTATTTGATTGCAGATATGGCAACACGCTGATCAGAACCGCACTGGCTTCCTTGGCCGTCAGGAATTCTATAATGCTCTTAAGCTTGTAACTGTTGCACAAAGTAAAAGAGAACTAACACCAGATATAATAAAGGCGGCATTATATGGACCTGCTTCATCTAAAATCCCTGCTCCACAGATTAATCTTGCAGCTCTGCCTCCGGCTCAACCAAATGCAATGGGACCACGTCCTCCTACACAGCAGCCTGGGATTGTCAATTCAATGGCCTCACGCCCTCCCACGCAACAGCCCGGGGTTGTTAATTCAATGCAAACTCAAACTTTCGGCATAAGATCACAGGGGCCTCCTAATTCAATGGCTCCTCCTTCAGTTGCTCCACCTTCTGCACAATATTTTGCACCTCAAGGAAATCAGTCAATGAGGCAGCCACCACCTCGGGCCTCTTCCATCACAGAGTGTTGGTGGTCCTAGTTTTCCGGCAGGTGGTGGTCTGGCCGGTGCTGGTCTATCAAACTCTAATGTCTCGGGTGAGTGGCTTGGGGGCAGAGGTGTTGGGGCTACTGTACCGAAACCCCAAGAGCCGCTATCATCCTCATCTTTCACAGCTCCTAGACCATCTGTTGGAGGAAATGCAATTACTTCTGCCGCTATGTTTGGAGGTGACTTGTTTTCTGCTTCCCAATCTATATCCAAACCGTCATCATCCTCAATGCCAACACAAACTGCAAGCATTCCACCCGTTTCTTCTGCAATTGCTCCTGTAACTTCTCCTGTAACTTCTGAGTCCCAGACTCCAGCCAAGATAGACCCACTTGGTGCATTGAATGCTTTTACAAGGCAACCCACAGGTGCTCCAGTACAGTCAGCGGGGCCATCTCTACCAAGACCAAATTAACAGGCCCCAACTCAAAATGCTCCACTACAGTCAGGTGGGCCATCGTTACCTCAATGGCCAAAAATGACGCGGGCTGGTATTAACAAGTATATGAAAGTGTTCATTGGAAGTCGACTCTGACAGAGATGGGAAAATCACTGGTGATCAGGCTCGCAACTTATTTTTAAGTTGGAGACTACCAAGAGGTAAATGCTCGTAGCTTAATTTAATAGATCATTAATGCCTTATTCAACTATTTCTTGTAAAATGATTTACTCTCTAGTGAAATGGCATTCCATAATAGATTTCCTATAAACACGCCAAGCCGTAATGTTCTCATTGTTCTTCTACAGAAATTTTGAAACAGGTGTGGGACTTGTCTGATCAAGATAATGACAGCATGCTTTCGGTGAGGGAGCTCTGTGTCGCTCTCTATCTGATGGAGCGATACAGAGAAGGCCAGAATCTTCCACCAACACTTCCTAGTAATGTCCTGCTTGATGAAACTCTGCTGTCTCTCACAGGCCCACCCAATCCTTCTTATAGACCTGCTGGTTGGGTAGCTAACCCTGGTATACCTCTATACATCATGTAGACATATATTTATAGTTGCAAAATTGGGAGTCGGGTGGCTTGAGACGTGCCAAAACGGGCTGGGTTGAAACATGTTAATTTTAGTAAGGGTCCCTCAGATAGTTGAGAAAATAAAAATTGATGAAGACAACCTGTTCTGAATGTTATCGAACCTTTTGTCTTCAGGTTCTGCACCCCAGCAGGCATCCGCCCAACAAATGTTGCATGCTAATATGAGGCCTCCCATGCCTGGTGCCCAACCAATACAATAGAATCAGCCGAAAGGGCCGATGCCCTTCATGGATAACTCTCATGCACATCAGCTCAGTAATGGTGATCAAAATACTTCTCGTTCAGTTGCTCTAGAGACAACCCAAGCAGAAAAAGTGGTAAAGTTTTATTTGTTTCTGATAGATTTGGAATTTAATTACGCATATACTGTCAATTTATCCATGCGACATTTTTTATCCTCTTTAGAATGCTCACTGTCGATTGGTTTCCATTGGTGTTAAAAGGTTGAAGATGAGAAGGAAATTCTGGATTCTAGAGAAAAGATGGCCTTCTACAGGAATAAAATGCAAGATCTCGTGAGTAGCCATTCTTCTCAATATATGGATCAACGCCTGCCCATAAATTTACTGCATTATACACTATATATGGGACCAGACTCACTATCACATTACACTTATTCTCATTACTTAAAAGACGTAGTGAAACGGAAAATGCTGGGAATTATAGGTGGCACATGGATGGGCTGGGTAAATTTATTAAGATTTATTACAATGTCTATTAATTTTGTTTGAACAAGTCAATTTAGTATGTTGTAAACACTCGTCGACTTTTAAACCATTTGGCCAGTTTCCACATAATTGCGTTGAATTGCTCCCTCTACTTTAAAATTGCTAAATGGCCTAAGAAATAGCATTGCGTTATTACTTTCTACTGGACTGGCAGCTTAGTGCACTTTAGATCTATTTTATGTTAATTGAATTAAATTTTCTGTTGACTTTTAGGAGAGGAAGATGGATTTGAATCAGGCACTTGTGAAAATGGATCAGGGTGGCAGCGCTGATGGTATCCTTCAAGTAAGTTCATTTACTTCCATATGATCCCAGGTAACAGATTTTAGTAAGTTTTAAGGACAGCTTGACTGACCCATCATTTTTTTTCACCTTTTGTTTTTAATCAAATAAATATAAAATAATAAATCATTGAACATATATTCGGCTGACCCAGGTTCGTGCTGATCGTATCCAATCCGATCTCGAGGAACTACTGAAGGCTTTAACTGAACGTTGCAAAAAACATGGAATTGATGTCAAGTCAACTGCGGTTATTGAGCTTCTGAAGGGTATCATCTTTCATCTCATGCTATCAGGAATACTCCATTAGCAATAATGTCACTGTATCTGTATAATATTATAATAAAATGATTGATATTGCGTTATGGTTCACCTATTTTGTTTGTCAAGGTTGGCAACCTGGAGTTCCAGAGATATCTGCCGTGTGGGATGAGGATTGGGATAAATTCGAAGATGAAGGTTTGACACTCTTTCTTTTATACTCGTAGTAACTATATATCAGAGAAGGAGCAATGTCAGCTCATTTTGTTAAAAGATATCATCGTTGGTGGGTCAATCCGACCCGTGTTCCACACAAAATATCCATTTTGACCTGTGTTCTCATGTTATTCTCTTCAACCACATTTGCACTTTGCACTAAACTAGTTTGCAATGACAGGTTTCTCATTTGATGCTACGGTGCCTGCAAATACCAAATCCACATCTCAGGCAGAAAACTCCTCTACTATGGATGATGTTTCCGAGGATTCATATTCAAATGCTGACAGGAAGTCAGAGAAGCCTTTCGAGACTGAATCAGCATACGCACATAGCGAAGATGAGTCGGCTAAAAGCCCAGCTGGTAGTCCCACAACACAAAAGATATTTGAAAGTCCAACCAAGGAGGATTCATTTAACCATTTCGGAAAGAGCTTTGATGCTGACACAGAAAGGTACCAATTGGATTCTGTTTATGGTCTGATCTTTCATTGTCTAAATACAACAAAGCGTGTACCTATACCTTGTTTGCTGGAAAGATCTAAACATGCACTAGTCTATTGCTCTTGTTTATTGAGTTCGATCTTCTTCTATTAGGGGTTTTGATGACCAAGGATGGGGTACTTTCGACAACAATGATGATGTAGATTCGGTGTGGGGATTCAATAGTGACACAGCTAAGGTGAGTTCATATCTTTTTTTTCAATTATATCATTGCATTCAATGGATAGTGTATAAGTTTATAGAAGGGTATTACAACGTAAGGTGGAAAAATGCTACATATGTGCTACTAAATGAAAAGATAAATAAATGCTTTAGAGTGAAAATTAATACTGAAACTGAACCAATCCATATCTGAAAATTAATGCTACTTACTGCTCTAGAGTGGACCTGGAAACTGAACCAATCCATATCTGGTTTGTATCAATTGCGAACTGTTTTGGTATGCTTGTCATAATTAGAAAAACATAAACCTAGAACAAAGCTGTTTGAAGATAAAAAACAATTGGAAACGTATCTCTATGAAAACAAAAAACTTCATTTTTACAGGATGCCGAACATGAGAAGCATGGAGAGAGTTATTTCTTTGACTCCAGTAGCTTCACTGCAAGTCCAAGGAAAAGTGATTCCCCGCAAGGCAGTAATAGTTTCTTCCAGAAAAAGAGTCCATTTGGGTTTGATGATTCGGTTCCTGGCTCACCAGCTTCTCGAGCTGGCACCTCACCACGGTACAGTGGGGGAGGAGCAGAGAATTCTTTCTTTGATAATTTCTCGAGATACGATTCTTTCAGTGCCACTGACCGAGGTTCTCCCAAACAAGAAACCTTCTCGAGATTTGATTCCATGAGCAGCTCCACACATGATAATAACTTCTCAAGATTCGACTCAATGAGCAGCACGGCACAAGACCGTAGTTTCGCAAGGTTTGATTCAATGAGTAGCAATGCGGGTTTTGACCATGGTCATACATACTCATTTGATGACTCAGATCCATTTGGGTCAAGCGGACCATTTAAGGTGTCGTCAGAAAGTCAAACGGGGAAAAATTAAATTGATAAATGGCATTTTAGTTTGGAGTTTGGTGGTATTATTATACTGTGAAGAGGGTTTTTGTATTCATGAAGGATGGGTATGGGGATTACCATTTATTTTCTTTTCTTCTACTTGCTTGATAGTTTGTGTTTGTATCACTTGCTTGTCTTTGATTCCATTGCATGGGAACTTTACGATATTTCTTTGGTATAATCTTGACTAGAAATTCTAATATTGGATTGCGATTACTATAAATATATGGTTTTGATTGTTAGATGCTTATTGTAAAAATAATGTATGCTAAAGTTTAAACATTAGGCGTAGTCAAATTTGATACTCATTGTGTGGTACCTTCTAACTATGGATTGACTTGTCTTAGAAAATTATCATGAGAAAGTGTTTTACGCGTCATTGCACTTGTTATGAACAGGGATGATGGTGTTTGATGCCACTAACATGTAATATAGATTAATGCCTATTTATTTTGGAGTGCAATTGGTATCGTCAAAGTTACATTTGGTAAATCGGTCCTCCAAAATTATTGCCACTCGTAAAGTTTTTGTCACGGGAAATGTATAAGCGGTAAAGATTGTTCGCTAATATTTTTGATTACATGATAACCGCCGCCGCAACGCTGGTACCTTTCTAGTTGTAATAATGAGATATTCATCAAGCAATATGTATTGCATGACTTGAAAAGGTATTTATATCATAGCACTTGTATTACTTAAATTGTGATTTGAGAGTAGAATTATTCAAATTATTATAAGCAAGAAGATCAATTGAACATAGTAGTTATATATAGGAACTGCTAACAAATTATTCAAGTACCGCTAACATTAAAGTAACAAGACATCCGGAAAAAAGAGAGGATTGTCTAGGATAAAACTTACATGTAGGAAGGTTTCTAAAGCGACAATCATCTAGTCTCATCTCAGAGGGGAAGAAATAGATTTTTCAAAAGGCAAACTGCAGCAAGGTTATTATCTTACTCTACACATCGCAACTTCAAAAGACCACAATCTATTCTTAATCCGTCAGAAATCGAAAAAAATCTACAAACAAGCCGAAGAATAATCGTTTGCCGGTATAATAATAAATGATTTCTAATCATATACATTTCATCAAACACGTGGTGGGTGTCTACTCAAGTGTGTGATTTGAGTAGCACGACCATACAATACCTCCAGAAGGCCCACCATAGCTGATGGCCCCACCATGTTGTGATTGAGTTGGGAACATACTACTTGTGACGTCTTCTTCTTGCTGTAAATCTTCATCACAAATTAGTCTTACACCAAACTCCTTCACCTCAATATCTTCATTATTCTCTTCAAAACAAAATGTTACAAAATTCTTTGCTTCCTCCCATCCCCGTGTATCCCTCGTATAATGCAACCATATCATATATGAATCTTGGATTCCTATCACCTCTTTCTCAAAATAATCCCTAATTGCAGCTGTAATGAAACCGTATGGTTTCAGAGAAGCTCCATCAAAGTTCTTTATAAAGTATCCTTTAAATCTGTGAGGCTTTTTTCTCTTAAAAACAACACAAGTTCCAAATCCCCTAAACTTATCATAACACCAATCTGATGGTAATTCAACCTTTACATGTTTTCCCTTACTTCTATTTGTAAACCACTCTGGAATGCTATTCCCATGATATGCTATCTGTAAAGAATAATCGCCAATGTCTTGCAAGAAGAATTCACATCTGTTAGTCTGGAAACCCAAAAGCCCAAGGATACCAGAAAGCTGGTGAATAAAGCCTTGGGAAGTTATAGATGAGTCAAGACACTGAGTCTTCGATATTGACCCCTCGCTATCAATGGTAACATTCTTAAACAGCTTTGGACAATTGCTGAAAAAATTGCACCTGATTGGGCCTTTATATGATCCCGACACTTCTCTTAAGGAGGTGCAATCAGATGCATCAAGATAATCTAGGCTATGTGGAAGTTCGGGCAACACTTCCAGCTTCTTGCAACCATCAAGTGTAAGATATTGAAGATGAGAAAGTTGACTCAAACTTCCAGGCAAGCTAGTAAAATTGTTCCCTTCTAAGTCTAGACTTCTTAGACATGATAAGCCTCCAATGCTCTCAGGCACTTCTAATAAATTGTTCCCATCTAAGTATAGCTCTTCTAGACATGATAAGCCTCCAATGCTCTCAGGCACTTGTTCTAAATTGTTCCCTTCCAAGTTTAGATGTTTTAGACATGATAAGCCTCCAATGCTCTCAGGCACTTCTAATAAATTGTTCCATTCTAAGTGTAGCTCTTCTAGACATGATAAGCCTCCAATGCTCTCAGGCACTTTTAATAAATTGTTCCCTTCCAAGTCTAGATATTTTAGACATGATAAGCCTCCAATGCTCTCAGGCACTTCTAATAAATTGTTCCCTTCTAACCGTAGCTCTTCTAGACATGATAAGCCTCCAATGCTCTCAGGCACTTCTAATAAATTGTTCCCATCTAAGTGTAGCTCTTCTAGACATGATAAGCCTCCAATGCTCTCAGGCACTTGTTCTAAATTGCAGTAGCTTAAATTCAGTCTCTTTAACATATGTAAACCTTCTAATGAAACTGATCTTTGGGGATGTTGTTGTTTACTTAGTAAACCAAAAGGAGCAGTGATTGAAGTCCACCATCTAGGTTGAATCCTCCCTTGTCCACCGAATGACAATGATTCAAGGTTTATTAGAGAGGATACAAAAGAAGGAAGTTGTGTAATGGCATCCGTTTCCGCTCTACCTGCAAAATTCTGAAGCCTTTTGCAGTCTCTCAGATTTAACACAGCAAGCCTCTTGAGCATTCCAATTGAGGGGTGAACGCTAACCAAATTCACACAACCTTCAAGATCTAGCTCTTCGAGATTTGTAATCTCCGAGAAGTCAGGGGTGGTTGTTAGGTTACAACAGTACCTTAACTTCATTACTTTCAACCTTCTAAAGCACTGACATCGATAGAACAAAAAAGAAGATAAGTTCTCGGATCATTAGGTATCAAATAGGAAAACACGTGTGTACAAGGAAATACCTTAGGTGTGGTCCAAAAATGTTTTATGTTGCTGTAAGACAGGTCAATGGCCACAATGTTTTCTGGATAGAAATCTGAAGGTAAGTACCTGAAAGGGCATCCATGCCAATAAAACAAGCTTAGCTCATTAGACAAATAATACAGATTTCCTGAGAAGATCACATTGTGGCCCTTCAGTTCAAGTTTCTGCTCATATACTTTTTCCTCTTGATAGATTTTCAGGATCCGCAACTTTTTCATATGTGCAAAATCAATAGCATCTATGTGAACCTTTTGGCTAAATTTCTCTAACGGAAGGACTAGAACTTCAACTTCTTCAGTTATTGGCACCTGGAAAAGCAAGAACATGTAGCTTCATTAGGATATTTTGCTAATACTTTAATGTAGAGAAAAAAGAATCATATACCACTACTTACCTTCTTTTCACTCAATACATTGTAAACTTCAGATGAATTCCACAATCTCCTCTGTTTCCCAGTCATGATAAATTCTTCACGAACAATTTCCATTGCCATGCTTTGAATCAACTCATGCATTTGAAGACGCATATCATATGCAGGTACTGTTATTAGGAACTTATCAGCTAGAACTTCAATAATAGCATTTGCAGAACAATGACTGCTGTCTAGCACACTTGCAGCAAAATCTTTGTTTTCCCCAATGAAGGCACATGCAATGTCAAGAAACATTCTTTTCTGATCAGATGCCAAGATATCAAAACTTGGTCGAAGTTTTTGTACTATCTCTGAATTAGGATATGTTTGGAGTCTATCCAACTCACTTTTCCAAACACACAGAGACTTAAGATACAATAGTCGACCAAAAACTTTGAGAGCCAAAGGGTGACCATGCAAATATTTCACAATTTGGGAAGCAAATTCTTCAAAATCATATGTAGGATGCCTTTTCCCAAATGCATATAAACTAAAGAGCTCAAGAGCTTCACACATATATAAATTCCCCATTTCATGGATTTCATCCACTCTATGTGATCTTAGCAACTGTTTATCTTTACCAGTGAAAATAATCAAACTTCCTGGGCAAAACCATGTAGGTGAACCTGCTAGTGCTTCTAACTGCTCATGATCATCCACATCATCCAAAACAAGCAGGATCGGCCTTGATGACATCATCTTCTTTATTACCATAATTCCTTCACCAACACTTGATATCTTCAAATCTTCTATTTTCGAGATCTTTCCAATCATATGCAGTTGGACTTGAATCAGGCCTTGTCGTTTTGTGACTTCTTTGACATCTTCACAAAAGCAACTCCCTTCAAAGTGGACATACATCAAGTTATAAATAGCTTTGGTAAGGGTCGTCTTTCCTATTCCGCTTATACCACATATTCCAATCATGTTAACCTTATCAGACCCAACGAAGCGTGACAAGTTTAATTTGTTGAAATGGATATCTATGCCAACAAGGTTCTCACCAACATGCAAGGGTCCGTCACATGATTTTTTGAGGATTTCTCTGGAAATGGAATCGATGAACTTGGACTCAAACCTGTTTACCACAAAGACACAATAAGTAAGAGAAACTACTTAGTGTTAAGCTTTAGTAGAGCTACAAGATAATTACACAAAAACAAGAAATTTACCCATTTGTCATGTCCTGGAGATCCCATCCAGATAAGTTAGCCGCCATGGATAAAGCTTCCTTCCATTTATCCACCTCTGTTCTATTTGAAACATCATGTTTGGCAAATGCTTCAGCATAGCTCCCAGTCTGTTTCCTCACGAGGTCAGGTTTAACATCATAAAAGATTATTTGAACCTCGTGTTTAGGCTTTCCCATTTGCTTGCACTCAAGTATTTTGACAAGTTCCCTCAGACACCATGATGAAGAAGCGTAATTCTTGGAGAAGATAACTATCAGAAACCTTGATTCTTGAATGGCTTTGTAGAGATGTGGGGATATGTATTCTCCTTTAGGCAATTCTCTATCATCTCTAAAAGCATGAATTCCTTTTTGCTTGAAATCATTGAACATATGATCCATGAAGTTTTTGCGGATATCTTCACCTCTGAAACTTACAAAGACGTCATATTTCCACCGATGAGGAATGGACGTAGTAGCCATTATCAATAATGAGATCGAGCTGCATGTGTTCACGAGAAAAGATCAATCAGAAAGAGAAAAAATACAAATACAGATGAAACACTTATTAAATTAATACCAAGTAGCAACAAACATGCGGGTGCTTTTGTGTTATACATGTAGACAGGATATACATGCTAGTTGAAATATTGAACTTGATAACTTTTGCAATTCAATCTTGATAATACTATTTTCTATTGTTCGTACTAATGTAAAATCTGTGGTCTACAAAAACTTGTTTAAATATTGGACTTGATAACTTTGACATGATGATCCTAAAACTATCGCGACCCTTAAAACTGCAACGATCCTACCTTTAACGATCTTAAAAATTACAAATATGACAGCCCAACAATCCAACTTACGTGTAACACCAAGACGAGTGAAAACCCGACCATGACCCAAACATTTGACATAAGTTTTCTGTGGCTATATATAATACTTTTTGCTTTGTTTTAAGATTACCCAACCACTAATGAACAAATAATAATATTAATAAGTTGTTTAGTATGCAAATAGAAAAATGAAACAATAAAAAGAATTTAGAAATGACTTACAAGATAGCGATGATGAATGGATGGAAGTCTTTGAAATGAATGCGATCAAAATAAAAGTTCCTGGTGTTAGAAAAGAGTAAAGGCAAATTGATTGGTTGACTTCAAGTCAACTTTAATTTCACTTCCAGTCCCTTAACTTTAAGATAAGAGAAAACTGAGCATCAACTTTGAGGTTTAAGGTTCGTTTGTACTAGGTTTTAAAATCGCTACTTTTACTGTGTCTTTTATTGTTTTTCTGTTTTGATTTTGAGTTTCAGAATTGTTTTGATTATATAATTTTGTTCTCGAAATTAATTTCAACCATCAACTTAATGATCATATTAAATAGATAATATTTGTGCAAAAGGTGGATCTAAAAAAATGAGGAAATCAGTTGTGAATTTAATATTGTGTTGTGTTGAATCTTTGGATTACGTTTATATGTTCTTATGATAATGATGGGTTGTGAGATGGAAATAAACCTGAAGAGATTTTGGAGACTTTTTTGTTTCTTTCCACTAAAATTGATGGAAATGGTGGTTAAAGCAACACTGAGGTACATTACAAAAGAAGCAAAAGACATTTGCCCAAAGAATAAAAAAAATTAATATAAAATTAACATTCGTTTGCCACAAAATGTCACTTAAATGCGCATGATTTTTTCATTTGCGATTTCGATAACAATTCGGTTGTGAAGGCAGTTCCTTTTATAGAGATGAAATAACAAATTCAAAAACAGATAGCGGGCTTCTTATCATACCCCAAAATTTATACTAATCGATAAACAAATTCAACATAAATCGACCAAAAAGAATAATCTTGCATAATTCTTGAAACCCTTTACAGATCTTTTTACACCAAAACAGTTTTCTTGAATTTAGCTAGACATTTTCACAAACACTTTGTGGGTTCCGTAAAACACCCAATTTCGCTTCACAAAACCCAAAACCCACAATTACCCAATACCCAAATCAAGATTTGTGGAGATTTGTGACATATATGTTTGTGGTCCAAGATTTGGGTTTTGAGGGTTTGTGGAGATTTTAAATATGGTTTTGAATTTTGTGAAAAGGGTTTTGAATTAACATTCATTTGCCACAAATGACACTTAAATGCGCATGATTTTTTCATTTGCGATTTCGATAACAATTCGGTTGTGAAGGCAGATCCTTTTATAGAGATAAAATAACAAGATACAATGGTTCAAAAAACATGTATTGATGTGGTGAATGATAATTGATGGTGGCAGGTTACTTGACATTGTGGATGACAGACTTATATGAGTTAAGATAAGCGAGACGATACAAACACATGTGCACAAGGATTAAAAACACATGTGCATATTTCATGCGTTCTTGAACCAGCCGAGGAATACATGTGCACGCCTAAAAGATGAACCAACTGTTAAAGAAATTGGATTATGCACATGTGCACGCTTCATATATTTGTAATACAATTGAATACAAGTGTAAACATAATGACGTTTGTGATAAAGCTGAATATCATAAATCTATTGTTAAAGTTTTGTTGTTTGTATTTATATTTACGTAATGTTTCTTAAAGATACATGTGCATGACCTGACCTGACCCGACCCGAACCGAGAAATCCCGAAACCAACCTGACCTGACACATGTCATATGATGTGGCATGAGGATGACACATGTCACTCCCACAATCCTTCCTACGCTTCTCATTATAAGATCTTCTCATTCTATCCCTACCCTATATAAATATAACCGGAGATCAAACTTTAATAACCTATTTGTAACGTTTTAAACTTTAGTAACTTAGACGAACATTTTGGCAAACTTTGATAACATATTTGTCTATTAACCCTAAAAAAGAAAATGAAAGAATTACACTACTGTATGTATTTAAGCCTCATTTAGTAATACCCCAACATCTTTCATAAATAATAATCAAACAATATTACAATAGGATCAAATTGTCATCAAAATTCAAATGTACATACAAGCTATGTTGTTAATCTCGCCGATATCTCGCCGATATCTCGGCGAGATCTCGGATCTCGGAGTTAAAAATAATAGCGGTTCAAAATATCGCCTAGAAATCTCGGATTCGATAATATCGGAAAAATATCGCGATATTTTTCCGATATTTTGAAATCGGCGATATATTCGAGAAATCGGCGATATTTTGCCTAGGCGGCGGGTCGGGGTCAACGTCGGTTTATCTTCAGATCTGATAAGAAGCCCCGATTGAAACCACTAATCGGGCTGGGCGGGTAAAAAAATCGGCCGGATTTTGATGTTTTAATTTTCGTGATTGTGTTTTAATTTGATAAAGATCTGTTGTGGTTGTGGAAGTGAGAAGAAGATGGAAGATGGAGGCTGGTGAAGTGAGAAGAAGATGGAGGCTAGCTAATAAGTAAACCTAGTACAGAAGATATTTTTTTGGGCCACTACAAAGCCCAATAAATATTTGAGTGGCTTAATTAAAATTACACATATAAATTTTGCAACATATAATGATATGCCTAAGACATATAACTAAAAATAATAAGAACATTAAAAAAAAACTAATAAAAATATAGAAATTATTAAAAATAAATTAAAAAACATTAATTTAACTAAGTTAAAGCATTAATTTACATTTAAAGCCCAATATTTTTTATACCTACTTAGTTATTTATACTAAAATTTATCAATATACATATAATTTTAAAATTTATACATATAATTTTATAATTTTAAAATATATATATATCCGATATCTAATAACCGATATCTAATCACCGATATCTCACCGCGAAAACCGCTATTTCAAATATCGGACCTTGAACGATACGAGATTTTTGGCGAGATTAACAACATAGCATACAAGGTGGATGGAACTATAACAAAACTGCTACTCATCTAATAATCAGATATCAGTCCAAAGAAAATACAAGACGCAACAAACCGTCATACCCTGCTCTAATACTAGGGCCAGCATTCTGTGCATGTGTGTGTATCGAGGGTTAGGGGGTATTCTAAGTTTAAAATTTGTGTGTTTTTTTTTTTTTTTTTTTTTTTTTTTTTTTTATTTATTTATTTTTTTTTTTTTTTGATATAGACAAAGAACACGCACAAGGTATATAAGAAAGACTTTGTAACCCTACTTGGACTCATGGATGTTTCAGGACTGCCAAAAAACAATTGGGTCATTACAGTACAATGTTCGATCCTGAATTTCTTGATTAGCCACATGATAATCAATTAGTTGTGCCTGCACTATTTTACACAGCATCAGCCCGAATGGAAGCATCCACCATCCGCCATCATCCCTGCAAACAAAACCCACCACTTGAATAAGACGAATTTAACCAGATATTAAGTTACGTGGTAACTTACATGCTTATGCTCCATGATAAAAGATTTAAACTATCGTCACTTGGTGGAACTTGATTCTTGTAATGAAAATATCCACATATAAATGCGACCACCTGTTGCACAAAGAAGCAAAAACATGAAATGTGTTTAGAGACCTAAAAGATACGAAATCTTGTCGTGAGGTTACACTTAACAAGGGAATTTACATTAGATGCTGCTTATGATTATAATCAGATGTTTACCATCATAGAGAATATGAAAATTAACCATAGTATTTACACGTTAATTATTTAGGTATGTGAAACAGGTTAAACAATGACTTACAAGAACACATGTCAGACTGAAGTTGCCCAAAGTGTGTACTTCATTTAAGATAATATAACTTTGTGCTCATATTTGATACGGTGTAAAAGAATGGTTTATAGGGCTATAAACGAACCGGACGAACACGAACGGAGCCTTGTTCATGTTCGTTCGTTTAATTTTAACCTGACAAATAAACGGACACGAACGCTTAAACGACGGATTTTCTTGTTTATGTTCGTTTATTAAGAAAATAAGTTGTTCATGTTCGTTTATGTTCGTTCATTAAGATACTAAACGAACGCTAAACGAACATGAATGAACATGACAAACAAATATAAACTTTATTAAATTATGCAAAATATATTGTTTTAAAAGTATTATTTTGTTTAAACAAAACAATTTTCAAATTATACAATTAAAAGATATGATATACGAATATAAATAAATAAATGAACATAAATGAACGCATAATCGGAAGTTCACGAAGATAAATGAACGGACGCGACTTTTGTTCATGTTCGTTCGTTTAACTAAACGAACATAAAATATTGTTCATGTTCGTTCATTTAATAAATAAACGAACATAAACGAACTTTTTACTGAACGGTTCATGAAATGTTCACTGAACGTTCAGTTCGTTTACAGCCCTAATGGTTTATAATGCACAATCATTTGCATTTTAAAAATATTATGATTAAAATAAAATACTTTGTAACTTTGTAATTATATTTGAGTTTGGTTATTTATACAAAAATTTGGACATAAAAATGTTTCGAGTAAATCCAACCTGAACCCTTTTCAGCCCACACCTGATCTAACCCGTTTGACCCGTTGCACAACCCACCCATTTTGCCAAGTCAGGCTAATTTCAACCAAATGAACATTCAAGTGTTGGTAGCAGAGAACTTACAACGTTCACCAAGGACGTGATGTTCCATAAAGCATAAATACGCGCAAGGCCTGATGAACGCTTAGGTGTATGACTAAATAAAGCACTAATTCCGGCTGGGAATGGAAGCAGAATACCAATAGGGGGTATAAGTAACACCAAAAAGAAATCCAATGTGGAATTAGAGTAAAGCTGAAGCAACATGAGCAACACAAGGATAAAATCTCCCAAAAGAAGAATAGATATCACCAACCCAACAAGATCCTGCCACAGACAGAAACAATTTCACAGTCTCAGCTAGCATCAATAGAATTACTAAGTAGCTTACGTGCACTTTCAAGCATTTTAAGTACCTGATGACCAATTGGTTTGGTGTTGCAGATAATAAAAGATAAAGGGTACCACAACATATTCTCTCTAAGTGTTCGTAAGCTATCTTGATTTAAAATCCATCCGGATGCTCTTCTATGTGTCATCAAGGGTTCAGATTCTCGTCTAGGCTCTTCAACGTTAACGCGATGCCTTGCAAAGTAGCTGCACATTATGTAAAAAAATATAAAATTATTGTAAGGATGAAACTAGTCGAATAATGTACACATAAAATAGAAGATGAGAAATGGGAGGGTCGAACATATTGAGTTACGGGTCGAAACGAGTACGTTTTTTTTTTTTTAATTAGGTCTTATTGGGTGACCCGCACACTTTGTCCATTAAGGTTTTTATTTTTAAATAATTAGTTTGTCAGATATGGTTACAAAAAATATATTATTTAACAATAAAATAATTTCCTTGACAAAATTTATGAGGTATTATGCTCTATATTTCGACTTATTACTTTCTTTCTGTTTCCTTTTAGCAAATTTCTATCTTACCCATTTGACCTCAAACTGATCCATCAATAAGTAAATGGCCTTATATTGTCCCTCAAGTTGTATCGATTAAATTAGTAGAATTGAGTACATAAAGGTAAAGGGATATAAAAGAAGTATACCTCGTCTGCACCTCAGGTAAACCATGTAGTCTGTCAATTGAAGGTGGTGAACGCTCATTTTCAACAGCACATACTACTAATCCAAATTGATAATAACCAGAGGCAGTAGGCTGAAAGTGAGCTAAATCCAGGCGTATATTGTAAACACTTAAAGTTGGATTTGCATGTGTTTCGAGCCAACTTATAATTGGTCGGAAAGTTGACTTTAGTTGATCACACCGCGCAAGGCGTAGCTGGACATTTAGACCCGCAACTAATCGGTACCAGATGGTTGACGGGACGGACTGCATAAAAATAAATTAAGAAAATGTGATTGGCCTAGAAATGAAAGGACGAGCCGGTGGCAATTTCGACCCACTTGCTATAAAATTAATCAGTTCAAAATATTTTTCATCTTTAACAGGTCAAATGGGTAAAATAAAATATGTCTTGAAAGGAGACTGTTCACTTGGGTGAAACATGTTAAAAGTCGCTCAAAGTACTTTTAGTGCATATAACATTTTATATTATCTAATTTCTATAATCATTATCTAAATCTCTATAGATAAATAAAAATATACGCGCTTGGACCGTTACCCAGCTCATTTTCCTACCTCCAGAGAGGGCTAAAAAATTGTTTTTCTTGGTCAAACATTGAATGAAGTTATGAAACCAAACCTGACTCATGAGGCTAGTTAAAATGTTGTCACTATGAAGTACGAAAGGAGCCATGTAACTGCCATCTCCACCAAAAACTAAAGAAAGGGGAAATCTTTGATGAAGTGGAGGAGGAAGGTCATCTCGCTTCTCATCTCCACCAAGGTAAAAATCCACATATGCAAGCATCATATCTGAAGTTGCAGAGACCTGCATTCGACAAAAAAAGAGTAAGCATTTTGGGTTGGCAAATGCTTGAGTGAGAGTGACAGTAAGTGAAATTATCCAAAACACGTTTTGTCCTATAGTTTAAATTTCATATAAAAAATTATTGTGTCAACTATAAATTAAAAAAAACATTCTTATTTCAATAATACCTAGCTTTTGAATAAAATGATTTAAAGGGTTTTACGCATTAAAAATACACAATGACCCATCACGTCATTTGACCAGTCTCCTTTTCAGATAATTTCAGGTTACCCAGTTGCCGTTTTGAGAGTAAATGAGTCAAGACCGCATCTCTCATGAACTTCATCGAGGAGAGCATGTAACTTTCTGTTCCTTGATTACGTTTAATTATTATAACAAAAAACACATAGAGAGAGGGAAAACACATATGCCAGTGGTACGACTAAACAATCTGGCAATGAGTCAAACAAGGAACTTAATATGAACAGTCTGTGAGTTAAAAGGATAAAATAGAACCTTAAGCCCCTCATACAGAGCACGGGAACGACATGAACGCATGCATGCATGATCATACTCTGATCTAACAAACTCACGTAGTCGCTGTATTTTCTTTTTGCGACACCACTGCAGCCATGTCCAGGAAAATGGATAGGCGATGATAGAAAGGATGCTATAAAATGATCCTTCCCACCACTGATAAGCTGCTAAACTATTGATCTCCTCGGCAAATCTATTGAAGGCATCTTCATATCTGCAATTTGCAAACCATTTCAATTCTTTTAACTGGTAGTAAGGTTAAGATGTAAAAATAACCTTCATATCTGCAATTTAACCCTACTTATTATGAATGGGTCAATGCGTTTATGTTTCATCAAGGAAAAATAGTATTAAAACACGTCAAAAGGTTTTTAAGTTTCCCAAAGAGTAATTTTTTTCTAAACGCATTAAACCTCCTAAAATCATTTTAATTACAAGATTCTGCTATTATTGAATAGATAAAATTTGTAATCGTGTTTGACGCTCTAATTATTTTATAGAAGCTTATAAAAAATAATAAAAGCTGATTCAGGTCAATGAGGCCTGTTTCAACCAGTACCAAAGTTTACCCATTTTGATTCGAGAATGTTTTGACCCATTACCCAACCCTCCTCTACCAATTTACACTACAACCAGAGACAATAAGCATACACTATTTCAGCTACTTGCTCTGAAGGGGAATGAGGAAGATGCCAAGGTTCACTGAAAGTATTTGATCCCAAGAAGTACATCCTGTGCACATGATTATGAGATTCCTCGTTTCTATTTGTCTCAAGAACCTGAAAATAATAAGCAACATTTTTTTTTTACAATTACTCATGAAACACGGAACCAATTATGTGAGACTTCTTTAAGCAAAAGTAGATGAAATAGAAGTGACATTTTTACCCATTTTAAATGGGTAGGTTTCGATTAAGTTTTTTCGCTAACGGGTCAATTGGGTGAACAAAAACAGCTTACAAATATTTGATTCTTTTACCGTTCATAATTGACACGCTAAATATTTACCAAAAACTTCAGGCACATATTGTTTCGGATCAACCCGTCCCGTTTGACCCATACTAAAATTACCAGTTTTGACTTGTTACCCAACCCGCGTATTTTGCCAACCTTAATTTGAAATTGGTAATGGATATAGAAATTAAAAATGAGAACAGACCTCATTTAATGACTCTAAAAAAGGAACTGAGCGATCCAATTGCAAGCCACGTCGGGCGGGAACTACGCCAGGCACTTCATCCCCACTAATAAATTTCACACGAGCAACACTAAGTACAAGAGCAAAAAGAATGAGCAAACTTAATATCGTGAAACCAAAGAGCCACGGTCCTCCAAATGTGTAAATCAACTCCTCAAAGGTTGTATAACAGTGTGGCATATGGTATATCTCGGAAACACACTTGTAAGGGCATGGAGTATCAGCAACGCCACCTGTAATATCAAATGCATTGTTAAAGCGATAATCCTTCCCCCAACATCCACCCTTGACCCAAAAGAGATGAAATAAATAGGAGAAAACAAAGGGGTTGAAAATACAGGCGGGTTAAGTAACATGTCAAAGCGGGTCATCTGTTGTACAAGTCAAACCGATTCTAGATTTTAGGATTTGTGTTGGGTAATAAATTTCATACGATATTATATTTCTTGAAACAATATATACTAAGGCTTCTTGCAACATAAAACGACTTAATTGGCCTTATGTCCAATACAAAGTGAAATTACCTCGAACAGGGGTAAAGACGGCACGATTTGGAAACTCTAGAGTCGGGCAATCATAGCAAAGAGCTCTTTCAGACCCACTGACATTCTTGTAGGTTCCAAGTGGGCATTCCTGCATGAAAGTCATCGCAATTTATTACACTTATTACGAGAGTGAAAAACGGCACCAACAGCATCTAAACTCTATCGCTGGTAAGACGTTACAGACATAAGCTCACTTGTACTTATCATTGACCCTTGTGATCATGACTATGACTTGGTATGTATAACATTCAAGTTCCTTTTTGATAGTTTTGACTAAAAATAATAATAATAATAAAAATAAAATAAAAATAAATAAATAAATAATAAATAATAAATTGCATAAAGATTTTTCTAGCAACTTATTAACTTCTTCGAACAAGTCAAGGACTATTCTCATTCAAACCATTTACACGAGGCACTGGAGAGAAACAAATATACCTCACAAAAGATACCATAGAGCCCTTCTGGACAGGCTATACCGGTGATAGTTCCATCATCCCCTGCTTGGCCCAGACCTTTACCAACTCCTCCTCTGCCACATTTAATGAAGAAAAATTATAATTAGGGTGCTTAAAGAGAGAAGCTGATGTCATCAAATGTACACATATAAGTAGTTTAAATGATCTACTTTATATTGTAAACATTAATCTTAAAAGTGTGAACACTTGTAAAAGTATTAAAGAAGAATCATGTTCCAATATAGGACATATAATAACTGAATGCCTGAACTTAAACAGCATCCTGTGAGCAACTACCATATCTAGTACATTTATGTCAAAAAAGTTTATGCACAAGTTATAATAGCATTTTGTGTTTAAATAGGCAAATACATGCTATATTGTTTCTAACAACAAAGAAACTACTTTTTTCTTTCACACACATCTGCTTGTTTTTATGGTATTTGATAAGGCCACCAAACAGAGATTCAACTAAAAAGAAATGGTAGAGGTGGCAAAACGAGCGGGTCGGGCGGGCTCGGACCACGGGTCAAACGGGCTCATGTTATACGAATTGCTTTAAAAAGGACAAAAAATGACGAAAAAATATCCCCAAAACCTAACACCTCATTTATATTTAAACAACTAAATATATTATATTTATAAGTTTTTTTTTAAACAATTGCAATGTTCTCTAATTGAGAGAAAACATGTGCCCGTTAATGCCCATTTAACTTTTGAAAGGGTCATACATGCCCATTTCGAAAAAAGGATGGGGCTAAATGCGCCCAAAACTTTTACAAATTAGCCCATATAAGCCCATTTTTATGATTTTGGTCACAAATTGCCACCTCTAGGAAATGGTTACCACAAATTTTATTAGGTGACGACATGGCAATTAGACCAATTTACTTAATAATATGTTGATGTGGGTCATGTTATATTTCAACGGCTAAACGCATTAAAAGATTAGCTTAAACGAAAGTGGGTCAAAAGTCACCTAAGTTGTATATTAACTATTAAGCATAGAAAACCTCCTATTTGTTACAAAAAAACATAATCTGAAAAAATATAATAAAACTAATATTTGTAAACACATTTGAAAAACTAATTCTATATAAAGATAAAAATGAAAACATTGCAACATTTGGGTCAGGACGACAGTATCGATCTGTATTATAAGATTACCCCTTTTGACCCGTCACCAGACACTCCAATTTACCATCTATAATTATGTGTTTCACATGCAAAAATTTCCTTAAGGATCAACTAGTATTCACAGTGCAGAAAATGTACTAGTTTGTCGGAATACAAACCCCATGTTAATGCTTCCATTTACACTTGCCATAGGCATATATTCATCCCCAACAGTGATATCTGACCAATGAAAATGAATCCTACCACCACCACCGCCACCAGCATTCTGACTACCATGGCCTCCAATAGCTGAGATGGATGATGAACTGCCAAGTGTCAGTCTGTCAACAAAGAGAAGAACACTTCCACCAGATCCACCTCCAGAACTAGTCTCAAGATTAGGGTTGACATCTTGTTTTCTTAGATTTTCTCCAAAACTTTCACCATCGGCTGTGAGAGAGCCATAGATGTACAAACTTGACAAAGAATGATCCAGCGAACCCATCACTGTTTAGGATTATAAAGCATTAAGAACAATGTTAACGAGATCTTACAAATAAATGCAAATTAAAATTTATAAAAATGCAGAGTTACACATTAAAAGAGTGTTCATTCACAATCTATCTCCAAGGAGTGACCAAAAGTAGATGATCATGTGAATGAAATCAAAACACATTTATGGTGATGGTAAGTATGAGCTAAAAAGTTGGATGTTTCTAATACTTTGAGCAGTCAAAGCTTCCAATGTATGCTCCAGCTTTGTCTTAGGAGTAGGAAGAAGTATATGACCGGGTGGATAATGGGTCAAACTGGGTTTAGGCCAACAAGGTAACTTTTAATACAGGTCGAAACAAACTGGGTAAACACTTTGGGTGACTTTCAACCCATTTGACCTTTTTCATTTTTTGTTAGGCTTTTCATCTTGACCCATTTGATTTTCTAAATACAAATTTAACCCAAAATAACCCATCACCACCTATATTTAGGAGATAAAAAGGGTACCAGAAATAGCATGATTTAATATTATCGATCTATAAGCTTACCTATAATGCCACCACCAGCAGTTGCACCACCCAAACTAGCATTCCCACTGCCACTACCAAGCTCACACGGAAAATCAGCATCCCCATAAGTACGACCACCCTCCACAATCATAGTGTCATTATAGTATCCATTCCCACCTCTGCCACCATGTCCTCCACCACCACTAGGACCAGCACTCAAGTATTTTCCTTTGCCCGCCCCACCGATGCAGCCTACATTAATTCCAGATCTCATCTGAGTTAACATCATTTATAGTGGCAGAAAAAATAGTAGCCAAGCTCTATTTTGTTTGTAAAGAAGGTGGCAATTCCAGCCTAGTTACTTTTAAATGGGTCGATTCGGTCGGGTTATCTCTTTCCTGTAACAGGTGAAACGGGTAATAGAATATCAAAGGCGCTCGAACCAGTCCAAATGCGCCCAAAATGTATAGTTCGCATAAAGTGATAAAACCTCCTAAATCATTATATTCAAAAAAAAGACTATCATTAACATGGTATAGTTTTATACCCTGCTCCATGCGGGATTGGGTATCGTTGTTGTTGTTAATATTTTGACAAAATGTATTCCAAGTCATCCCCTCAGTTTCAATCCGTAGTAAATTTATTAGTATTTATGTTTACATTTGAGTAACATGGATGAAAAAAAACCATAAAAACTGCATCCAGTGAAAAAAATACTCTCCCGAACAAACCACAAACATAGTGTCTGAGTCACATCTCTCGCGACTCACCTAACTAACAACAAAAGATATAAAATGAAGAAAATAGACTTGATACCTAATCCAGAAGCGCTTATTGCTCCAGAAGGTCGGACAATAACAGTTCCGACCCATTGAAAATGCACAATGGATCCTTCAATGGAACCCTCCACAATTATCTCTTCAACCCGACATATCTGCGCAGGAAGTTGCGATTGGTATCATGACTAAGCAGTAAATGCCTGATACTTTCTGGACATGAACCTATAATCTGATTCAATTTGACAATTTGTCACCTGAAGAGTGAAGGACAATGTGGAGTTGACGTTGCAATCTTCAGGCGGATGAATTAGTTCCACGGGGCAAACTTCAAGTTCACAATTGGACCTGTCATACACCAACATATCATCTACTGAAACCTGAAAAAAAAATCATAGACTAGTACCACATCATAGGTTGAGGTACTTACAAGTTTTTATCAGTTGTGTTCTCTAATGGACCTCGGAGCACCGATCCAGGTTCAACCTTCACGTGTAGACAAATATATTAACAAGAAGAAATGTGAAATACCAAACGTATCTTTATGTCAAGATGACATCAATATAATTGAGCCCTTATCAATAAGATACAAACCCAATTGACCCATTTTGCATAACGAACATGAAAGTCCTCTACTCGATACATTGCATACACGGGTTACAGGTTGGCACCGTCTTAATGTAGCTTTATATCAAGAAATCTTACTGAGTTCTAATGCCTAAAAAAAGCAAATGATTCAAAATCTATTATGGCCTCTTAAACTTATAAATAACACAACTGGCCTTACATTGATACAGCAAAATATTGATAAAACCAGATGCTGAGCTTCTATAACATTGTCTGCCCCAGTCAAATTCAAAGAACCTTGTCCATGAACACCAAGATTTGCATTTGATTGTATCACGGATCCTCCCTGACACATTAGATTGTTGTTAACCAGTTTTTCAGATGAACTTAACCAATACTCTGAACAGATTTCCACTAAGGGAAAAAAGAAAAAGTTACCTTGAGAACCAATAAATTGCTAGCTTCAAGCAATGAAGTGGCAATGATTGGATCCCCCTCACCGTCACCATCTATAAGCATCTTGGAATTCAACATCAAGTGCAATTTAACAGACATTCGCAAAGCCCCGTATATCTAAAAAATATATATATTAGAGTAAGTGATAAGAATACCACTGAAATTTTTTATAATTCAATGTTATGCTACAAACAAAAAAAAAAGGACTTGCCAAAGCATTTACAATACAGAAAATCTGTAATTGCAATAGAAAGAATAATCTACACACCTAGAAGGATTAGTTCTGTATACGCTGGTGGATAAGTCACGTACTTACAAGCATCCGGTACTATTTTCATATATAAGTTCAGAAAATATATGACACACAACCAAGACAAGTAACAACAGAAACGATCCAGAGACACGTCAGGCTGCTGGATATGGTATATATTCAATTTTGCCCGGAACATAGTTCACATAAAGGCAATCAAAGTTTTACGACAAGCAGTACTTCTTAAATCTATCACATTAACCCAACTGTATAAAGAAGATATTACACTGAGTTTATAACATACAACTGTATTCGTATATAATACCTCACACTTACCTTGATTACTGAATCACTCATTAAAAGTTCTTCTGCAACTAATTCAAACTCGGACACAGCATCATGAGGAAGACCAAAGCTTAAAACAGCTGCGTTTGACAAGCTAAGTGTTCCTTGAACCTATATATATTTGCCATGAAGCAGCAAGTCAAAAAAAATCAGCAATTTGCCAGAGAAATTATCGGAAAAGGTAAATCAAGAATGGCAGTTAGTAAACATAGAGGTGGCAAATAAGAGTCTGCGGATTTGGGTAGCAGGTCAAAATGGGTTGACCTAAAACACTTTTTTTTCATTTTTCATTTTTTTTTTTTTTAAATTCTTTTATTTATTAAATAACAAGTTTATCAGATATGATTACAAAATCAAATTAGTTTCATGATAACCAAATATTTTGAATAAAATGACTACTTGATCCCATTTCCTTTTATGCCACTTTTTAAGTTTACCCATTTCACCCGCCAGAGATTAAACATAATCCGAATAGACCCATTCATAATAAATGGGTCAAAATTTCCACCTTTAAGTAAACATCTTGACAACCTGCACACGACTCCATCGCAGAGGAACAGTAGCTCGAGCATACTCTTGGATATCAACACTGGTCCAACGGGGTTGATTTGGGAACGCAAAGAAAGGTGTATCTGTATCTGATGACATGTTGTGGTTGTTGACTATGAGCTTTCGGGGTATAGTATCATAGAAAGTCCCTGCAGCACCTGAGTTTGCAGGACAGCCATAACTTTGTCCTCCTGCAAGCATAAAGAAAGTAATTTAGCAACGAAATCATAGTTCATAAGAATCCTCAAATCAGACCACAAACATAAGTTTACAAGTGCCCTAAATGATGGCACCGTTCTTCTCATCAGTCATCACTACTGTTTCACAAATATAGATCATTTAGATACATCAACGGTAACATGAATATGATCATATAAATGATTCTATAAGTATTAATAAAGATGATTAAATGAAAGGCTTAAATGAATGTACCGTGAGCAAAGAATGTTTGGTCATCACGCCTGCTGAATACATTCACAGATATTCGTCCACCAGCACCTCCGGCAAACCCATTACCTCCGGATGCACTTAGGATACCACCGCCTGTCCTGCCCTTCATAGAACAAAGAAATAAGATATTGCATAATTATGTTTAATCAGTACCAAAACCAAATAAATCACTATCAAGTCCACTTCCATATCACATTTTAAATTAAAGCACACACAAAAAGTAACCTGAAAGATAGGGAGTAGGTTGATAGCACATTTGGATCACATAAATCTTGATCAGGGTAGATAATCTTATTTTTTATCTTAGGAAATCTAAAAGTTCGTTTAGTTGAAAGAAAACACCCTTATTTTCCACAAATTGATTTGTACAAAACAAGAAAAATAAAGATTGTGTTCAAATAAAAAAAATTTCCAAATTCTCTACAAAACAGAAATATGCATTTCCTAATTTAACATAGGAAACTACTTGTAACCCCCCTTCTTTTCTGGAAAAGAGAAAACAATGTCATATGAACGCGTTTTATACGTTCAGTGGAAAACTAAATCCCCTACTTTTTTTTGCAAAAGTGAAAATAGAAAGTTAAGAACTTTTTTCTCCAACTAAATGCAACCTAATTATCTTTTTAGATTTCTTGTTTTCAGTTTTAACTAGTAGTTAATTTATGTCCTTGTTAATATCTATGAGGTTGCATTAAATTCGCCGAAAATTCGCCATTTTTTGTAAAGCCTTCATCTTGTCTAAGATGTTAAGCTTTATTATAGGAGTTTTCTGAAAACTGTGTGTGTGAATCATTATAACCCAAATCACCCATTAGTGTACCATTGGTGTAGACATAAATTTAAATGCCACTACCAAAGTACCTTACCTTAGCTTTATTATTAACAGGATATGTGGGAGCTTAAGTTTTATCATCCCATCATTTGTATTCCCAATAGTATTGATGATTAAAAGTTAGGTTTCCAATACAAGCACACTTGTGCTTTTTCTCAATCTTTTTTTGTTTAGGTAACCGGCATTTCCAATACTGCTCCTATCAAACCAACAATGTGTTACTAAAACTTGTGTGAAAAGCAGATTCCAATTCCTAGATAAAACGAACTGCGAAGGATCTAAACATTTATCAATCCAGCCAACTGTTTTTAAAGAGCCAAGGGAATTACGAACTTCCTTATTGGTTGATAATGAACATAACTTCTATGTTTGGCATATAAGATATACACATTCTAGCCAAATGCGTATTCAGATACTTGTAATAACTTAACCATCTTTTCACTAATGACGTAAAAAGTGATGGGATGTCTAGAATAGCTAATGAGAAGCACAAACTTCTCCAAGATATAACGCAGTTCATAAAATAAGATGCCTACCATATAAAAGCTATAAATATCGGTTCTATGAACACCCGGGGTGAATGTTGATCCAGTAGAGAGATTAGTTATAAATGAACATAAAATGATTTACAACCGTTCGATCCTAGATACGTGACTCAAAAGACCAAAGAATGATTTACAACCATTAGATATAAGCAATATTCAACCCTAGCCATGATAACAAACGTAAAATGATTTACAACCGTTCGATCATATTTTTTTCTATCTAACGTCAGCCATGGATTACACTCACTACCCTTAAACGGTCAAGTAAAACGTACGTTTTTATATAAAGAAAACCTCAATGATTGTATGCCTAACACGGTATAAAACAAACATAAAAAATAGATAAAGAAAGAGACCATTACATTTTCCGCGCCTTGACGTAAATACTCCCACCGGACCCTCCTCCGCCTTTAACACCGCCATCACCCCCATCCGCATAAATACCTCCACTAACATCAACCGTATCCACCACCTCAACCCAAACTCTCCCACCTCCATTCCCACCATACTCCTCATCTTTACTCGTCGTCCCGCCTCTACTCCCGTAACTAAATGGCACACTCAAATCCGACCACCCGTACGCATCACCACCCCACACATCCTCCGGAAGCTTGGTATTATCCACAACACAACACGCACCTCTTCCACCGTACCCCCCTCCACCTCCAAACACACCTTTCGGACTCCCACTCGTATACTCGGGCGGATCACCTCCTAAACTAGTCACATTCACAACCGAACCTTCCGCAAACGTAACATTCCCCGCCGTAACACTAACCGTACCCCCTAATATCAACGAATCCTCCCCTAGGCTAAATTCGCAACTAACGTTAACTATAATCTCACAACTAGCAATACCGCAAGCTAAACTAACATTAGGCAATATGACTAAACTCCCTAAACCTTGAATATAAACATGATTATCAAAAACTAAACTAGAATTGACTTCACAAGTAGTGTCTAAGCTGCCGATACCTCGTAAATCGCTTTCGCAGGATAACGAAGGCGGATGAGGCGGCGGTGACGGCGGTGGAGGCGACGGCGGCGAGTAGTCTCCGGTGAAGTCGATCAAATTGGCAGATACGACAAAAATAGGGTTTGTGATTAGTGTGATTATTATAATTATGAAGTAGTGAATGTGTTTACGAGTCATTTAATTTTTATAAAATTTGAAATGATTAATAAAAGATACAATGAATGAGATATGAAAGAAAGAATAGTGTTTATTTGCTCATTTGATTAGTCTCATTTTGTCTTTATATATTTGGTCAACATTAGTAAGGCTGATGACTGATCGTGTGACCAGACCGACCAAGACCGAGACCGAAATTGCTCAAAAACAAAGACGGAGACCAAGATCTAATGTGTTCGGTCTGGTTCGGTCGGTCTCGGTCCGACCTAGCCACCTAGTAGTGTACTAGGTGTAAATTATTAGTGTCAATAATGTAGGAAGAACTATTCCTTCTACTTTATACCGGATACATTTGATAAATCAGCACAAGGCACCCGGATACATTTGATAAACGCTGGCATAGTGATATTGATAAAGAGACACGTTGTTCTCTTTTTTGTTGATATTGATGTTGTGCTTGTTTGACTAGGCTTTCTATTCTCGGGTAAGAGTATCTGCAAATGTGTTGTTATCACTCTTTATATACTTGATGTAGGAAAAACCAAGATCGAGACCGATCGAATGTGTTCGGTCCGGTCTGGTCCGGTCGGTCTCGGTCCGGTCCAAGAAGGCAAAATGGTCGGTTTTTAGACCGGACCGAGACCAAAATAAGGAAAAACTCGAGACCGAGACCAGACCGCTAGTCCTTCGGTCCGGTCGGTCTCGATCCGGTCCAACGGTCCGTTTGCTCAGCGCTAAACATTAGTAGCTACAGTTTGTTTTGCAATCCCACATCGGTGCATTATCAAATTTTTACTTGGTTATATACCATCCTTTATACAAAGTTGGCATCGTGAGATGAGTATTATATTGGTGGCTATTTCTTACTCAATATTGTTGACATGATGTCGACGTGATGTCAATAATATCAGTTAGGAATGGCTATCAATTTATACAACTTCTCAATTCCTTTTGTTTACTCAAGTATTTTTGAATTTTGACTTAATTGCCTTAAAGTCGGTGTATAGGTTCATCGATTGGTGACTTATTTTAGAAGCATCACTCAATGCAAAAAATGAAGAGGGTGATGTCTTTTCGAATAAATTACTTATTCAACATAAAACACAAACAAACCGGACCTTTCACATAATTCTTCTAATTTCATTTTGGTTTTATATTCAACTCTTTTCTTATACATGTAAAGAAAAACTTATACACAAACTTTTTAATTTGATAGAAAATTACGAGTTTAGTCCTAAGCAATAAACACACTTTTACAACTCGTTGAATTTTAAACTCAATTGCTTTTCACAAACTTAGGGCAGTAGGAGTCGACGACGGTATGGATGAATTTATACTCTATACCGGCGGTAACACCGCCGCGGGCATCGGATTTATGGCAAAAAATTATGGGGGACGGTATATGATACTGGTGTTGATGTTGAAGACTCGTGGGCCCCTCACTTGTTTTTGACCGTTCCATATCAATTTCAAAAAAAAAATAGCCGTTGTCCATTAAAAAAATAATAAAAATTAACCCCTTTTTCACTTATATATACCTATCTATTTCCATTTCAAAAAAAAAAAAAAAAATTAACCCCTTTTTCATGATTGAAGACTTAATTTAGTGTTATGTAGTTTTTTTATTTATTATTTTTAATAAATATGTTAATATTTTTTTATTAATGAATTTATGTTTTTAATTAAATGTGAATTTGGTTTAATTAATAAAAAGGAAAAATTTTTTTGGGAGGGATGAGAATTTATCGGGCGCCAGTGAATTAGGTTGGGAGGGATGAGAATTTATGAGAATGGGTTGGCTGAAGTTTATTGGCTGAATTTGGGAGAGATAATAAATTCATGACACCCCACTATTAGTGCTCTCTCTTCGCACATTTTCTCAATTCCACTTTGTTCTACTTTGCTTGCTATCAAAACGTTACGAGAATAAAAGGTGTCATGTTCCACGTAACTTGCTATCAAGTTTCCAATCCCACATCGCAAAAAAGAACAAATTTTCACCTACATATATGCTAAGGAATAGATAAATAAAATGTGAGGGCGTGTTTGTTTCATTAAGATGTTTTATGTCTGAATCTGACTACCACATCTTACCAGTAAAAGGTGGCTAATGTTGTTTTTTTTTTTTTTTTTATAATTGTTCGAATGATTTTAAGTGCTCGTTTCTGCAATTTATTTAAGTAACTTATGTAAATATGAAACAAGATTTTTTATCATAAATATAACATAGTTAATAAATCATCAAATATATTACTAGTATATTAACACGAATCTTCAATCTCTTATCGAGTAAGAGGCAATAAGACAAGTCTCCCATCTATTACTTTGTAAGATGTTATATGTCTAACTGTGTCTGACTCAAAAGGAAAAAACAAACAAGCAAAACGTCTGACCACCTCTTACTAGTAAGAGTAAGACCGTGTGTAGCGAGGCGTGGTTCTCCCATTTTTTTGCCCAACCGCGCCCCAAAACGCCCCAACCACCAAAACGACCGGGCGTGGTTCTCCAAAAAAATTTTGAGGCGTTACGCCGACAGCGCCCTTGCCCAATTCATTTCCCAAAAATACTACCGTTGCCAAACGGCAACTTTGACCAAAAAAAAATCAACCCACACTTCCTATACACACACACACACACACACACACATATATATATATATATATATATATATAGTGGGACTTTCATTTCAGAACAATCTTATCTGCGAGAACTGACAGAACCACCAAAAACATACATGCACGCCTTTTAAAATAAAATAAAAATACGTGCAAATCATCAATAATCGTAAGTATCCACCTATGTTCTTCAATATCATCATGAACTCATCCTCTTTTTTCACAAAAACCTTACACACGGCCGCAATATTGTCATTGCACGCTTTATAAGAACATACATGCACACTTTCAAAGAAAAATTTTGTATTTCCAATTTCTTATCAAAATTTTGTATTTCCAATTTCTTATCAATTCTTTAGAAAAATTTTGTATTTCCAATTACATATATGTCCCTGCTAAGCTAGTTTATTACATATATACCCAAGCTTAAAATTTAATTACATATATCCCCTTCCTAAACACTCTTAATTACATATATACCCAATTCATTTAAAATAGTTTATTAAATGACTATTATACCCTTATTAACATTAATATATTTCCCCCTTCTAATATCATTTCTTATATTTGTGAAGAAGATGCCGATGGTCACATCTCTTGCTCTATGTTAAAGAAAGTGACAAAAAGAGGAAGCTGAAGTATAAGCTTATCGATGATGATAAGGATCGGATGTAGCAACACACCGAAAGTTAATAGTACTACTAGTTTTCAAACTAAAAGAGGAAGCTGAAGAATAATCACTGATTTCCAATCCAAATAATCACTTCTAATTTGTATATATGGTGTTTGGTTTACCGATTAACTTTTTTTTTCCTGGATCAAACGCTGTTTATTCTCTTTATAACTAATTTGTTTTAGTTTAATTTCCTTATAACTGAAACTCAATATGTGCTGAGATGCTGGTATTGTTACCACTGAAAAAGATTTGGAATTTCCACTTGGGAACACATCCATTTAACACAAAAGTACTACTCTATATAACTACTCGCGTAACAAATTGAAATAACGCTTTTAGATTAGTGAATCTCCAACAATAATGGAAATGTAAATAGAACATCAATAGCAGAGTTGTTATATATACCCCTCCTTCCATTATATGTTGTTGATTTCATTGGCACTGACAAGAATGTATGCCTCTAAGAGATGTTTGATAGTTCGATTAGCTACTTTGTGCCTGATTATTTGATTTTTAAAGGGGCGCTTGGCATTTCATTTCTGATGATTTTTATTTTCTTTTAAAATAGAAGGCTAGATTGGTAATTTCAAAGAAATTGTGTATATATGTAATTAAAACTTAGGGTTGGGTATATATGTAATTAGGGGTGTTTAGCAAGGGGAAATATGTAAAAAAAACCCCTTTTTTTTTAAACATATATGTTGTTTTTAGAACATATGTGCAAAAATACAATTATTAAAGACGTGCATGTATGTTTTTTGTGGTTCTGTCAGTTCTCCCAGATAAGATGGTACTCGCAAGAAAGTGCCCCTATATATATATATATATATATATATATATATATATATATATATATATATATATATATATATATATATATATATATATATATATATATATCTACATATTATATATAACAGGATGCGTATGACGTCATCAAATGCAGGATTGATGAATAAGCGCTGGATTGATGAGTAATCATGCTCTTATTCCATCTAAGCAGTCCACCTAAGCAAGATTTGACCGAATAAAATTCGTATGTTGACTTTTAATTCCGAAATTTTAAAAAAGTCTCTAAAGATTCGAACTTGGGTTGTTTACATGTCTTAAGTATATATCAATGTTACCATTAGACCAAATTATTTTTTGTGTTATAGCTACGAAAAAAAATAACTATAATCTTCTTTTTTGATGGCCATGCGGAATATTTGGAAAGATATATGTATTTTCTAAACATGTATCCCGTTTTATTTTTCAAAATATGCTTAATTTGTAGAAGATATGATTTTAAAGATAAGTTTACAATGTATTTTGTATAAATATTTTATTCCTATATTTAAGATCATATACCTACTTTTACACTATATGTGGATAAAATATAAAGTTTCTTCTCAAGCCAATCCTATGAGAATAATACGTATACTCCTTCAGAAGGTTTGTTTTTTATATATAATTTAACCAATGTGTTGTTATAATTTTATTGTTATTATATAATTAATATAATGTTTACATGGACAATCATATATATAGCAAACACGTATTTGTTTGGTTGCTATATTGTTGTTGATGTTTTTGTTGAAGCAATCCAATGCAAGAGGGTCTCATAAGAATTCATAAGGTAACCACTGTGTTGTTAATCAATGTGTTGTTGTGATTTTATTGTTGTTGTTGTATAATTAATCTAATGTTTTCATGGACAATCATATATGTTTTATATTGTTGTTGTTGTAGTACTTAAGCTAATGTTTACATGGACAATCATATGTATAACACACATCTATTTGTTTGGTTGTTATATTCTTATTGATGTTGTTCTTTAAGCAATCCAATGGAAGCAGGTCTCATAAGAATAGTACGGGTACTCCTTTAAAAGGTAATCATTGTTGTATAATCAATCACGTTGTTGTATTTTAATTGTTGTTGTTGTATAATTAATCTAATGTTTACATGGACAAATGACATACCAATCTAAATGCAGAATCATTTTGTACTGTTGGATAAACGTCATATTAAAGTATCGGCAGTTTATATTAGTAAAGGTTAGTACTGCTATCAATATATTTGTACTGTTAGATAGACGTTGGTACTGGGTCGAAATTTACGTCTTTATTAAAATATCCGTTGAGGACTTATGTTTATATTATTATTAATATTTGTTTAAAAGGGACTATTTTTTGTATATTTTGACTTTTAATATATTTTGTTCACCTTTTTTGAATGGAAAAACATACTTATTTTACTTGACGGTGCTCCAATACAAGCCCTAATAATTATTTCATAAAATTCCAATTCACATTCTTCATCTCACTTTATAATCCAAAATACTTTAATTCCAGCAGTCAAATCAACAATTTACCAGCAGTCATGGTTACTTTAACCTTTGCCAACAAACACAACATGGTAGCTTATTTGGAAAAGGCAGAGGATGACACCAAATACCATCAGATAATCGACTTTTTAAATGCTTCTCACATAAGGTATTCTCTAACATTAAATCCTACTATATATGTTCCCCAAATCAAAGAGTTTTGGCAGAGTTCCACTGTCAAAACATTGAAGATGGTCATACTGAATTAGTTGCAACAGTTGATGGTAAATGTATCACTCTTACTGAATCATCAATCAGGCGGCATCTCCGATTGGATGATTCAAATGGTATTAGTTCTATGCCAAACACTGAAATTTTTGAAAATTTAACTAAAATGGGTTACAATATAGAATCAGAAGCTTTAACCTTCCAAAAAGGGGCTTTTGCCCCACAATGGAGGTTTTTAATTCACACCATCCTTCACTGCCTCAGCCCTAAGAAAACCTCATGGGAACAGTTCAGTAGCAATATCGCGACTGCTCTCATCTGTTTGGCCACTAACAGAACTTTCAATTTTTCTAAACTTATCTTTCAAGCCATGCTTAAAAATGTTTATATCAAATCAAAATTTTTGATGTATCCCAGGTTCATACAAAGTATTTTGAACAAATCTAAACATCAACTTCTTCATCATAAAAATGTTTATCCCACTCCCAAGCTTTCCCAAAAAGTTTTCAGTAATATGAAGATGCCCTCAAAATGGTATAATGAGGAAGAGGTCCCTTTATTTGATTCCATGTTACAAGTAGACGGTGAAGGATCATCATGCCAAGTTGCGCCCCATCACACACTAGATAGGTCTGTATCCAGAGAGGGCTATGTTGTTCCTCAGCATCAAGACCCTGTGACTCTCCATGTAGCAGATGAGTCTGGCGTTGTCATTAAAAAAAGGGATGCTTCTACTGTCGCGAGTTTAGAAAATGGGCAGGACAAAACAAATGTACATAATAAAGAATCTGTGACAACACCTCCAGTACCAAGTTCATGTGAACCCAGTACTATTGGTGGAATCGCAAGCCGACGCGATATATTTGTTGGCTCGGGAAGTCAGCACATGGTGGATCATGAATCTGTGTCTCATGATGCACCTGTTTATGAAGGTAATACATCAGGAAGTATTGAGGGCAGCCAAACACTTAAGGAATTGATGGAAACATGTACAAATTTGTCTCAGAAGGTTACTGCATTGGAGTCTGATCTCAATTCTAAGGATTCAAAAATGGAAACGGTGGAAGCTGAACTCACTTCTCACAAAAAGCTTTTCAGCAATGTGTATACAAAGCTGGTGCGTAAAATAAAAAATTTGGAAAAACAGGTCAAGACACTTAAAAGAAAAGGGTCGGCTAACATGGTATCATCTTTTGAATCATCTTCTTCAGCAAGTTCATTGGATGGTGAAGGTGCAGGTAAAGATGTGGGTTCTTCCAAACATGGAGGGAAAATTGCTCAGATTGACCAAAATCCATCTGTTTTTATTGTTCAAGAGCAGTATGAGACTCAGGAGAGGCAAGAACATCAGATGGATTATGATACTGCAGATTTTGATGGAAGTACTGGTGGATTTGGTGATGGTGATGATGAGACAGAACATGATGTTGGCGTTGTTGAGGGTGCTGCTATCCTGCATAGTTTAATGGATGTTGGGTATAAAGGTTCTGCCAGTGCATTTTATACAAGGACACCACGAAAATCAAATGCATACAAGGGAAAAGGAATAATGGCTGAGCAAGAACCATCAAGGAAATTGTCAACGAAAGAAAGAGCACCAATAGAATTGGATGATTATTTGGTTCAGAATGGGAATCAAACAAATATTGATGAAGAAAGTATTAGTCGTCGAAATGGTGTTGACAGTACAAAGTTAAAAGTGCAAGATGTTTGTATGGAAAGTAGTGCTGTTGATGCTTTTGAAATTAAAAGGGTAGAAAAAGGAAAGGCATCCATGACAGTAGATGAACCTGAGCAGGAACCTGAGAAAAAAAATGAAGTTAACCCAAAAACACATGTTCAAATTGACTTGGATGAACAATTAGCAATGAAAGCAAGTGGAAATGAAGTTGCAAGTTCTACGGGAAATCCGAAATTGCAAGTGAGGAGAGTATCTTCAGATACTATTGTGACAGAACAAGATAAAATACAACAACTAATTGATTCTGATATGGTTGTGAGGAAGAAGAGTATAGAACTTTTAGCGGATGAACGCATAGCTGATGGGAATAAGTCAGACATGCTTGAAGATTTTATTAACTTAAAGAGTTATGCAGAATCTTATAATCAGATAACACAGACTATTGGTAAGAATAAAGGTCAAAAGAGAAATAAAAACCCAACAAAGGAACAAGTCATCAGAGAGATGAAGACGTATGTTATGAATGAAGCTGGGTTGACGGCAGTTCAGTTGAAGGGAAAATCAGATTTAGAAATTCAATCTCTGTATTACAATGCATACAAAACTGTTCGAACGAAAATTCCTATGGACCAACATGAAAGATCACCAAAAAGGCTGAAGGCTGCTAAGAAAGCACAACATGTGAATGTGGACACATCTACGGAGAGAGTAAAAGTATCGCAAGAGAAGATGAGCAAAATGTTAGCTAAGGTGCCAGAAATTCTATATGTTGAACCACTCCAATCTAGACATCCAATAATTGACTGGGATATTTACATGGACAGATTTGGGTCAGCTTGGAAGGTTACTAGATTTGGTGGAGAGACAGCAGTGTACAAGAATTTTGACAATTTGCTGAGAGCCTTTGATAGAGAAGATCTGGATGCTTTATGGAGGTTAGTTCAAAATAAGCTTAAAATAAAGAAGAAATGTGATGCGAAAGAGCAAGAACTTTGGGTTGAATTAAAGAGATTATACGAACCAGATCCTTCGGATGATCGTTGGTATTTTCCTTTCTTTGAGCTATCAACTGTATGGGAGTTCTATGGTACGTGCAATGTTCATCGTCTGTCGGCACAAGACGGAATCGATATATTCATGTTAGCTGAACTAGAATATCCATTAAGTTATGAAGTACTTGCAATGATGATTTCTTTACAGCTCAAGTATGAAGAAAATTCTGAAGTAGTCCAAAATCTAATACACAGGATATATGATCAGTTTGAAAGGAAGAGACACGATGCCTGAAGAAGAAAAGAAGTGAATTGTTTGGAAATATCCCATGAACATCAAAACTTGAGTTTAATTCCAGCCATGTGGGTAATGGGTGTGATTAATTACACCAATTTGGAACAATTTGTAGAAAAATACCATTTTCCGCTACCAAACCCCTTCATTGTGCATTATGTAACATGTAACAACTCCTTTTGGCTATATGTATTTATTGTGTATGAAACGATATCTAATTTTGTTGTTGTGTTAGGGGCTTTTGTTATTTTTCAATTGGTGAGCACATATTATATGATGGATCTAATTAAAAGATGGTTGCTATTTCGTTTTTGTTTGTATAACATTTCATTATGTATAATCTTTTTGTATATACTTATTTAATTTTAAGTTTATAAATCGTTAATTTTATCATGTTTTCTCTGGTGCTTTAAAGAAATTGAACATCGACCTTGAATATGAAGGCAAATTTTTTTGATTTGTAATGGTGAAACTATACGTTTACCAACAACAACCAAACATTTATTGATAGGTTTCATGTTTACACCCATTACAAACTTCCCTGTCATCTAAACACACACTTAGCTAGACCCACAACTTTCAGTACCACTGTTTTCTTTCATTTCCTTCACTTCCTTTAGAAATTTAAACACAGCTTCAAGATTCTTAATCCTTGATTCCAAATCAGAAGCCTTTGACAACCCGATGTCGGCAGCCTCTTCCATGTCCTTCTTAACACCCAAACGATCTTCAGAAGCCTTTGACAACCCGATGTCGGCAGCCTCTTCCATGTCCTTCTTAACACCCAAACGATCTTCATTGCAGCGATCCTCTTTCTTGAACCCACTATACAAAGCCTTCCCCTTATCATTTTGTGACATAGCTACCGAATTTGGGATTTTGGTTGAATGTGTGTTGCTGTTTATTTAGGGTGAATTGAAGTAAAATGGAAACAATATTACGGTACAGCTTTTGGGTTAGCTTTAAATAGATTATAATAGTTATGAATGTGGTTGGACTATTATACCCCTAAGAATATAACACACGACTTTTTGTTGACCCCAACATTGTAAAGGACGAGGCTATTACACTATAGGAAATATTAGCATGAAAACCCGTTTAAAATGTTATAGAAAACATTACCATTGTAAAGAATGATTAAAGCGGGTAGACACGCCAACCCGTTTAAAATGTTATAGAAAATACTAAAAAGAGTAAACAAACATTTGTAGTTAGATACTCTGTATACACAGATACGTTTGAATTCATATATATTATATTTTTAATATTATGTTATTTCTAAAGTTATTTAATTTTATTTCCATAGCGTGTTTGCACAAAAGGATAATGTTATTCGGAAATTAGAAGGGGAACACAATAGAATTGTACTGCTGAGTTGTCGCCATGCTTCTGATATTTTTTGTATTTTAATTTTGTACTGCTACGCAGCCGTTTTGGTACTGATTTTATAACCAATTCATAAAGGTTATATTATAACGTAGTCCATTGTTTTTACACATAATCAACTCTAACAACATTTTTAAATGTTTAGACACGAACTATAGTGTTTTTTAATTTAAAATTTCATAACAGATAAAAATATAATTCAAGCAAAAATCATTCTATATTTTGTACTGCTACGCAGCCGTTTTGGTACTGATTTTATAACCAATTCATAAAGGTTATATTATAACGTAGTCCATTGTTTTTACACATAATCAACTCTAACAACATTTTTAAATGTTTAGACACTAACTATAGTGGTTTTTAATTTAAAATTTCATAATAGATAAAAATATAATTCAAGCAAAAATCATTCTATATATTTACAATATTGGAAGATATCAAATTTTTAAATATTTCATCCAATATTAATGATAATGGTAAAAGTTTATTAATTTAAATAAACAAAATACTTATCATAATTACAAAAGAAGTTAAAGGATAATCATTATATTCCCAACTTGACTCTACACGTATACACTTTCCAATGCAAACTACGGCTAAACTGTTCATATGTCATATCGGTTATAATTTTTTGTATAAACACCATTTGATGATCATATTTGTCATTTTATTTAAACCAAAAAAAAAAAAAAAAAAAAAAAAAAAAAAAAAAATCTTAAACTGAAGGTACTGTTGACCAAAAAAATGTCATTAACTATAACAATATAATGATTAAAATGTTAGCATGAGAACCCGTTTAAAATGTTATAAAAAATACTAAAAAGAGTAAACAAACATTTGTAGTTAGATACTCTATATACACAGATACGTTTGAATTCATATATATTATATTTTTAATATTATGTTATTTCTAAAGTTATTTAATTTTATTTCCATAACGTGTTTGCACAAAAGGATAATGTTATTCGGAAATTAGAAGGGGACACAATAGAATTGTACTGCTGAGTTGTCGCCATGTTTCTGATATTTTTTGTATTTTAATTTTGTACTGCTACGCAGCCGTTTTGGTACTGATTTTATAACCAATTCATAAAGGTTATATTATAACGTAGTCCATTGTTTTTACACATAATCAACTCTAACAACATTTTTAAATGTTTAGACACGAACTATAGTGGTTTTTAATTTAAAATTTCATAACAGATAAAAATATAATTCAAGCAAAAATCATTATATATATTTACAATATTGGAAGATATCAAATTTTTAAATATTTCATCCAATATTAATGATAATGGTAAAAGTTTATTAATTTAAATAAACAAAATACTTATCATAATTACAAAAGAAGTTAAAGGATAATCATTATATTCCCAACTTGACTCTACACGTATACACTTTCCAATGCAAACTACGGCTAAACTGTTCATATGTCATATCGGTTATAATTTTTTGTATAAACACCATTTGATGATCATAGTTGTCATTTTATTTAAACCAAAAAAAAAAAAAAAAAAAAATCTTAAACTGAAGGTACTGTTGACCAAAAAAATGTCATTAACTAACAAAAGAACCCTAAAAATTGCAGATATTGAAGACCACAAACAAGACCAACCAAAGTATGTTAAAATTTTTATACTATGTGTTACCCTATATATTTAGTAACTGAATGTCTTTGATTTTTTTTTGTAGCAAGCAGCCCAAACGGGAAGGACACGAGGTGCTGTCCAGTGAAAACCAATCACTTGCAGAAATATTTGAATCAGAAGAATCATCTGAAGGTACTTTGTTAACATGATGAAATTAATGTTAAAAACGATATGGTATATAACTATTGTGTTTGACTTATATTTATTCATTTATTAGAAGTTGAGGATTCTGAAAATGATGACGAAACACAGAGCGTAAGTTCTGTTTATGATTGGTTGATTTCTGAACAATTAGCCAAGAGAATGACAAAATGGCAACGTAAAGAGGAACGAGATGAGCAGGTGAAAAAAGAAAGACAAAATGCTAAGAAAATTTTAGAAGAAGGTGATGGTTTTGAGAATGCAGAAGGCATAAATGAAGAAGTTGATGTCGATCGAGACGAAGACGACATTGACCCTGAAAACTTTGAAACTTTCACTTATGATGACTTGCATTTGGCATACTCTTTTGCTTCAACACCCTAAATTAAGTTAATAGTTGGATTTTGTTTATATTGGCATGCCACATGTTAGGCACTTTTGAAACTTTTGAATGTTAAGAAACTTTCATGTTATGCTACATATGCTAAGAACCTTTTGAATAAATGTTATGTATAATAGTACTGGTGAATTTTATAAATACTTTATGTGTGTTAGATGAATTTTTGTTTCGGGATTGATGTTTAAGAATATGATGTAAACACATAAGGTGTTAATAATCTTGACCCGACAATTGATTCCGCTAAAGAATGTGGACTAACTCATGTGTCAAATGAGTAGCTTATTATCCCACATCAGTTAGTCAAAATAATTGGTTATACTTTATAAGACACATGATCCATTAGTTGCGTGTGTAGGATTAAGTATCATGTTGTATACACCATGTTTGAAACCCGATGTATGTATATACATGTACTCGGGTTTATAAACATTGTGTTATGCAACATTATATGAATTTTATTTTTTTCGTATGAAGGGGTAAAAAAAATAAAAAGGAAAAAAATAAATATATATATTAACCACAAAGTCGGTTTGAGACAATAAAACATGCAGCCCAACTCTCCATATATTCCATCCCCTCATAATTATTTGACTAAATATCCTTCTTCATTAAGCTTATATCAAATCTTGGAAAATCAACAACTCTTTAAAAAATCTTCGGGTAAGCATAATATTTAATTTTTAATAATTTGTAAATCTGATTAAGGTTTATAATCGTAACTTACAATTCAATCGTTGTAGTGGCGATTATATGATAATAAACCCTCACAATGTTTTACCCGCTACTCATACTTTGTGTTTTTTAATATTATTATCACAGTCAATGCATGTTTTATGTTGCAAAGCCGTACCATGTAACATATTGGTTATGATTCATACGTGCACTACATCTATATGTGTTTAGGGATTTATGTTTGAGGTACGTTAACACCAAATTTTACCTCCGTCATAATTGACACATTTTTCTTTTAGATGTGAATTAAACCTATATTAAACCTATATACATAATTGATGTTGTTAGTATTGATATTAACAGTACCACCGATAGGTACTGTTAGTGAATTTTTAAAAATACGTGATTCATATCAGTTAACATATATGGTTTTTAGTTTTTCTTATAATTCAAATACATATCAAACTATCCTATACATCTATTGTCACACTGCTTAACAACGCAATCACAATATTATTGCAGACCCGATAATGCATCACATTTGCAGATGGTACCATCACAATGCTCATGTAAATGAACAAATCAAATAATGTTAAGTATATGTTTTGGGAAAAATAAAAGTAAACAGCTTAACATATGTTTTTTTATTTTTTGGAAGTTGGATACTTGCATCTTAACTTTATGAACCTTAGTATTTTGATTTTTTGGCAGTAGGATACTTGCATCTTACAATTTATCGAAAATTAAGCATACTTGATTGTTATTATTTATCACCATTACATACAACCAGTGTTCAAAATCAGATTCCATCCTAACCTGATAAATATTTTAGTTTAGCGATTCAATATACATCAAACACAGCCACCAACGGAACAGGACCGTTAAACAACTGACCTTCAAAAGCCGGATCGACTGTTGTTCCAACCATTTGGAATCTGATCATTTTGTTCATTGGAAACTGGAAATCTTCGGCCAAGGTACTCCAATTTATCCTAAAGTTCATGTGATCGTTTCTCCATGGTCTATCAGCATGACGTTCAAGTTTCATGGTTACACGGCGTTCACTTTCCATCCTCCTTAGAAGCGCATGACCAAATTGTTGCAGATTGTTGTCAGAAACAAAATTGCTTGGTATGGTCTGAAAGCAATTACAACAACTTGATAACTTCAACTCTTTTACTATTAAATATTTATTAAAAATTACGAAAATACATAATGTATATAAAGAGACAACCCTTACCATTCTTCCGGAATCGATCACAAACGGGAAAAGCCTTCGGTAGAAAGTATTCTCTTCAGACAAATGCACTGCATGTTGGAACCAATTACAGCCGTGGACCAACCTTGCATCTAACGAATACCATCCACAAAGTAAACATTACATATTCGCAAACAAATACAACTGATTCACCTCAAATTAACATGTAACATTGAATATATTTTTAAAAGAACGTATTACTACCTGACTCATTTGCATCATGCCCTTGAACAAATGCAAGACGTGTGGGGTAATGATGTTCATGTATAAGCTGAAAACCATCATTATCAAACCTCATCAACGCCAACCGCATACCAGTCTTTTTGGTCAATACAACTCGCTCACCAACCATTAGATTTGCTCGCTGAACAACCGTATTCCAGTGAACATTAAACTGGAAACCCACACTATCCAAAGTCCCAGGAATAACACTCTGCTTTGCACCCACGTTTATCTCACAACCGGAAAATTCAATCAAAAAATCATCACGTTCAATGCCTTGAAGGAACTCCACAGGAAACCACTAATAAAACAAAATTTAAAAATATCGAAACAAGGTTTATAAATTCCATGAATTTTACATATATACAATTATATCATAACTTTACCGGTGATGAACTTTGATCGGCCCCAACTTCAGCAATGCACCTAACCAGTCTGTTTCGTGTGTGAATTATCCCATAACCACCGATTTCTAATCCATCTGCATCATATGCTGTAACAAAAAAGGTGTCTGCAGCCTCCTTTATGAAATGCAAAGTCCTAATATTCAAATAGCCGCTCAGCTCTATAAAATTATCCCACCCTGCACCAGATATGCTCCATTCTTCGGTACCTCTTCTCCGACAAATAAAAACTTTCCTTTTAACCCGATTATTATTAATCAGGTACACATAGTCATTATTGTTGTAGTAGTTAATATGATAGTAATCAGGCAGTACCTATGGTTTTACAAAAACCAAAACAAACACATTCATCAGGCAGTACCTACGGTTTTACAAAAACAAAATAACACGTATAAGAAGATTATTATGGGAATATAATTCCATAAATACCTACCAATGTTCCCATATTTTCCACATGATTATAATCCGTGATGAATTGTGTGGTCATTGTTCTGCGACCATTAAAAAAACACAAAACATTTAGCAAAGAATAAAACTCGGACAAATCTTTCAAATACACACTCAGATACAGTTGTAATAACAAACACCAGTACAACATGCTTAAAATAACGACCAAACAAAACATCTGCATCTCGCAAACATCACTTAAAGTCAAACTGTTTGTACATGCCCTAACAACAGCCACAATGAATACAAATAAACTACCCCAACTAATCAACAAACAATCACAGACCAAACAAAAAAAAAAAAAAATCATTTTCATTTAAAGTCAAACTGTTTGTACATGCCCACATATATGTTTCCAAACATCAAGACAGAAACACACCACAGATGATTAAATATAGACAATGTTTAACAACCATAAACATTCAGTTTGAACTACTTTCCCAAAAGCTACGACCCATAAACATTGACATACTCTAAAACAAACTTAAACTAAGATTTACATAACCCAAGTGACTTTCCCACAAAATATACCAAACCGAAAGTCAAACCAAAAGACCATATCTTCGAAGCTACAGACATATACTACATCAAATTTCCATTAACACCAGCTTCTCCAAGAAAGAGAATAAATCACGGAGTCGGGCATGTCTTTTCGCGACACCTAAGAGCAACCCAGCAACTTCAGCCAAATCTTGCGTCTGCATCTTCATCATGTCATTGATGGAATGCAAAGATGAGTCTGAGCCACAAAGGAGCTGAAGTTCATTTATCATTTGATCCCTATCATCAACTCGCGCACTAATCTGTGAAGCCTTAGACATCAAATCTTCCTCATCCTTAAAAGTAACATCGATTTCACGCCTATAATGGACAATCATCATGTCCTTAACAAGTCTTGAATTAGTAATTTTTGCTAACTGATCTAGAATAACCAGACGAGTTTCCATTCCTAAGCTTAACACCTGTGTTACTATGACCTGAAAGCCCTAACAAATAAACCTTAATTATCTTCTTACCATTCTAAACTATTTTTTCCTAACTGATCAATAAGAAACAGTATAACAAACAGGTTTCATCAACATCTACCCAAATGATTACTCAAGTTAATTACGGAGTATAAGTTGATAAATATCTACCCAAATGATTACTCAAGTTAATTCTAAACTATTTACCAACTGTATCTTCTGACATTAAGTTGATAAACAATAATACATAAAATGAACAGGATATTAACAATCATACGATTCAGGGTTTCGTGTTTTCAATAAGAAAAACGGTTACAAGAGGTTAAGAAAACATGAACATAAATATTAGATCAAGATTCAATACCTAACCTTTTGTTGATCCGGCCACAGATATTTTGATCGGTAAACACTTGGTGTTTTCGAGAATGTAATGATTCGGTGTGAAGAAACGCTATGAGTAAGATGAAAAGACAATGTAGCAAGTCTATGGGAATAGCCTATTAATGAGTAGTATGCTACACAACTTGCATGTTCCTCAAATATGTTTCTCTTAATAATTCACAAACGAAAGGTCATGCAAAAAAAATAAAATTAAATAAATAAAAAATCAACAGGATTATTTACATCAAAATATATTTGGTCTATTAAATTTAACAATAATTGTTAATCACTTGAAAGTGAAAAGACCATGTTTAGGCTAACTTAACCTTTGAATAGTAATCAATGCCTTGAAATTTATTTATTATAAAGTAGGGAGGTGTTATAAGAACCCTCCCTACGCATGGGTCCCACCTATTTCCAACCCATAAAGTATATACATATCAATATATATTAAACCGTGTTAAGATGTTTTCAGGTTATAAAAATGTTGTTTACTATGTTAACATATAAGTGGCTATTGTGCTTTCGTACAATATTGCTAACATAATTTAAAACTGATCAAAACCATCTAATATATAATATATATTTTTCTTTCGCAATTGAAAAGACCATGTAAAGCCTAACCTAACCTTCTTTTGAATAATAATGACTAGCTTGAAATCTATTCATTATAAAATATTATACCTATAAATATACAACAATTCATGTTTAGAAATATACAACAAGTTTAGAAATATACAACAAATCATGTTTAGAGATTATTAAAATGTAAAATGCATTTTCGTACAAAATTATTAAGATGTACAATATAGTTGTCCATATTCTATTGTGCTTCTATATAAGTAGTTATATTTTATTGTCTTCTATGTAACGTAATAAAAGCTTAATTTAAAATTGATCAAAACTATCCATATTCTATTGTGTTTATATATAAGTATTTATATTTTATTGTGTTCCATGTAACGAACTTAAAGCATAATTTAAAATTGATCAAAACAAATCAATCTAAAATTAAAAGTCATGCCCGCCCATTGGGCGGGCTTTGAAGTCTAGTATATATATATATATATGTGTATATATATATATATATATATATATATATATATATATATATATATATATATATATACACACACACACATCTAATTTTATAAAAACACTCTCAAACACACTCTTTTTTCTACCCAATTTTATACAAATCTTTCCCTTTTTTATACAATGAGTTATCTCTCGAGTTCCTTTCTTCTTGAATCTAGTTCGGATGACGATTTCTCCGACCGAGAAATAGAAGCGGTGTCTCTTGCTGCTGGAGCTGTAGCTATGTTCGTCGTCCAAAACCCACCAAAACCGATTCAAAAAAGAAAACAAGTTGATCGAGACCGTGCCGCGGCTAACGCTAGGTTGATGGCCGATTATTTTGACGAGGGTTGCACGTATAACGAACAATTATTTAGACGACGTTTTAGAATGAGCAAAAGGTTATTTTTGTGTATAGCGAAAGATTTGGAGGATCGTTTCAATTACTTTAAACAAAGACCCGACGTAGTCGGTAACCCGGGGTTCACGTCGATACAAAAGTGCACAGCCGCAATGCGGGTGCTCGCTTACGGGGTCACCACCGACATCAACGACGATTATTTAAAGATGGCCGAGAAAACATGTCGGGACACATTAGAGGCGTTTACAATTGGTAAAAAATTACATATATTTTTTTTATCTATTTATTATTTTTCCTTATATATTGTTTTTTAATCTATTTATTATTTCCTTATATATATTTATTGTTTTTGTATACATGTTTATATGTTTATATACATGTTTTTGTATAAATGTTTATATATAGAGGAATAAAAGCCTTGTACGAGAAGCGGTATTTAAGAAAACCGACAAAAAATGATTTGAGGCGAATAAATGATGTGCACCAAGAGCGCATGGCATACCCGGTATGATGGGTAGTATAGATTGCATGCATTGGGCATGGTCTAACTGTCCAACCGCTTGGCGAGGTCAATACCACGGGGGTAGCCACAAAGGTCCAACTTTAGTTCTTCAAGCCGTTTGCTCGTACGATCTATGGATATGGAGTGCTTACTTTGGTGTCCCCGGCTCCCTTAACGATATCAACGTTTTAGAGCAATCACCCGTCCTGGAAGATTTCATCTCAGGTTTGGACCCGGTTCTCGATTTTTATGCTAATAGTAACTTCCATCCACTTGGCTACTATTTAGGTGACGGTATATACCCGGAGTACTCGTTCATCATGAAAACGTTCAAAAATCCGATCGATCCTAAAAAAGAAAATTGGAAAAAATTACAAGAATCGGCAAGAAAGGATATTGAAAGATGTTTCGGTGTGCTCAAGAAACGTTTCGCGTTTGTGGCGAATCCTTGTCGTTTATGGACGAAGGATAAGATTAAGGATGTTATGCGTACGTGCCTCATTCTACACAACATGATTTTAGAGGACGAAGGACGAGCTATTTGTCAAGATTATCACCCGGACGAAGTAGACGAACCACTGCCGCCACAAACCCACGAACAAGCCTTAGAAAACTTGGCCTACATTCGAAGCCACGCGAGTCACCACGCTCTATTGGCGGATTTGATCGAGGAAGCGTGGAGTAACCGTCGAATGCAGGATTACGATGATGTTAACGATACAGATTATTGGTTTTTATTTTTAATTGTATTTTTATTTTATTTGTAACGGTTTTATTTTTAATAAACTTATCTTTTATTATTTGTCTATTTTTATAAATATTTTATAAATATATGAAATACTAGTGATTAAAAAAAAGAAAATAAAAAAAAGGGTGCCACATGGCGCAAAAACGCCCCTACTACCACTACACCACTTTTTCTACCAAGCCCCAGCATGGCCCACACTGCCACATGACGCAAAACACCCCACCTTCTCTTACACACCACTACACATGGTCTAAGAGGGCTAGTAAGACTTTAAAAAAAAAAAAAAAAAAAAAAAAAAAAAAAAAAAAAAAAAAAAAAAAAACGCACCCTAATGTCACGGACTTGTCTCTACAAGGTCTTCCGTGCAGCACTTAGTCTCGACTAAGCTCAACCTTGCTCGAATACTCAACGATGTATGCAACTAAAGAAAGCTTCAAAGATGGAACAAGTGGAATATGTAAAATGCTTTGTATTACTTAGAGAACTTTACACAAGAGAGATTACAAGTGATTTGTTGGATGATCTCTACAAATGAGGCTACCATCTATTTATACTGCTATGTACAAGGTTCTACAGATTTCTATGGAAGCTTCTAGGATTTCTATAAGCTTCCATGATTTCCATAAGCTTCTAGGACTTCCAAGAGGTTCTAGAGCTTCTAACACATTCCATCCTCTTCCAAAGGCTTCCAAGATTATCCATGCTCTTCCAAGAAAAGTGTGGAACAATCCGGAATCCTGAACAACCTCAAAAATAACCGTATCGAGTAGGCAGGTCGTGACATCCCCCCCCCCACCTAAGCTCGCGACGTCCTTGTCGTGCCTTCCTCGTGATATATCTTGATCTTGTCCGCAAATTGCCACAATAAGTCTTCGACTTCCCAACTTGCTTCACTATCGGGCAAATCACGCCACTTGATCAAGTACTCCTTGTAGCTCGGCACTCCTCTTCTTCGTATCATACGATCCGACAAGATCTCCTCAACCTCCCGATCATACGAAGCTACAACCAGCTGTTGGTGCCCGCTAGGACACCCCTCGTTCCGGGTCTTCCTCTTCTCCATGATAAGGCTTGAGAAAGCTAACGTGGAAGACCGGGTGAATCTTCAACTTGGGCGGTAGTTGAAGTCGATAAGAAACTTTCCCAACACGTCCAATCACCGGGAAAGGGCCTTTATACCTCCGTATCAACCCCTTATGCACCTTCCTCAATGACTTGAATTGTTGAGGCAAGAGCTTCACCATCACTTGGTCTCCGACCTCGAACTCGACGTGTCTTCTTTTCCCATATGCCCACTTCTTCATCTTCTTAGCCGCTTTGTCCAACGAAGCACGGTCCAAATCCGCTTGCTCATGCCATTCATTCATCGTCTTGTAAGCGGCCGGACTACTCCCCTCGTATGATGCGGCTAAGGCATTAGGAGTTAATGGTTGGCGCCCCGTGACCAACTCAACAGGACTCTTCCCCGTGGCTTCACTCCGTTGCATGTTGTAAGAGAATTGAGCAACATAAAGAAGTTTAGCCCAATCATGTTGGTTGGCACTCACATAGTGCCGAAGATAGAGCTCCAATAATGTGTTTACCCTCTCCGTTTGCCCGTCCGTTTGGGGATGGAAACTCGTAGAGAAGTTCAATTCCGTCCCCATGATCTTGAACAACTCCGTCCAAAAGCGCCCCGTGAATCTAGGATCTCTATCACTAACGATCACATGAGGCACCCCCCAGTACTTCACCACATTCTTGAAAAAGAGTTTAGACGTATCGTCTGCGGTAACATCGGGTGGTGCGGCAATGAAAGTTCCATACTTCGAGAATCAATCGACCACCACTATAATACTCCCACTTCCTTCCGACTTCGGCAAACATGTGATAAATTCCATGGAAACACTCTCCCATGGTCCCTTGGGCGTAGGTAAGGGCTCCAATAATCCTCCGGACTTCTTTTGCTCTATCTTATCTTGTTGGCAAATAAGGCACGTCCGCACGAATGTCTCTACATCGTCCTCCATCCTTGGCCAATAATAAGTGCCTTCGACCAATACCAACATCCTCTTAATCCCTGGATGACCGGCCCACTTCGAATCATGACACTCCTTCAAGATTATCCGCCTAAGATCACCCCACTTTGGTACGTAAATTCGATCTCCTTTGGTGAACAACATGTCTCCCTTTAGCCAAAATCTCCGAGTCTTTCCGTCTCTTGCTAGGGACATGAGCTTCTTGGCAAAAGGATCATGTTCCAATCCTTCCTTGATTCGGTCTTGGAGGAAGAATTGGGCTTGGGTGATTGCCGCAAACTCCGCCTTGCGACTTAATGCGTCGGCTACCACATTAGCCTTCCCCGGCTTGTACTCCAATTGGTAGTCGAACTCAGCTAGGAAGTCTTGCCACCGAGCTTGCTTGGGACTTAACTTCTTTTGGGTTTGAAAATAACTCGTGGCAATGTTATCCGTCTTGATCACGAATCTTGAAACCAACAAATAATGTCTCCAAATCCTCAAGCAATGGACGACCGCCGTCATCTCTTTCTCTTGCACCGTGTACTTCCTTTCCGTCTCATTTAACTTCCGACTCTCGAATGCGATCGGATGTTCGTCTTGCATTAGAACTCCTCCAATAGCAAAGTCCGATGCATCCATATGTAACTCGAAAGGCATGGTCACATCCGGTAGTCTCAACACCGGTTCTTCCATAACCGCCTTCTTTAATCTCTCGAACGCCGCTTGGCACTTCTCGTCCCATATCCAAGCTTTGTTCTTCTTCAATAGGTCCGTCAATGGAGATGCTATTGCCGAGTATCCCATGATGAACCTTCGATAATAGTTCACCAAGCCAAGGAAAGATCTCAACTCCGTCACCTTGGTTGGTGATTGATGAGTGTGTAAATACTCATCATTTTATACCCATAAAAGACACTAAAATGGCCAAAAACACCCAATATATATTGCAAATATTCGTGGTTTGTGTTTTTATGTGTTTCAGGTACAAAAGGATTGAAAACAAGGCAAAACGGACAAAAACCGAGCATGAGATTGGAAAAAGTTAAAAAAGCCGAGGCCGGGGAAGAATTGTACCAAAGTGGATCATAATTATGTTCAACTTGTCAAGATTGGTCCTTGGGAGTATTTTTGCAAAATGACAAGTTGGCCCCTGGATTTCTAGAATTTGGCAACATTGATCCCTATAACTTAAACCTAATCCTAACCTAAACCAAATAATCCCACTATCCCTTTTATCCCTTAAATAAAACCCAATCACTTATCCCAGCCCACCAAATGCAACAAAAGCCCAAACCCTTTTTTTTAGTTAAACACCGGTTTGACTCAGTCAAGCCTTTCTTCTAAAACTAAACCGCCAAAACCAAAACCATTACCCCCCCCCCCACCATGGCTTCTGCAAAACCACCCTTATCCCTGCATCCTTCCCCCCTCTACACTCCCTAACAAACCAAAAGCATTTAATGCTTCTTTCTCCCCACAAGTTATCAGACCAAGTGGTTTCTTACCCACTATCCACTTTTCCCGCCAAATTGATAAATGGACGGCTGAGATGATTTGAAGCATATCCAATGGTGGGATTTGATCAGAAGGATGAGAAGAGTCTTTTTGGAATGCTATTTAAAGAAATGAAGTCACCAAGAATGAATTGTCCCAGTTTTTAGACCAAATTCGTAGTGTAGATTTTCATTACTGTCTTTCAAATCTTGTTTACTGTTTTAATTTAAGCTTTGTAATTTTTAAGTTATCAATTCAAGTTGTTTTAAGTTTGAATATCATCAATTCCAATCAGCAATATTTTAATTCTAAGTTAATGAAAATTTGAGTTATCTGGTAATTCGAATTAAGTCAAAACCTGTTAAGTATCAATCAAAAACACTCATTACCCTTGCTATAAGCTTATATAAGCTTATCATAGCTTTTGTAAGCTTATATAAGTTACTAGCAGTTATAATTGTGAAATTTCTAAAAAGTCAACAAAAGTCAACTAGCACAGTGAAAATAAGCTGTTCAATGGGATAAGCTGTTCTGGAAAGGTAATTTGGTTCCTAGCTTGCTTCCTGACAAGTCCAAGCTTGTTCTGATCAATTTCTCTTGTTCTAGAGCTCACAGCCCTTGTAAGCTTATTTTTCTAAATTTATGCATAGTACTGTTCACTAGCTTAATTACTTATTCATACTGCTTATTAGCTTAATTTATGCTAGTTTTAGTTAACTTAATCTGTATTAGCCATTTATTGCCTTCATTAGTTTAAATTCAGTTTTACCTTAAAAATCCTCATAAAAGCCAAAAATAGCTAAATAATAGGATAGCTTATTAGACTGCTTAATTTTTATTCAAAATTACTTTTTAGTGCTTAATATAGATAGTGGTTCATCTGTCTTGCTAGATCCTAGCTTGTTTTGGTCTGATCAACAAAAAAAACCAACACAGACCCTCAAAAAGGGCTGTTTGGGTCATTGGGTCAAAACGGGTAAAAACCTAGTTTCACTGTTCATGTGCCAATTTGAAAGCTTTAATCTTGCTTAAAATAACTGGTATAAGCTGTTTGTTTGGTGTTTTGAGCTGATTTAGAGCTTTTGATAGAATTCAGTTGGATTCTATAGTTTAAGCTTGAAATTTGCTCATAACTGCTTATCTTAGAGATAAGCAGATTAAGTGTTTAATTTTGTTGTTTTTAAGTCCATATTAGTGCATTAAGTGGATACATAAGAGTTGAATTAGTTTCATTAAAGAATTGAGGCTTTATTTTCAAAAACACAAGTCTGCACAACTAATCCATATATGCAGTCTGCACAATATTTCTAGATCCATTTAAGTGCTTAATTTTGTTAATCAGATCTTGATTCCTTGTTTCTAAGTAGTTTTCTAGGTGATCTTTGCTTATTCAATATATCAGCTGTAACACCCCAACCCGACAAGGGTAAAAGTGTCACAACAACGGTGGCTTATCAGAACAGACACAAGCATATGACATAAATAATACAATAGGATTCCAAGGATACAAATGAAAATCTGAAATTTACAAGGTTACAAATGAGATATACAATAATTACTAAATCTGAGTATAACTCTTCCAATCATCTCTAATCCAATATAGCTAGTAAGGTCTTCTAAGTCCAAGGTACTCTCCACTCATACCCAGCTTTCAACTAAAACCTGCCGCGGGAAAAGAAACGCGGCTGAGCTTAAAAAGCCCAGTGAACATATATATAGCAAACGGAAATGAACAGATATAGCATAATGAATAAGATATAAGTAAAGGTATAAAGAGTTAAAGGTTTAGGACAGTGATGAGGCGAAAAGTGTACCGCTTTTAAGGGGTCATTTAAGCCCGAAATCGTATTTATTTGATCAAATATTGCCCTAAATCGTTCCTTTTGTCATTTTAGGTACTTTTGAGGAGAAATCTGGAAAAGGAGGCATTTTGGACGTTTTTGGAGCATTAAAGTGAAGAAAACGGCAAAGTCTCAAGAATCGGCTAAAAGTTACTCTTGACGGCGTCAGACTTTACTCTGGACGGCGTCATGCCTTGGCAAGAAAAGTTGGACGTGAAATTTACTCATGACGGGCCAGTAAGATAGCATGTGAATTCTGACGGCGTCACGCTTTAACCAAATCAAGGGCGTCACGGCTTAAATCATAAGGGGACGGCGTCACGTTCAAGGTTCGACGGCGTCAAGCCTTGATAGGCCAGAATGGATTTTTGAAGAGCTAAAGAGGGACGGCGTCAAGAAGGTCACCCGGGAACCCTAAAAGCGGCGAGGTGACGGCGTCACAATGCATAAGGTGACGCCGTCAGATCCAAAAATCTATATATAGTTTTCTAATTTTTTGTCATTAGAGGGAGCTTAGTGTGTGGAATTTTGGGATAAAACCCTAAGACGATTTTAGCTACTTTTTCAGGGCTTTTTGCCTTGAGATCTTCCATGTTTCATTGAAAGATAAGTTATCAATTAATCATTCAATATGTCTATGTGTTGTTTGATTCTATCTTATGCTTGTCTTTTGTTTAACATGTTAGGCTAATTTCATCTTGTGTTTGCTTAGATCTAATGAAACCTAGCTATTGATTATTGGTTGTTAGTGTGTTGTTAGTTGTATTGGATGATTGTTTATCTATGTTAGGCTTAAGAAAACTGGCTAACTTCCTATTCGGTAACTTGCTTGAACGTCTTAAGAAACATGAACCAAACGCGTACTAAAGGTTTTTATGGTTGTATTTAATGCACAAGCGAATTCTAGTGATCCCATGTTAGGAGCTTCCTAGCCGGCTCGACATAGGAGTGAAGTAGGAGCTTGTAGAGTTGGGGAAGTAAGTACGCCACCCCACGAATGGTATTAAGGAATACACCCGTCATCCACGCGACTAATACACACTAATTAACCGGTAAAAGATAGTTAGGGAGTAAGGAAATCTAAGTAAACACATTTCTCTACACATAAGTTTCTCACCACTTTTCATTTTTGTTATTTTATTTTATTTGCATTCGTAGTGAATTTGGGTTAGTTGACTAGCAACTAATTCCGCCCACTCCTTCAAACCCGAGATTTTACTTGCTTTCATAAAAACTATAAAAACATAAAAAGAATCTTCCTCAACCCTTAGACCTAATTAGAGTAGCCTTTCATACCTAACGAACACTATTCCCTGTGGAGAACGATCAATCCCCCGTACTTACCACTACACTATACTACATCGGTCAGGTACACTGCCTGGTGGGGTTGTAAGCCTCTTGAGATCCCTCGAGAGGTAAAACCTGTTGTAAGGTTACAAAACCACGCATCAAGTTTTTGGCGCCGCTGCCGGGGAATAGTTATTGTTTAGGTTGAATTTTTATTTCTATTAGGTATACTCACTAGATTCCTTTCTAGTGAGATTTTTATTTTATTTTTCTAGGATTTCTTTAGTCTATCTTTTTCTTTGTGTGTTTGTTCGTAATTTCCATTGACTCTTCCGTTCACCATTATGGAGAACGCGAATCGACCGTACTACCAACCACGTAATTCACCCACTCCATATGACATCTTGATGTTTAAACAACATAAAGATGAACCTCTCTATGATGCATGGACTCGTTTTAAATATTTAATCCAAAAAGTCCCTCATCATAACTTCGATTTATGGTCCCTAACTCAAATCTTTTATGATCGTGTAGACCGACATGCCCAAAGGGACATTTACCATATTGCCGGCAGGGATATTAGGGAATTAAGTGCTGAGAAAGCATGGGAAGCTATTGAGAATTGTGCCCAATATTATTATATGGTAGACAACCCAACAAACGTTAGTACAAGTCAATTGACCACAAATTTCAAGGATCATGAAACGAGTTTGTTTGGGGATGAATATGTTAGTGTTGAGATACCTAAGTGGATGTCATGTAATGCCATAGTACAAAACAAACACATAGGTGACCTTGATGTGACGGAGGATTTAGCCGAACATGATCACATTGATAAAAAAGACCTAGGTTTTGTGATTGATGATGTCGAATCTCAAGAAACACATGATGAATCTTTTAGGCAGTTTGAATATAGCAGTCAGAATATTGAGGATGATCCTTATGATTCGGACATAGAAGTTGAGATGCCTAGAGAAGCACTTGAGATACTTGGGAAAATGTTAGGGTTAGATCCTACTAAAACACATGATGAGGATATAGGTAATCTTGACATAAGGAATGATGAGGTAAGTAACATAAGCCCACCAAGTACCCCACAAGTCCTACCATCATTTGAGGCACACACACCACCCATGACTTACCCGGAAGAAGTAGAAGAGACTATAGGAACCCCAATAGAGGTAGAGCCCTTGGACCAAACAAAACTAGAAGAAATAGGTTTGAATACTTGTAGTCATAACCTTTCTTTTAGTTCTATGGAAGTTCCTAGTTTTGATGAACCGGAGCCTAAACCAAAACCGTTACCTAATCTTCCATCCTTAGATGTGAACTTAGGAATTGAATTAGGTCCCGATCCACCCATCAAACCATATAGTCCGGGTAGTTTTATGTTGAAGGTAGTAGACTCTAAGCCTTGTAGAGTGGAAGCTAATATAGGAGTGAACCATGACCTTACATACTTACATCACCCATTCATGATTGATCACAAGAAACATTATGGGTTTAAACCGGGTTTATTAGGTCAAGATGGATTCCCAACTAGGAATCTCTCGAAGTTGATAGAAGATGATCCCTTTTTAGGGGAAAACTTTAATTCACCCATTGACCAAAGTGAACTAGGTAAGGTTATGATGAAAGGAGCACACCCCTTTGAGTATATAATTCATCCACCACTCTTTCCTCACGCGGCATACTTCCACCAAGATGGTGTGTATCGCTACTATCACCCGCACTTAATCCTAAGTGTAGGAAAAACCTCTCCTTTATTCGTTAAATAAGGGTAGAGTCAGGCTCGTGACTCGAACAAAAACAAGCGCTTATTGGGAGGCAACCCAATCTTTATTTTCTTTGTTTGTTTATTTGTTTGTTTGTTTTTATTTGTTTCCGTATGTGTGTTTAATTTTTATTATTATTGATTCATGTTCAAAACTAAAATTGTGAAAATGCTTTATTTTGTTTTTAACTTCGTCTTAACTACATATAAAGGTATTTTGCAAAAGTTAAGTGTAAGGGAAATCTAAATCGGTTTATTAGAACACAAATTAACATGAATCATAATAATAATAAATTAACATACATATTAGTGTGTGTTTGAGTCAAATGCTTGTATCGAGTCATAATGATGTTTTGCAGGATTTCCAGGAAGTAAGGTAAAGGTTTTTCCAGAAATTTTCCGGAAACTTAAAATAAAAATTTTTGTCAGGTCATTTCTGACGGCGTCAGGGGTTATAACCTGACGGCGTCAGATTTAATTTCCAGAAATTTTTGAAAGTTTTGTTTTCATAAAAAGTTTTTATTAAAATCTCCAACTTATAATCTCCAGGAATCTGCAAAATTATCATTCCACAAGCATTATATCCTTATATATAGATTTTTCCCGCCGATGTTATGCAGGTTTTCGTGTTTGTTTTCTCAGGTTTAACAGGTTATTTTGGACAAGGAGATGTTTATGGAATCAAGCTTATGGCGATGCATTAGTCATGGAGCTTCAACATTACCTTGGAAGAAGATTTAACCGTGTAATTTCATTATCCAACGAGCGAATCAGGGGAGTATTTGATTTCATTCTTTTATCTTTTTTCTTTTACATCTTGTTATTTGAACATTGGGGACAATGTTCATCTTAAGTGTAAGGGGAGGGTAAAAGTACGATTTTAGAGAATACAATTGCGCTTGATTTTTGTTTGTTTAATAGTAGATGTGTAATAAAACTGAGATAAATACTTGTTAAGGTAATTTTAGTGCCAAATTTAAAATTTTTTACAACATATAGGAGTGAAACTTTGATCTTAATGAGCGTCTCACGGATAGGAGTTATATAACTAGCACAAAAACCGTACCACTAAAAAATTTTCCACCCCCAAATATGTGAGGTTCGCCCCTAGAATTGGTAGGAAAAGCATTTATGCTATGATGTGTGTACCGGTAGCACTTAGATTCTAGAACTTGCGTTAGGACCATTCCAAGGCCACAAGTGAGACTACATTCGTGTAGTTAGATTTACTACATGATAAGAGGCATTAGGATTAACCCATTGTTTTACACCTGTGTTTTTGTTATAATTACATTGGCTATATTGGTCAAGTAATTCTCCCACACCCTTTGCGTTGTACTCATTTTTTTTAGTACACGATACCCCTAGTACACCCCTCAGAGCCTATCTTTTCGTTTCGACCTTTAAGCATCTTACTTAAAGGAAGAATTTGTTACACCCCACTAAAATGTACACCCAAATCGCCTTAGCCTACCTTGTATGCACTCATTTTTAGTGCATTATTGTTACAACATTTGTTTAAACCCAAGTTAATTATCTAATTGATTACATGATTGCTAAGTCGAGTCATATCCTTGTACATATTGTTTTGGGACGATTGGGACTCATGGGTAAAGTACTAGTGTAATGGAGTAATGGGGAAGAACATCATTTATTACCCCCATATGTGCTAAATATTTTTAAAAGTACTCCAAGTTTTTCAATTATCTTAATTCGAGTCATTAGATTAGTATTTGTAAAGTTATGTAAAAATTCAAGTGTAAGGGGAATGCAACGCCCCTATGATGTATTTATTTTGGATGGTAGGGTAAAAGTGTATGTAATCAAAAAAAAAAAAAAAAAAAAAAAAAAAAAAAAAAAAAAAATCAAGAAAAACACAAAAAAAAAAATGAGAAAAGGAAAGTAGAAAAAACATACGGACTACCATCCCGTTTCATTTTATGTTTGTTTTATATTTTTGTTATTTTGTTATTTCGTTTTTTAGCTTAAGTCGAGTCTAGTCTTGGCTTAGCAACATTGTATAGTACATGTAATTAATCAAGATCTTTAACTCGCCACCAGTAAAATATCCCGTATCCAACAAAACCGTGTTTTCCTTTTCCCTACACCTAACGTTATAACCCATTTAAAAGCCCTCTTTGATAGTTTATCTTAGGTGCTTACGCCTAGTGGAGGAGGTTTTCGATCCTTTCCCAAGCCTATGGTAATCTATTTGCTATGACAGGTAGTGAGAGATATTATCCGTTTTCATTTATGAGATTTATTTTGATGACACTTGAGAGATGTGAGTATCTAAACACTACTTGTGAGGTGCTAGTTTATAATCTCCGTGCTTATTATGATTGAAGTGGAACGATTATTTGTTGTAATTACTTTTATGTTTGCGTTAAATGACCCCTAACTTGTATTTTGATTAGAATAAAAGCGCATTTGCTTGAGGACAAGCAAATCTCAAGTGTAAGGGTATTTGATGAGGCGAAAAGTGTACCGCTTTTAAGGGGTCATTTAAGCCCGAAATCGTATTTATTTGATCAAATATTGCCCTAAATCGTTCCTTTTGTCATTTTAGGTACTTTTGAGGAGAAATCTGGAAAAGGAGGCATTTTGGACGTTTTTGGAGCATTAAAGTGAAGAAAACGGCAAAGTCTCAAGAATCGGCTAAAAGTTACTCTTGACGGCGTCAGACTTTACTCTGGACGGCGTCATGCCTTGGCAAGAAAAGTTGGACGTGAAATTTACTCATGACGGGCCAGTAAGATAGCATGTGAATTCTGACGGCGTCACGCTTTAACCAAATCAAGGGCGTCACGGCTTAAATCATAAGGGGACGACGTCACGTTCAAGGTTCGACGGCGTCAAGCCTTGATAGGCCAGAATGGATTTTTGAAGAGCTAAAGAGGGACGGCGTCAAGAAGGTCACCCGGGAACCCTAAAAGCGGCGAGGTGACGGCGTCACAATGCATAAGGTGACGCCGTCAGATCCAAAAATCTATATATAGTTTTCTAATTTTTTGTCATTAGAGGGAGCTTAGTATGTGGAATTTTGGGATAAAACCCTAAGACGATTTTAGCTACTTTTTCGGGGCTTTTTGCCTTGAGATCTTCCATGTTTCATTGAAAGATAAGTTATCAATTAATCATTCAATATGTCTATGTGTTGTTTGATTCTATCTTATGCTTGTCTTTTGTTTAACATGTTAGGCTAATTTCATCTTGTGTTTGCTTAGATCTAATGAAACCTAGCTATTGATTATTGGTTGTTAGTGTGTTGTTAGTTGTATTGGATGATTGTTTATCTATGTTAGGCTTAAGAAAACTGGCTAACTTCCTATTCGGTAACTTGCTTGAACGTCTTAAGAAACATGAACCAAACGCGTACTAAAGGTTTTTATGGTTGTATTTAATGCACAAGCGAATTCTAGTGATCCCATGTTAGGAGCTTCCTAGCCGGCTCGACATAGGAGTGAAGTAGGAGCTTGTAGAGTTGGGGAAGTAAGTACGCCACCCCACGAATGGTATTAAGGAATACACCCGTCATCCACGCGACTAATACACACTAATTAACCGGTAAAAGATAGTTAGGGAGTAAGGAAATCTAAGTAAACACATTTCTCTACACATAAGTTTCTCACCACTTTTCATTTTTGTTATTTTATTTTATTTGCATTCGTAGTGAATTTAGGTTAGTTGACTAGCAACTAATTCCGCCCACTCCTTCAAACCCGAGATTTTACTTGCTTTCATAAAAACTATAAAAACATAAAAAGAATCTTCCTCAACCCTTAGACCTAATTAGAGTAGCCTTTCATACCTAACGAACACTATTCCCTGTGGAGAACGATCAATCCCCCGTACTTACCACTACACTATACTACATCGGTCAGGTACACTGCCTGGTGGGGTTGTAAGCCTCTTGAGATCCCTCGAGAGGTAAAACCTGTTGTAAGGTTACAAAACCACGCATCAGACAGTAATCCACCACGAGCCCAGAAAGATATCATATCATATCAAATCACATATCAGGATGTATGGAGGGGTGACCTCAGCATACCAGGACAGGGTTGAGGGGATACCTCCAGGGTTGGAGTTATGAGCTCCCAGGGTTGTGAAAGACGTGGATTGCACCCATCATCAGTCACCACATATCATATCACATATCAGAAACAGAACAGGTCTAGGATGCATCCATTCGCCCCCCAGAACAAATCATATTGGCCATATCAGAAAAAACATAAGCGCGCATAACAGAATCAGGATGGGGACGGTGTAACCAAATCACTAGGGCTACACACTAGTCATGCCAGTGGTGCATCACAGACACGGCCATGTTACCTTCATGGCTAGGGAACAAATTTTGGCTCGGGTATCAAACTGGGAGTCAAAGGTCAAAGGTCAAAGGTTCATATCATAATCATGGTGTCATATCAGAAGGTTCAATATCAGAAAGTCAATATCAGCAGGTCAATATCAGCAGGTCAATATCAGCAGGTCAATATCAGCAGGTCAATAATCCAAGTTCCATAGTAACAATTCATTTAAAAAGGTTTCTAATTAAGAGTCCATTTAAAATAATCTTTTGATAATGATCTTCATAAAAATGATCCTTCAGAGTAGATTTCATAAAATGATCTTTCAAAATGGTTTTTCATAAGGATAGTCCTTTAAAATAGTTTTCTTACAAATTAGTAAAATCCCATTTAAAAGAGTATTGTATCACATTTGTAGTCATCATTTTAAAATAGCTTTTTTTCTCAAATCATTTTCAGGTAAGAATTAAAGAGGTCTTCATAGTCTAGGTTCATATCATATGTCAAAGGTTCAAAGCAAAGGAATCATGGCAAAGTATCAAGTCAGAGGCTAAACAGATCAGAATCATGAAAGGGATCACAGGAAACCTTACAGAGAAGGTCAGAATATCTGTACCTTATACCGCAAATGAAAACACAACAGAAAATACAAAGGTCGGAAGCAACTCCATCTTCAGCGAATCTACACGAATTCATGACTGTCTTATTAATAACTTATTTTAAATCGGATTACTCATTTTAGTCGGCTTTTCATTTTTAGTAACTTTCCTTCTTTGGTAAGTTTCCCGTTTTAGTAAGGTTTCAAATTTGGTAGGTTTGCCATTTATGAGTATAGTTACCATTTTAATGTATTAAGTGCTTAAAGTGATTATCATGACATGCTAGAGTTTATTTTGACCATTATATTAGTTTAGGATTTAAAGTGTTTATGTTACAAAGCTTGAGGTCCAAAAAGTAAATTATACCAATACATGTCAAGTTTCTATATTACTAATTCTTCTCACAGTACTAAAATAATTCGAACACTCTCACTATACAACACAACCCAAATTACATCTTTATTATTTTATACTTATAACCCACTTGTATATTATATTGTATCATATATATCATAAAAAAAAATTGAGATCATGCACATATATATAAATATAAACGGTTAAACAAGATGAGACTCTTTTATTAGTGAAACAATATCAATTTGGGTGGCATGCGTATCTTTCATACGTATATTATTTTGTTGAACCGGAACCATCGAATGAAAAACATGTTAGTTGTGTTTATCTATTCCACGAGGCAAGCATGCCTTCTTCTTCTTGCAATTTAATTAACAACAGCATCTTAGTGATCATATATAAGAATTTATTGGTTGTTTTTACGTGACAAGATTATACGAAAAATGACGAATATCAAACAAGTTTTTGGGATACCTTACGATTAGATTATACGAATGAACGAGAGCAAGAGATGTATCAAACTCCACGAATCAAGCCAGAAACGAACCAAAGTGTCCCGCGATCAAAACCTCTCTTCACTTGGTTATTGTCTTTAATCTTCTTTTCTTGGAGAATAGATGTATGGGTCGGTTGTGTGTTTTGATGATAAGAGTTTATTTTAGTTTTTGAATTGATGAGAATGACAAGGATTTGCTATGCGTCTAAGTATAGGGAGGAAAAATAGCAGCAGGACTTGTATGATTATTTGTGTTAGTCATATAGAAGAAAAGAGATAGGGAAACGCTTTATAGTCCAAAAGGTGCAAGGGGAGCGTATCTTTAATTTTGGTAATATAGTAATGTGTAGTTAATTTCATTAAAGGGGGTCGGTTGTGTAGGACATGATAGGCCGAAATTTGTGGAATTTATACCCAATAGAATCATGCAAATAATTTGCTTAAATCTCCAAACGCGTACAAGGCTAGGAGACTTTTGAGGGAGGATCACAACGTATCTAATATTATGCTAAGGATATATGCGAAAAGTCAATTGGTTCTTATCCTTTTCTAATTACTTCTTGGGCCGAAAATTTTGAAGTGTGGCACATAAATGGGTCGACTAACATAATAGATGCAGGGAGTTTTTATTTTGTACATTTACTTATAGTGTAAGGTTTTTATTTAATTTATTAGATAACATAAGGTCTTAATTACTTAGGTTGAATTCAAATGATGTTACTTATATAATTCTCATAAGTTCTAAAAATTTTAATTTTGAGGGCATTTTTGTCATTTCGGATTGTATTAATTTTGGGGTTTTACATCAGCCCTTAGTATAGCTTATTGAAGCTTCAAATTAAGCTCAAAAGTCCCCTATTCATACAAGCATATACTGAGAGATCAGTATACACTTGCTTTGAATAGCCATTTTCTCAGCTTATTTTTAAGCCCTAAATAAGCTCTACTTGGTCTGAGTTTTGGTTTTTAAGATCCTTGCTAGGTCTTCTTTAGATATTAGCAGTCTTTGTGGTCTTTAGTAGTTATATAAGTGCTTATAAATAAGCTTATAGTTGCCTAGTGGGACTGCATAATGCCCTGTGCATAGCAGCTCCTATTTGCTTATTTTGTGCTTATCAGTGCTTATTTGTCAGTTCTTGTACTTTTTCAGTTTTCAATTTAGCTTATTGTTGGTTGTTAAAGCTAGTTTCAGTTTGCATTTAGCTTATTTATAAGCTTATCAGTCCTTTTGTCCATAGCCTTGGGCTATTTCTTTTTTTAGCCAACTGATCAGCTTTCCATAAGCTCATTTTGAGCTTATTTTAGGTTTTCAAAAATATTGTCTTTTTTAAAGTTGCTTATAATCAGCTTATTAATAACTTTGTTTTTGGAAGTTTTTAAAAAAAATAAAAAATAAAAAGGGAAGTGGAAGTCCAGGGGAACCACAGGGCTCGAACCCTGGACCTCAACACCTCAACCTTTAAACACAACACACACTACCACTAGCGCCCTTGGGTCTTTTCTGTTTTAGATTACATAGACAATTTATTTAACCACGTTTTCAGTTTTAAGCTATTCGTAGTATTTTACTTATTATCAGCTTATTAGAATAAGCTGGTAACTTATTTTTATTTTTCCTAGGACTGTATTTATATAAAGTAATTTTATAAAAAGTTTCGGATTTTTTTGAATAGGTTTAATATTTTTTATGCATTTTTCTTTTTAAAAACTGTTTTTAAATCATATTAAATTAAATAATTATCAGAAAAATATAAATCTTTTTTCCAAAATTTTCTTTTCTCATATAGAACTTAGGAAAAATAATTTGGGACTTGTAGGATTAATTTTTAAAGGTTTTAGTTTTTGATCCCGTTTTTAATTCCCGTATCGCGTTTTTAGAATAATTTATTTTAATCTTAGTTTAAATCCAAAAATATCCTTTTTCACCATTCATCACACACAATCACGAATCGAGATCACATAATTCCATTCAAACCTTCGTTGGGGAAAACGACCCGGGTTACACATACTTCACTTGTGTTTCCTTGGAAATAAAATACATGTTGATTTTGACGGATCAATTTTTAATTCTCATTTCGCTATTTGTGTTTTGAAAACCCTTCTTTGTGAAGGATTTCAGTCTTTTTGTCAATATTTTCAAAATAAAATAAAATACATAAAAAATCATAAAAACCACCACCAACACTTTTCCTAAAGTGTTTGCAATACCAAAAAAATAATAATAATAAATATCCAACAAAACAAATCGTAAGTTAATTGTTTTCAGATTATCTTGAAATTACAACCTATACAAGTGGTTTAAGGATGGTTTGGCATTAAATTGACAAACCGAAAGAGGCGGGTTTTTAATCAGTTTTCGAGCGGACCTTTGCTTCTCCGCCACCCTGCGAGTAGTTTTCAGAGAAACGAAAATCGATTGACGTATCGATACCAAAAATATTGTGTCTAATTTTTCTTTAATATAAAAATCCAAAAATAATCTTCTCAAACCACTTACACGTTTAATTATTTTTCTTTATGTCTTCATCTTACCATTATTCTTGTGAATGGTGTGGGGGTCCTCTTAATGGTGGGAATTGTCCCGGTTGTAGCATGGTAGAATCGGGAAACGGGTTTGTCTATGACCAAAATCCTTATTCTTACCATGAAACAATCGACCTTTTCAACCAGCCCCCGCAACACCAGATGGAGACATACTCATGTGAGTCTTGTGGATGTAGTCCTCACCCGGGTTTTGATTGTCCAACATGGAACATGTTTGTCTATGAGCAAGTTCCATGTAATCAAAACTTCGGTGATGACCATTATCCATATAATTCACTGAATCAGTCACAGCAAACGTAATGTTGTGAGTACTGTGGAGGTCCTCACTATAGCTCTGATTGTCAAATAAGGAACCCGCTTGTCTACGAGTGTGGCCCTTATAACAATTACGACTATTCTTATCATGATCAACCTCCACAGTATCAAACGATTCAAACTCAGCCTCAGCCAATTCCTCAAGAATCACTCCAGGAAATTCAAGATGAAAGGAATAAACTCCAGGAGTTGGTTTTCGAAGATATATTCCAAAAACTTCAAAATGTAAGTGATACACTTAGTGATTTGGCTGTTAAACATGCCCAAGAAGATCGTCATGGCAAATCTATTGAAGAATTACTAGCCGAAGAACGAGCAGCACACAATCGTTTATTGTTTAATAAAGCTTGCATGCTCGATGACGATGATGACGAGGAGAGTACTATTCCTTTTAGTGATATCATTTCTCAACTCCCTCAGTCTATTGCAATCACATCATTCTTTTCACCTTTGGTCCCCAAGGACTCTCTTATTATGGGGGATGAGCATATTAGCACTATTCCTGAAAAGGAATCGGACGAATTCATAAAGTCTAGTGCTGAGAACCTTATCCCAATCCCAAGTGAGTCTGAGGATATATCGGACAATGAATGTGATTTGTCTATTCGTGATGATTATCCTCTTGACATTGAGGATGATTTTTCCGGGATTTTCTCTAATCCCCTTTTCAATCTCGAAGATGATTTTTCCGGGATTTTCTCTAACCCACTTTTCAATTCCAATGATGATTTTTCCTCTAGTGATGACGAATCACTTTCTGATGAGGACGTTCAAAATGAAAGTCTCAAAGTCTATTCGAATTCTCTTTTTGAATTTGATGATGAGTACTTTTCTAGCAAAATAAATCCTCTCTTTGATGAAGAGTTAGAGAACGATGAGGTCAAGGACTCTATTATTCATAAACTTGATGATATGACCTCAATTCTTAATCCTGATATTGTTACGGACAATTTTTCTCCGACATATGTGACTTTTCCTTCTGAGGACAGCCATTATATTGACTTCACATATGTCGTTCGAGTTTTTCTACCTTTCTTCGCCTATAAGGTAGATAAATGTAGATTGTCCTTTCCTTCACTCGTGTGGGAGTGAAGACAAAATTTTTGATCCCGGCATCTCTATTTTTCATTCTTTTGAGCCGGATGTATCTCATCGGAGTGGAACTTTCAAGAAATTCAAAGTTGATCCAAACACATTGAATGAAAGTCCGATGGAGATTGTTCTTCCACTTGCTTCCCCAAGAACAAATGAATTCGGGGTCGAGTCAAGCTAGTGACTCGGTTAACAAAAACATTAGCACTTCATGGGTGATAGCCTATGTTTCTGACTTCTTTCTATTTTCTGACACTAAGTGTGGGGGAATCCCACTGTGCTGTGCTTTTGTGTGTTGTTTGCTCTTGTTTGCAGGTTTCCCTTGGATTGTGATGATTGACGCGCCTGTTTTCAATCCAGCCGCACAATATCCTATCCTTTTGCTAACGATTATTTAGGGATATCTTTTTAATCATGTTTGTGAAAATTGAGATTTCTTTCACACACTTGGCCATTAGTATTACCTTTTTACGTTCAAAAGTGTCGGCATAATAGCCGATACTTTGAATATTGAGGGCAATATTCAATTCTAAGTGTGGGGGGAATTCTCGCAAATTTTGACACATGTGTACCTTCTAGTGCCCTAGTACCCCTGTTTTGGCCAAAATTTTAAATTTTTTTCGTTTTTAGATAAGAAATTGCAATAAAAAAGAAAGAAAAAAGAAGTGTTTAGTCTTGATTAGGTTAGAACAAAGGGAATCCCGACTCTGCCAGAGCATTTATCTGGCTGCTTCCTTAACGGTTAGACTAAGGTTTTACGATTTGTGCAAATAAAAATGCTAAGCGTAGAGTAGTTGGTTCTCTTTAGAGCTTATACAAGTAATCTATGGCTTTTCCTCCCAGAAGATAACTAATCTGATTAAATACGTGCTGTTTTCAAACTTTTGAACGCTAAAATCATGTTGTTATGCAAAACGAATTTTTATTCAATTTTGATATAGAGCCCGAGTTCAACTTCTTATTTTAATTTTTGGGAAAGCATATATGCAAATATATATATATATATATATATATATATAAAGATGAATGAAAAAAGAAAATGAATGAATGAAAAAGAAAAATAAGAAAATGGAATGATATTGCAAAATGCAATAAGTTTTGATGTTGCAAAAATTAAGATGTATATGTTAATAAATGTAGTAAAATTGCTTTCTCTTAAATTTAAATCGGAAATTGAACTTGGATTCGTCAATTTTGTCATAAAAGTTAAGCGGTAATTTAGTAGATTGTTGATTTCAAAGACCCCGAAAGCTCCGGTACTATTCTCTGTGAGTTTTCAAAAGCCTGGTCGCCTAAAACCAATTGGTTTGGGATGTGCCGAGAAGAAAGCCGTTACATGGAGTGATCACCTTTGAGTCTCTAATCTCTAAATGGTCGTTTGTTGTTATCTATTTAAGTATTTAATACTAACTTAGTGGGAATATCCAAAATCTTTGAAATCGAAATTCCGCTGATTCCGGTACTATTCTCTGTGGGGTGTCAAAAGCCTGGTCACCTAAAACCAACTGGTTTGGGATGTGCCGAGAAGAAAGCCGCTACATGGAAAAGGCCCTTTTCGATCCTTAGATTTTCGAGGTTCCCGGTAAATTAGTATTTGACTTAAACAAGTAACATAGCATAACTAACGTCGATTTTTGTGATAAAAATTTTTGAAAATGAGCACAGTTACCTAATTTGAATAAATGTGGGAGTGAAAAGTTAAGTTTCGACTTACATAGATTATTAGTATAAGTAGTGTTAGCATTTTATAAAAGCATTTGCACATTGAGTTTAAGTTTAGTTGGGAGTATAAAAAAGAGGATGACGATTTTAATTCTCTGGAGACACCCATTTTGTGTGAATCCCGTTCCATGATACCATTTTTGGAAATCAAGCATGTTATATATTTTGTTCTAGTTTAAAATTCTTGCATTGTATAAAAAATCAAAACGGGGTATGCTTGGTATATTTTTGATCCTTTCATTACTTCATATGATCGGATTGCTAGGGACTAGCAATAGCTTAGTGTGGGGGATTGATGAGTGTGTAAATACTCATCATTTTATACCCATAAAAGACACTAAATTGACCAAAAACACCCAATATATATTGCAAATATTCGTGGTTTGTGTTTTTATGTGTTTCAGGTACAAAAGGATTGAAAACAAGGCAAAACGGACAAAAACCGAGCATGAGATTGGAAAAAGTTAAAAAAGCCGAGGCCGGGGAAGAATTGTACCAAAGTGGATCATAATTATGTTTAACTTGTCAAGATTGGTCCTTGGGAGTATTTTCGCAAAATGACAAGTTGGCCCCTAGATTTCTAGAATTTGGCAACATTGATCCCTATAACTTAAACCTAATCCTAACCTAAACCAAATAATCCCACTATCCCTTTTATCCCTTAAATAAAACCCAATCACTTGTCCCAGCCCACCAAATGCAACAAAAGCCCAAACCCTTTTTTTAGTTAAACACCGGTTTGACTCAGTCAAGCCTTTCTTCTAAAACTAAATCGCCAAAACCAAAACCATTACCCCCCCCCCACCATGGCTTCTGCAAAACCACCCTTATCCCTGCATCCTTCCCCCCTCTACACTCCCTAACAAACCAAAAACATTTAATGCTTCTTTCTCCCCACAAGTTATCAGACCAAGTGGTTTCTTACCCACTATCCACTTTTCCCGCCAAATTGATAAATGGACGGCTGAGATGATTTGAAGCATATCCAATGGTGGGATTTGATCAGAAGGATGAGAAGAGTCTTTTTGGAATGCTATTTAAAGAAATGAAGTCACCAAGAATGAATTGTCCCAGTTTTTAGACCAAATTCGTAGTGTAGATTTTCATTACTGTCTTTCAAATCTTGTTTACTGTTTTAATTTAAGCTTTGTAATTTTTAAGTTATCAATTCAAGTTGTTTTAAGTTTGAATATCATCAATTCCAATCAGCAATATATTTAATTCTAAGTTCATGAAAATTTGAGTTATCTGGTAATTCGAATTAAGTCAAAACCAGTTAAGTATCAATCACAAACACTCATTACCCTTGCTATAAGCTTATATAAGCTTATCATAGCTTTTGTAAGCTTATATAAGTTACTAGCAGTTATAATTGTGAAATTTCTAAAAAGTCAACAAAAGTCAACTGGCACAGTGAAAATAAGCTGTTCAATGGGATAAGCTGTTCTGGAAAGGTAATTTGGTTCCTAGCTTGCTTCCTGACAAGTCCAAGCTTGTTCTGATCAATTTCTCTTGTTCTAGAGCTCACAGCCCTTGTAAGCTTATTTTTCTAAATTTATGCATAGTACTGTTCACTAGCTTAATTACTTATTCATACTGCTTATTAGCTTAATTTATGCTAGTTTTAGTTAACTTAATCTGTATTAGCCATTTATTGCCTTCATTAGTTTAAATTCAGTTTTACCTTAAAAATCCTCATAAAAGCCAAAAATAGCTAAATAATAGGATAGCTTATTAGACTGCTTAATTTTTATTCAAAATTACTTTTTAGTGCTTAATATAGATAGTGGTTCATCTGTCTTGCTAGATCCTAGCTTGTTTTGGTCTGATCAACAAAAAAACCAACACAGACCCTCAAAAAGGGCTGTTTGGGTCATTGGGTCAAAACGGGTAAAAACCTAGTTTCACTGTTCATGTGCCAATTTGAAAGCTTTAATCTTGCTTAAAATAACTGGTATAAGCTGTTTGTTTGGTGTTTTGAGCTGATTTAGAGCTTTTGATAGAATTCAGTTGGATTCTATAGTTTAAGCTTGAAATTTGCTCATAACTGCTTATCTTAGAGATAAGCAGATTAAGTGTTTAATTTTGTTGTTTTTAAGTCCATGTTAGTGCATTAAGTGGATACATAAGAGTTGAATTAGTTTCATTAAAGAATTGAGGCTTTGTTTTCAAAAACACAAGTCTGCACAACTAATCCATATATGCAGTCTGCACAATATTTCTAGATCCATTTAAGTGCTTAATTTTGTTAATCAGATCTTGATTCCTTGTTTCTAAGTAGTTTTCTAGGTGTTCTTTGCTTATTCTATATATCAGCCCTTAGTATAGCTTATTGAAGCTTCAAATTAAGCTCAAAAGTCCCCTATTCATACAAGCATATACTGAGAGATCAGTATATACTTGCTTTGAATAGCCATTTTCTCAGCTTATTTTTAAGCCCTAAATAAGCTCTACTTGGTCTGAGTTTTGGTTTTTAAGATCCTTGCTAGGTCTTCTTTAGATATTAGCAGTCTTTGTGGTCTTTAGTAGTTATATAAGTGCTTATAAATAAGCTTATAGTTGCCTAGTGGGACTGCATAATGCCCTGTGCATAGCAGCCCCTATTTGCTTATTTTGTGCTTATCAGTGCTTATTTGTCAGTTCTTGTGCTTTTTCAGTTTTCAATTTAGCTTGTTGTTGGTTGTTAAAGCTAGTTTCAGTTTGCATTTCGCTTATTTATAAGCTTATCAGTCCTTTTGTCCATAGCCTTGGGCTATTTCTTTTTTTAGCCAACTGATCAGCTTTCCATAAGCTCATTTTGAGCTTATTTTGGGTTTTCAAAAATATTGTCTTTTTTAAAGTTGCTTATAATCAGCTTATTAATAACTTTGTTTTTGGAAGTTTTTCAAAAAAAATAAAAAATAAAAAGGGAAGTGGAAGTCCAGGGGAACCACAGGGCTCGAACCCTGGACCTCAACACCTCAACCTTTAAACACAACACACACTACCACTAGCGCCCTTGGGTCTTTTCTGTTTTAGATTACATAGACAATTTATTTAACCACGTTTTCAGTTTTAAGCTATTCGTAGTATTTTGCTTATTATCAGCTTATTAGAATAAGCTGGTAACTTATTTTTATTTTTCCTAGGACTGTATTTATATAAAGTAATTTTATAAAAAGTTTCAGATTTTTTTGAATATGTTTAATATTTTTTATGCATTTTTCTTTTTAAAAACTGTTTTTAAATCATATTAAATTAAATAATTATCAGAAAAATATAAATCTTTTTTCCAAAATTTTCTTTTGTCATATAGAACTGAGGAAAAATAATTTGGGACTTGTAGGATTAATTTTTAAAGGTTTTAGTTTTTGATCCCGTTTTTAATTCCCGTATCGCGTTTTTAGAATAATTTATTTTAATCTTAGTTTAAAACCAAAAATATCCTTTTTCACCATTCATCACACACAATCACGAATCGAGATCACATAATTCCATTCAAACCTTCGTTGGGGAAAACGACCCGGGTTACACATACTTCACTTGTGTTTCCTTGGAAATAAAATACACGTTGATTTTGACGGATCAGTGATTCCCACTTGCCCCGTCCATCATCAATACACCATCTTTCATCTTGTGTCTTAAGAACTCGAGTTCGTCTTGGGCGAAGGAGCATTTCTCCAACTTCACATAAAGCTCGTTGTCTCGCAACACTTGGAACGCCTGTTTCAAATGCAAAACATGCTCCTCCAAGGTATGACTATAAACAACAATATCGTCCAAGTATACCAACACAAATTTATCAAGGAACGGGTGAAACAACTTATTCGTGAGGGTGCAAAATGTAGCGGGAGCATTCGTTAATCCAAAAGGCATGACTAAGAACTCGTAAGAACCATACCTCGTAACACACGTTGTCTTAGCCTCGTCTCCCTCTGCTATCCGTACTTGGTAGTACCCTGATCTCAAGTCTAACTTGGAGATGTATCTCACCTTTCCAAGTTGGTCAAACAAATCTGCAATGAGAGGAATAGGGTACTTGTTCTTGATCGTTACCTTGTTAAGTGCCCGGTAGTCTATACACATCCGCAAGGATCCGTCCTTCTTCCTTTGAAATAGCACCGGTGCACCATACGGGGCTTTCGAGGGTCGAATATAGCCCGCGTCCAATAGATCCTTGAGTTGTTTACGCAACTCCTCCAACTCCAGTGGTGGCATTCGGTAAGGGGCTTTGGCGGGTGGTTTGGAACCCGGTTCCAACTCGATGGTATGATCCACCTCCCTCCTAAGTGGTAGCTTCTTGGGCAACTCCTTGGGCATCACGTCCTTGAACTCATCAAGTACCCGCTCGATCTCCTTCGGTACCTCCACTTTTCCCGACTCCTCATCCATCTCCAACCTTGTCACTGCCAAATAACAAGGCTCGCTCTTGTTGTACCCCTTCTTGAATTGCATGGCCGAAAGGGTCTTCGTTCCACACTTAGAATCCCGCTCCGTGCTTACCATGCAAGTCTTTCCACCATCTAGGATACATAAAGAGTTAGCAAAGGGCATAGGGAAAGCTCGTACCTTATCGATTTCCAACCCAAGAACCAAATCGAAGTCATCCATCGGGACCACCGACAAGTCAATCGTCCCTTCTCATTCTCCAATCTTTGCCCGAACATCTTTAGCCACTCCTTTCATTGGCTTGGCCTTCGAGTTTACCGGCTTGAACGTTCCACTCCCTTTCGTAGCGTTAATCCTTAACCGTTTGGCTTCATCAACCGACACGAAATTATGAGTGGCACCAGAATCAACTAAAGCACGTACCTTGATCCCATTGATGGTTGCTTCCACGTATTGTAGGCCCTTCCCTACAACTCTTGGCACCTCCGTCTTGGCCTTGATTGCATTCAAGATCCTCATCGAGCTCATGCATCCACCATCGCTTGTTCCCTCGTCTTCATGAGCTATCATTCCGTTGAGGCTTGCTTTCTTAGGGCAATCTCGAGCTCTATGAGGTCCATCACATATGAAGCATCCACCTGTCTTATAATTCATCTTCAAGTCCTTGCCCTTTCCGGTTGGTGGTTTACGTGCATTATCATTCTTTGCTTGGGCGACTTTCTCTCCCCCACCTTTCTCTTGGTTCACCTTTCGATCCTTTGGCTTAGACGATTCCCTCCTCGTACTAAAGTCAATCATGGCCTCGACATGAGCGATAGCCGTAGCAAGGTCTTGAACTCCACGTCTTTCCAACTCCGTCTTAGCCCATCCTTGCAAACCATCAAGAAAATAAAAGAGGGAGTCTTGGTCGGAAAGATCCGGAATCTCCAAGACATGTGTAGTGAATTCCTTGACATACTCCCGGATCGTTCTGGATTGCTTAAGTTTACGAAGCCGACTCTTTGCTTCGTTCTTAGCATTCTTCGGATAGAATTGCTTCTTAAGTTCTGTTACGAAATCAGCCCAAGTATTGATAGTACACGTACCTCGCTCGGTATCTCCATATCGACGTCTCCACCATAACGCCGCGGTATCCTTCAAGTATTGGGTCGCCATCTTGATCTTGGATTCGTCATCCGTGATTTTGACACCTTCCAAGTATTGATCCATCTCCCACAAGAAATCATCAACCGCCCTAGCCTCCCGCTTTCCCACGAATGGTGATGGTCTAGGAACATCTATCTTCGGAGCATGATGACTAGCTTCGCCACCCCCATTAGCCATGGATCGCTTGCATAGCACCACATCGGCTTGCAAGTCTTCGACGGTCTTATGAATCTTGGAGATCTCTTCTCCAAACTCTTCTCGCAACTTCGTGACTTCATCTATGAACATCTCTTTTAGACCAAGGATCTCACGATTGAAGTCACCACTAAGAGTATTGAGAATGACCCTAAAGTCATCCCTCATGTCCGTAAACTCGGATTTTAGACCTTCCAAGCCCTCAACTTGGTCTTTCAACTCCGTCACGGATGTCTCAACACCCGTCAATTTCTTATCCAAACTCGCCACAACATCCTTAGCCGCACCTCTCTTCTTGGAGTCTTGACGCTTATCGTCTCGACCTTGCCTCTCGTCAAGAATCTCACTTACACTAGAACCAATCTTCTCGGGTTCGTTCGCCATCGCCTCGAATCAACATAGCTCTGATACCACTTGTCACGGACTTGTCTCTACAAGGTCTTCCGTGCGGCACTTAGTCTCGACTAAGCTCAGCCTTGCTCGAATACTCAACGATGTATGCAACTAAAGAAAGCTTCAAAGATGGAACAAGTGGAATATGTAAAATGCTTTGTATTACTTAGAGAACTTTACACAAGAGAGATTACAAGTGATTTGTTGGATGATCTCTACAAATGAGGCTACCATCTATTTATACTACTATGTACAAGGTTCTACACACTTCTATGGAAGCTTCTAGGATTTCTATAAGCTTCCATGATTTCCATAAGCTTCTAGGACTTCCAAGAGGTTCTAGAGCTTCTAACACATTCCATCCTCTTCCAAAGGCTTCCAAGATTATCCATGCTCTTCCAAGAAAAGTGTGGAACAATCCGGAATCCCGAACAACCTCGAAAATAACCGTATCGAGTAGGCGGGTTGATGCGCGTGATGTGTCGTTGCAGTTTAGCAGTTTTAATGCCTACTCAAGTTTTAAATTTATATTTAGCCGACTTATCAATAACACACACACTTAACGAGCAGTGTACCCGGTCAGTATGAAGATAATGGTAAGTAGAGTGTCGATCACTAAGAGTGGAACGTATTATCTAGTTATTCTAATCAGTATTTTAATATCCTAACGCAAGGGGGTTTCAGCCTGAGAGACTGGCACGGTTTTGTTGCAATTAAATAATAAAATAAACCAATAGGCACGAATCAGCAAGTAGCACACACGTACACAGATAGATACTCGAGACAATAAGAGGGCTGTCCTTATGATTAAGTAGATTGTCACTTGTTTTATTGATAGCTTTATATGAAGTGTATGTAGTTAACCCTTTCTCGTTGGTCCTATTCTTATCGGCGAGTAAACCCTTAATGATTACTTATGTCTAAAAGTTATTCCTAAGTGATCAATTTAGAAACAACCGTGGGAGCCACATTATGTCCCGCAGTCAAATGCCCGCAAGCCACTAATAAACACAGAGGTTATCAATGCACTAATAAGTAGTAACCAAAGACATCAACATATAAACTTTAATTAATGAGAAAGCAGTTTTAAGGGAGTGCAATCTTTCCGTTGCCACATTACACAAGCCACCAATCTTGATGAATTAAAGTTTGCTAACACAATAAAACAAAACTACTTAATGAATTAAATACATGCAGCACCTTCTTACAGCTCTTGTATCTTTGATTTGGGTGTGTCTTGTGCTGCCTCCTTGACTGAATTCGTCCTTTTGTTCTTCTGTTCGGTCTTCTGTTTTAGGGTTTCGGACCTTTTAATTCGTCTGGTCTACGGGGTATTTATAGTTTCTGTCTGAGGGAAGATGCGGCGCATCTACTAATTAGATGCGGCGCATGTACTTAACTTCGCGTGGGGTCCAAGATTATAATATTCAGGAATATTCGTACACCGCCAGAAGATGCGGCGTAACCCTTTATTAGATGCGGCGCATGTCCTCTTGTATCTTGGATCGTATCTGGTGATATCTTGATAGAGATGCGGCGCATTTCGAGAGTGAGATGCGGCGCATCTGGAGCAGAATTGACTTGATCTTGTCCATGTCAGTAGACTTTCACTTTATGCACGTTTTGCTCCATTATTAGTCCAAAATTGCTAAGTTTCACCAAATGCTTGTTTTTACCTGAGAATTACAAAAGTAAACAATTAAGTATCAATCCTCATACATAATATAGTAAAACAAGTCAAATTAATAGGATAAATGATAGTAATAAAATGTACTTATTTGAGTTCATCAAATATCCCCCCACTTGAACTTTACTTGTCCCCAAGTAAACCTTAGAATTTCTTTTATGAAAATGTATCCTAAAAGATGTTAGGATTTATCTTTATATTTAAGCATGTATTCGTTTATTTCATAATCACACAACCAAACACTTAACGAATTAGAAGTAAAATAAAATAAGTCGATAAAAGCAAATCTAATCGTTTAACTGTCCAGTCGTGACGAATATTCTATCATAAGCTTGGCAAGTATACACATCTCCACCACTAAAGCTAAGGAATAACAAGTCTAAAGCGGTAAAAAGGGTTTTTAGGCTTAAGGGTTAATTATTCTTAATCACTATCGATCTCAAATTCCAGAAAAGGCGACAAAATCACAAATACATGATCGAATCCACGAACACGATACTTGCAATTGCTCAAATCCTTAACTCGAATAGGCTAAAGATAGGTCCAAACTTTACCAATAATAATATATCAAAAAGGGCGACAAAATCATAAATACATAGCCGAATCCACGACTACGATACTTAAGATTGCTCAAATCCCTAATCTCAATAAATCAAAGGTTCGGTTGGATAAAGAATAGTAAAGGGTATGGATAACATTTGGGATATAAATTGGTGTAAAAATAAAAATAAACAAAACAAAACAAATAAATTAAAATCCTAAGTGTGGTTAATCACTATCCCAACCATCCCATGAATAAGACTCATATCATCGGATAACTCACGCTTTAACACTTGAAACACACGCTTTAGGTAGACACGAATTATACTCAACAAAATCTTAATCAAAGAATAAACCTTAATTGGCGTTCCCATAACTGCCAATTCCCATTCAATCCATAGATATAATACAACAAATAGTGGTGATATCGACCACTTACATAACTTTACATAAGTTGGTTTAAAACTAACTTCCAACTTTTCTTTCTTTCTTTTTCTTATTTTTTCGATTTTTTTTTTTTTTTTTTTTTTTTTTTTTTTTTTTTTTTTTTTTTAATAGATGTGTAAAATTTCACCACATCACTATAACTTTCTTTCCGGATAATTTTTATTCATGCTTTTCATACTTCAGAAATAATGGTAATAGTGAAAGTAGTAAACACACGAAAAATAAACTCCAAAATATACAATATTTACTTTCACTCCAATTGCATTGTGCAATTTCCCGACCTAACCATAGATAATGAATTACGCACGCGAACACAGGTAATGTAAGGAAACACACTTTGCCTATAGCAATTAACCAACCACGGATTCTAATCTACAGGGTAGGCTAAGGTGTAAGGGTGTAACGAAACATTTTAAACATAGGTGTAAGAAACGAAAGGAATGGCTCTGAAGGTTTTTCTAGGGGTATCTTACTCTAAAAATGAGAGTAACAAAAGGGTTTATACGGGGGTTAACTAACCAGTGTAGTTAGTTAATAACACATAACAAATAATAGGCTATTTGGGTGTAATCCTAGAATTTTACCAATTTAGACAAGTCATTCCAATTATATAAATAATACTCATTATGGTGGTCTCGAATAGTATACAAGCCAAGTTCTAAAGTTTACAAGTCACCGGCACACTCATAGATTTGTGAATTTTGAGAAATCACAATTTTTGAAAATAACGTCATGTGTGCAGTTATGTAACTTAGATCTTAAACAAAAACATGCTAAAAAAAAAAAATTTTAAGTTTGATATATTAAGCACATTTTAAGCATAATTTTTGAAAAAGTTTAGGACAAGTAATTGTTAAGTGTTCTAATTCTCCAATCCCCCCACTTAAGTTAAACAACGTCCTCGTTGTTTGTATAAAAGGTTAAAAACTGGAAAATAAAAGAATTAGAACATAAAAACTCCCCTGAGATTTGCTCGGTATGATCCTCCATTTGTATAAGAGCAAAAATCATCTTTCTTGTGGATTAGAACGTTAAAGCTTCATACTTGATGTATCCACAGGAAATCCAGGAAACTATAATACCACCAACACTTTAAAACACACCTAAGATAAGAAAGGTTCAAACTTGCATAATACATTAGTAGTTAGATAAAAATAAAACTTAAAAATTAAAACTGAAAATCATCAGGTCAGTCGATGCGCCGTATCTTATTGAAGAAGATACGCCGTATCGAGCCTGGAATTAATACGGATCAGAATAAAGATGCGCCGCATCCTTAACCAGGGATGCGCCGCATTAAAATAAACTGATAAATAGTTTCAAAGTGGAAAATAAAAATGCAGAAAAATAAAATAAGATATGACCATTGCAGAGGATGCGTCGCATCTCAGAATTGAGATGCGCCGTATCTTCGTGCGGCCTGGACTGACTCGACACATAAAACAGAATAATAAAAGATAAATCCGGGTTGTCTCCCGGTAAGCACTTGTCTTTATTCCAGAGTCTTCAAGTTAGACTCACGTTCAGCTCTTCAGTATCGATCATTGAAGGAGTCGGAAACATCACGCTCCTTCATCGCCAATTCAGTAATATTGAACACTCCTTGCTTGTCCTTAATTTCCACGCCGTTCCTCTTTAATATCTGTATAAACAAAGTCCTGTCCCTTTCGGGCAGGGATGACAAAATGATAGACGGGAAATTCTTATTATCATCTAGGCACAAATAAGCAAGGTGGGGTGGTAGTTCAATAAACACATCATTGTTCAAATTCGTTTTCTCAACTACTCTCCTACGTTTATTAATTACTACACAATCATACCACTCATCATCAGAATCACTAACAATATCGCGTCTAAGTTCGGTAGGTACATTAAGGTCAATGAATTCCTCAAAGTTATCATGATTAGGACTAGTTGAGTTGTTTTGAATCAATGTTTCTCCAATAAGTCTAGCTTCAAGATCGAGGTCCATACGCTCTCTTAATCCTAGTACATAAACACCTCTAATTATGCTTTTAACCGGATCTTGGCATTTATAGACTAGTTTATTATTCCCTACCCTTAATGAAATTTTTCTCTTAAACACATCAATCTTAGCATGGGCAGTAGACAAGAAAGGTCTTCCGAGGATTAAAGGAATCTTAACATCCTCGGGCATGTCTAGTATAACAAAGTCTACGGGAAAAATAAACTGCTCAATCTTAACTAGCACATTATTAGCAATCCCTTCAGGTCGTTTCACTGTTTTATCATCCAATTCAATAAGTAATTTAGTTGGTGCTAATTTTCCTAGTCCTAGGGTAGCGAATGTCTTAAGAGGCATAACACTAACACTAGCTCCTAAGTCAGCTAACACATTATTGAAAGATATATTATTAATAGAACAAGGTAGAGTAAAACTTCCTGGGTCTCTTTCTTTATGAGGCAAGGCATTTGAGTTGGTTGCAGGGCTCTCTTCTTTCATTGTTGCCTTGATCTCCTCTTCAATCTTTGTCTTCTCTTTTAGCAGTCTCCTTAAGCTGATTGAAGAGTTAAAGAAAAATTCGGGTCTTGCACCATCATTACCATTCATCGACCTTCTAGGTATATTAGGAGTGACTTCTTCAGTGGTGCTTATGGCCTTGACATGATCTCTTGGGTTGGTTTCAGTTGAGCTCGGTAGACTTCCATATCCCCTTTCTTGAAGAACTTTGCTCATTTGACCAATTTGTTGTTCCAATGCTTTGATCGAAGCTCCTTGATTTCTTGTAGTAGTGTCCGTTGAAGCTCGAATTTCTTTGATCATAGCAGTATTCTCTTCATGTCTTTTAGCAGCATCGGCCATAATTTGCTTTAAAGTATCGTCTAAAGTCTGCCTCCTCTCTTGATAAGCGGGATTGAAGTTGTTCTTTTGATAGAATCCCGGACTAGCTTCCCTAAATCTTCCTGAAGGTCGGAATGGTTGTCCAAATTGGGTGTAATAAGCTTCTTCAAACGTCTCACTTTCATTCTTGTTCGGGCAATCTTTAGTGTAGTGAGGTCCTTCGCACTTTTCACATCCAACTTGGGCAGCATATGCTCTTTCATCTCGCTTCTTCATCTCTCTACTAATTTTATCCAATTGAGCTTGAATAGCAGCAATTCCGTCAAAATTAGTGCTGCTCTTAGATCTAGTAGAGGTCCCATCGTGCCATTTTTGAGAATGATCAGCAGCTTCTTGGATTGCTTTCCTAGCATTAGTTGCACTCATCTGAGGTACAGCTCCCTTAGCATCCAAAATCTGTCTTGTAGGCACGTCCAATCCCTGATAAAACAATATTATTTCCTGCATAGGGGTTAGATAGTGTTGAGGACATTTTATCAATAAATCTTTAAATCGTTCCCAAGCTTGATAAAGGGTTTCATCAGGCTCTTGCTTGAAACTATTGATAGCCTCCATCTTTTTAGCAGTTTTAGCAGGTGGACAATATCTCTTCAGGAATTTGCTCTTCAAACCTTCCCATGTAGTGATTGAACTAGCAGGTTCATTCCTTAGCCACTTGTTAGCAGCTCCTTTTAGTGAGATTGGGAAGATTCTTAGCATGAGTTGATCGGTATTGACACTTTCTGAAGTAAACAAATCTGCAATCTCCAGGACCTTTTCAACATGCTCATTAGCATCCTCTTGTTCCGTCCCACTGAAAGCATTCTCTCTGAGCTCTTTGAGAAATTGTCCCTTCAACTCAAATTTTGACTTGTCATCAAACTTAGGTCTAGCAACTCCTGAAGTGTAATCAGCACGGGTATTGTTCATGTATTCCTCCATAGTAGTGTTTTCGCCCATTGTTTCTGTTTCAACTTCCTCTTTTTCTTCAGAAAAGTAATCAAGCTCGAGTGAGCTTGAAAGATCAAAGCTTCTTGTGTTGAAAAGCCTTTTAAGCGAATGTAGGGCTCGTTCAGGATCTTCGAAAGGTTGAATCAAGTTCTTCGTAGAACTCCTGGTCATGCACTTCCTGAAATCAATCACAAAAGCATCAGTAGGGTATGCTCGAGAAAGTAATATATCAGATAATTAATAACGAAAACGGAATACGAAAAATTAAAGTTTCTGATATCTGCAGACGATGCGCCGTATCCAAAAAGTTGGATACGCCGTATCTTATAATCGTTAAAATTTAATCAGACTTTATTCAGAAAATAGATACGCCGCTTTAGAATCTAAGAATGCGCCGTATCGAATTAATTAATCAAAAATCAGCTTATCTAATTAAAATTAAATGCGTCGTATTAACGAAAGTTAATGCGCCGTATTTTCGTTACGTTTAAAAATAAAAGATTTTTGATTCAGTAAGATGCGCCGTATCGACAGAGATCGATACGCCGTATCTGTTTAATAATTCGCAAACTGTTTTTAATCAAAATAATAGATACGCCGTATCTGCGAAAGCAGATGCGTCGTATGGCGTTAACGTTTTAGAAATTTTTTTTATTAAAAACAGATACGCCGTATCTGCAAAAGCAGATACGTCGTATTACTTTATCGCTTAGAAAAATTTTCTTGTTAAAAACAGATACGCCGTATCTTGTGGAAAAGATGCGTCGTATCGAATTAATTAAACGCGTTGTATTAAAAAAAAAATTAAACGCAATACGCCGTATCTGAGAGATCAGATGCGCCGTATCGTTTGATTTAGCACAGTACAACGATAGCAGAACAGAAAAATACGAAAAATAAAAACAAAAATTAAACACACAAACAAAAATAAACACACAAAAATAAAAAGAAAACAATTAACACACAATACAACAAATATGCAAAATAGTACAATGATGCAATTAATCTAATAAAAAGAAAAACCTAATTAAAATACTAATCAAATTAACAGATAATAACAATTCACTCCCCGGCAACGGCGCCAAAAACTTGATGCGCGTGATGTGTCGTTGCGGTTTAGCAGTTTTAATGCCTACTCAAGTTTTAAATTTATATTTAGCCGACTTATCAATAACACACACACTTAACGAGCAGTGTACCCGGTCAGTATGAAGATAATGGTAAGTAGAGTGTCGATCACTAAGAGTGGAACGTATTATCTAGTTATTCTAATCAGTATTTTAATATCCTAACGCAAGGGGGTTTCAGCCTGAGAGACTGGCACGGTTTTGTTGCAATTAAATAATAAAATAAACCAATAGGCACGAATCAGCAGGTAGCACACACGTACACAGATAGATACTCGAGACAATAAGAGGGCTGTCCTTATGATTAAGTAGATTGTCACTTGTTTTATTGATAGCTTTATATGAAGTGTATGTAGTTAACCCTTTCTCGTTGGTCCTATTCTTATCGGCGAGTAAACCCTTAATGATTACTTATGTCTAAAAGTTATTCCTAAGTGATCAATTTAGAAACAACCGTGGGAGCCACATTATGTCCCGCAGTCAAATGCCCGCAAGCCACTAATAAACACAGAGGTTATCAATGCACTAATAAGTAGTAACCAAAGACATCAACATATAAACTTTAATTAATGAGAAAGCAGTTTTAAGGGAGTGCAATCTTTCCGTTGCCACATTACACAAGCCACCAATCTTGATGAATTAAAGTTTGCTAACACAATAAAACAAAACTACTTAATGAATTAAATACATGCAGCACCTTCTTACAGCTCTTGTATCTTTGATTTGGGTGTGTCTTGTGCTGCCTCCTTGACTGAATTCGTCCTTTTGTTCTTCTGTTCGGTCTTCTGTTTTAGGGTTTCGGACCTTTTAATTCGTCTGGTCTACGGGGTATTTATAGTTTCTGTCTGAGGGAAGATGCGGCGCATCTACTAATTAGATGCGGCGCATGTACTTAACTTCGCGTGGGGTCCAAGATTATAATATTCAGGAATATTCGTACACCGCCAGAAGATGCGGCGTAACCCTTTATTAGATGCGGCGCATGTCCTCTTGTATCTTGGATCGTATCTGGTGATATCTTGATAGAGATGCGGCGCATTTCGAGAGTGAGATGCGGCGCATCTGGAGCAGAATTGACTTGATCTTGTCCATGTCAGTAGACTTTCACTTTATGCACGTTTTGCTCCATTATTAGTCCAAAATTGCTAAGTTTCACCAAATGCTTGTTTTTACCTGAGAATTACAAAAGTAAACAATTAAGTATCAATCCTCATACATAATATAGTAAAACAAGTCAAATTAATAGGATAAATGATAGTAATAAAATGTACTTATTTGAGTTCATCAAATATCCCCCCACTTGAACTTTACTTGTCCCCAAGTAAACCTTAGAATTTCTTTTATGAAAATGTATCCTAAAAGATGTTAGGATTTATCTTTATATTTAAGCATGTATTCGTTTATTTCATAATCACACAACCAAACACTTAACGAATTAGAAGTAAAATAAAATAAGTCGATAAAAGCAAATCTAATCGTTTAACTGTCCAGTCGTGACGAATATTCTATCATAAGCTTGGCAAGTATACACATCTCCACCACTAAAGCTAAGGAATAACAAGTCTAAAGCGGTAAAAAGGGTTTTTAGGCTTAAGGGTTAATTATTCTTAATCACTATCGATCTCAAATTCCAGAAAAGGCGACAAAATCACAAATACATGATCGAATCCACGAACACGATACTTGCAATTGCTCAAATCCTTAACTCGAATAGGCTAAAGATAGGTCCAAACTTTACCAATAATAATATATCAAAAAGGGCGACAAAATCATAAATACATAGCCGAATCCACGACTACGATACTTAAGATTGCTCAAATCCCTAATCTCAATAAATCAAAGGTTCGGTTGGATAAAGAATAGTAAAGGGTATGGATAACATTTGGGATATAAATTGGTGTAAAAATAAAAATAAACAAAACAAAACAAATAAATTAAAATCCTAAGTGTGGTTAATCACTATCCCAACCATCCCATGAATAAGACTCATATCATCGGATAACTCACGCTTTAACACTTGAAACACACGCTTTAGGTAGACACGAATTATACTCAACAAAATCTTAATCAAAGAATAAACCTTAATTGGCGTTCCCATAACTGCCAATTCCCATTCAATCCATAGATATAATACAACAAATAGTGGTGATATCGACCACTTACATAACTTTACATAAGTTGGTTTAAAACTAACTTCCAACTTTTCTTTCTTTCTTTTTCTTATTTTTTCGATTTTTTTTTTTTTTTTTTTTTTTTTTTTTTTTTTTTTTTTTTAATAGATGTGTAAAATTTCACCACATCACTATAACTTTCTTTCCGGATAATTTTTATTCATGCTTTTCATACTTCAGAAATAATGGTAATAGTGAAAGTAGTAAACACACGAAAAATAAACTCCAAAATATACAATATTTACTTTCACTCCAATTGCATTGTGCAATTTCCCGACCTAACCATAGATAATGAATTACGCACGCGAACACAGGTAATGTAAGGAAACACACTTTGCCTATAGCAATTAACCAACCACGGATTCTAATCTACAGGGTAGGCTAAGGTGTAAGGGTGTAACGAAACATTTTAAACATAGGTGTAAGAAACGAAAGGAATGGCTCTGAAGGTTTTTTCTAGGGGTATCTTACTCTAAAAATGAGAGTAACAAAAGGGTTTATACGGGGGTTAACTAACCAGTGTAGTTAGTTAATAACACATAACAAATAATAGGCTATTTGGGTGTAATCCTAGAATTTTACCAATTTAGACAAGTCATTCCAATTATATAAATAATACTCATTATGGTGGTCTCGAATAGTATACAAGCCAAGTTCTAAAGTTTACAAGTCACCGGCACACTCATAGATTTGTGAATTTTGAGAAATCACAATTTTTGAAAATAACGTCATGTGTGCAGTTATGTAACTTAGATCTTAAACAAAAACATGCTAAAAAAAAAAAATTTTAAGTTTGATATATTAAGCACATTTTAAGCATAATTTTTGAAAAAGTTTAGGACAAGTAATTGTTAAGTGTTCTAATTCTCCAATCCCCCCACTTAAGTTAAACAACGTCCTCGTTGTTTGTATAAAAGGTTAAAAACTGGAAAATAAAAGAATTAGAACATAAAAACTCCCCTGAGATTTGCTCGGTATGATCCTCCATTTGTATAAGAGCAAAAATCATCTTTCTTGTGGATTAGAACGTTAAAGCTTCATACTTGATGTATCCACAGGAAATCCAGGAAACTATAATACCACCAACACTTTAAAACACACCTAAGATAAGAAAGGTTCAAACTTGCATAATACATTAGTAGTTAGATAAAAATAAAACTTAAAAATTAAAACTGAAAATCATCAGGTCAGTCGATGCGCCGTATCTTATTGAAGAAGATACGCCGTATCGAGCCTGGAATTAATACGGATCAGAATAAAGATGCGCCGCATCCTTAACCAGGGATGCGCCGCATTAAAATAAACTGATAAATAGTTTCAAAGTGGAAAATAAAAATGCAGAAAAATAAAATAAGATATGACCATTGCAGAGGATGCGTCGCATCTCAGAATTGAGATGCGCCGTATCTTCGTGCGGCCTGGACTGACTCGACACATAAAACAGAATAATAAAAGATAAATCCGGGTTGTCTCCCGGTAAGCACTTGTCTTTATTCCAGATTCTTCAAGTTAGACTCACGTTCAGCTCTTCAGTATCGATCATTGAAGGAGTCGGAAACATCACGCTCCTTCATCGCCAATTCAGTAATATTGAACACTCCTTGCTTGTCCTTAATTTCCACGCCGTTCCTCTTTAATATCTGTATAAACAAAGTCCTGTCCCTTTCGGGCAGGGATGACAAAATGATAGACGGGAAATTCTTATTATCATCTAGGCACAAATAAGCAAGGTGGGGTGGTAGTTCAATAAACACATCATTGTTCAAATTCGTTTTCTCAACTACTCTCCTACGTTTATTAATTACTACACAATCATACCACTCATCATCAGAATCACTAACAATATCGCGTCTAAGTTCGGTAGGTACATTAAGGTCAATGAATTCCTCAAAGTTATCATGATTAGGACTAGTTGAGTTGTTTTGAATCAATGTTTCTCCCATAAGTCTAGCTTCAAGATCGAGGTCCATACGCTCTCTTAATCCTAGTACATAAACACCTCTAATTATGCTTTTAACCGGATCTTGGCATTTATAGACTAGTTTATTATTCCCTACCCTTAATGAAATTTTTCTCTTAAACACATCAATCTTAGCATGGGCAGTAGACAAGAAAGGTCTTCCGAGGATTAAAGGAATCTTAACATCCTCGGGCATGTCTAGTATAACAAAGTCTACGGGAAAAATAAACTGCTCAATCTTAACTAGCACATTATTAGCAATCCCTTCAGGTCGTTTCACTGTTTTATCAGCCAATTCAATAAGTAATTTAGTTGGTGCTAATTTTCCTAGTCCTAGGGTAGCGAATGTCTTAAGAGGCATAACACTAACACTAGCTCCTAAGTCAGCTAACACATTATTGAAAGATATATTATTAATAGAACAAGGTAGAGTAAAACTTCCTGGGTCTCTTTCTTTATGAGGCAAGGCATTTGAGTCGGTTGCAGGGCTCTCTTCTTTCATTGTTGCCTTGATCTCCTCTTCAATCTTTGTCTTCTCTTTTAGCAGTCTCCTTAAGCTGATTGAAGAGTTAAAGAAAAATTCGGGTCTTGCACCATCATTACCATTCATCGACCTTCTAGGTATATTAGGAGTGACTTCTTCAGTGGTGCTTATGGCCTTGACATGATCTCTTGGGTTGGTTTCAGTTGAGCTCGGTAGACTTCCATATCCCCTTTCTTGAAGAACTTTGCTCATTTGACCAATTTGTTGTTCCAATGCTTTGATCGAAGCTCCTTGATTTCTTGTAGTAGTGTCCGTTGAAGCTCGAATTTCTTTGATCATAGCAGTATTCTCTTCATGTCTTTTAGCAGCATCGGCCATAATTTGCTTTAAAGTATCGTCTAAAGTCTGCCTCCTCTCTTGATAAGCGGGATTGAAGTTGTTCTTTTGATAGAATCCCGGACTAGCTTCCCTAAATCTTCCTGAAGGTCGGAATGGTTGTCCAAATTGGGTGTAATAAGCTTCTTCAAACGTCTCACTTTCATTCTTGTTCGGGCAATCTTTAGTGTAGTGAGGTCCTTCGCACTTTTCACATCCAACTTGGGCAGCATATGCTCTTTCATCTCGCTTCTTCATCTCTCTACTAATTTTATCCAATTGAGCTTGAATAGCAGCAATCCCGTCAAAATTAGTGCTGCTCTTAGATCTAGTAGAGGTCCCATCGTGCCATTTTTGAGAATGATCAGCAGCTTCTTGGATCGCTTTCCTAGCATTAGTTGCACTCATCTGAGGTACAGCTCCCTTAGCATCCAAAATCTGTCTTGTAGGCACGTCCAATCCCTGATAAAACAATATTATTTCCTGCATAGGGGTTAGATAGTGTTGAGGACATTTTATCAATAAATCTTTAAATCGTTCCCAAGCTTGATAAAGGGTTTCATCAGGCTCTTGCTTGAAACTATTGATAGCCTCCATCTTTTTAGCAGTTTTAGCAGGTGGACAATATCTCTTCAGGAATTTGCTCTTCAAACCTTCCCATGTAGTGATTGAACTAGCAGGTTCATTCCTTAGCCACTTGTTAGCAGCTCCTTTTAGTGAGATTGGGAAGATTCTTAGCATGAGTTGATCGGTATTGACACTTTCTGAAGTAAACAAATCTGCAATCTCCAGGACCTTTTCAACATGCTCATTAGCATCCTCTTGTTCCGTCCCACTGAAAGCATTCTCTCTGAGCTCTTTGAGAAATTGTCCCTTCAACTCAAATTTTGACTTGTCATCAAACTTAGGTCTAGCAACTCCTGAAGTGTAATCAGCACGGGTATTGTTCATGTATTCCTCCATAGTAGTGTTTTCGCCCATTGTTTCTGTTTCAACTTCCTCTTTTTCTTCAGAAAAGTAATCAAGCTCGAGTGAGCTTGAAAGATCAAAGCTTCTTGTGTTGAAAAGCCTTTTAAGCGAATGTAGGGCTCGTTCAGGATCTTCGAAAGGTTGAATCAAGTTCTTCGTAGAACTCCTGGTCATGCACTTCCTGAAATCAATCACAAAAGCATCAGTAGGGTATGCTCGAGAAAGTAATATATCAGATAATTAATAACGAAAACGGAATACGAAAAATTAAAGTTTCTGATATCTGCAGACGATGCGCCGTATCCAAAAAGTTGGATACGCCGTATCTTATAATCGTTAAAATTTAATCAGACTTTATTCAGAAAATAGATACGCCGCTTTAGAATCTAAGAATGCGCCGTATCGAATTAATTAATCAAAAATCAGCTTATCTAATTAAAATTAAATGCGTCGTATTAACGAAAGTTAATGCGCCGTATTTTCGTTACGTTTAAAAATAAAAGATTTTTGATTCAGTAAGATGCGCCGTATCGACAGAGATCGATACGCCGTATCTGTTTAATAATTCGCAAACTGTTTTTAATCAAAATAATAGATACGCCGTATCTGCGAAAGCAGATGCGTCGTATGGCGTTAACGTTTTAGAAATTTTTTTTATTAAAAACAGATACGCCGTATCTGCAAAAGCAGATACGTCGTATTACTTTATCGCTTAGAAAAATTTTCTTGTTAAAAACAGATACGCCGTATCTTGTGGAAAAGATGCGTCGTATCGAATTAATTAAACGCGTTGTATTAAAAAAAAAATTAAACGCAATACGCCGTATCTGAGAGATCAGATGCGCCGTATCGTTTGATTTAGCACAGTACAACGATAGCAGAACAGAAAAATACGAAAAATAAAAACAAAAATTAAACACACAAACAAAAATAAACACACAAAAATAAAAAGAAAACAATTAACACACAATACAACAAATATGCAAAATAGTACAATGATGCAATTAATCTAATAAAAAGAAAAACCTAATTAAAATACTAATCAAATTAACAGATAATAACAATTCACTCCCCGGCAACGGCGCCAAAAACTTGATGCGCGTGATGTGTCGTTGCGGTTTAGCAGTTTTAATGCCTACTCAAGTTTTAAATTTATATTTAGCCGACTTATCAATAACACACACACTTAACGAGCAGTGTACCCGGTCAGTATGAAGATAATGGTAAGTAGAGTGTCGATCACTAAGAGTGGAACGTATTATCTAGTTATTCTAATCAGTATTTTAATATCCTAACGCAAGGGGGTTTCAGCCTGAGAGACTGGCACGGTTTTGTTGCAATTAAATAATAAAATAAACCAATAGGCACGAATCAGCAGGTAGCACACACGTACACAGATAGATACTCGAGACAATAAGAGGGCTGTCCTTATGATTAAGTAGATTGTCACTTGTTTTATTGATAGCTTTATATGAAGTGTATGTAGTTAACCCTTTCTCGTTGGTCCTATTCTTATCGGCGAGTAAACCCTTAATGATTACTTATGTCTAAAAGTTATTCCTAAGTGATCAATTTAGAAACAACCGTGGGAGCCACATTATGTCCCGCAGTCAAATGCCCGCAAGCCACTAATAAACACAGAGGTTATCAATGCACTAATAAGTAGTAACCAAAGACATCAACATATAAACTTTAATTAATGAGAAAGCAGTTTTAAGGGAGTGCAATCTTTCCGTTGCCACATTACACAAGCCACCAATCTTGATGAATTAAAGTTTGCTAACACAATAAAACAAAACTACTTAATGAATTAAATACATGCAGCACCTTCTTACAGCTCTTGTATCTTTGATTTGGGTGTGTCTTGTGCTGCCTCCTTGACTGAATTCGTCCTTTTGTTCTTCTGTTCGGTCTTCTGTTTTAGGGTTTCGGACCTTTTAATTCGTCTGGTCTACGGGGTATTTATAGTTTCTGTCTGAGGGAAGATGCGGCGCATCTACTAATTAGATGCGGCGCATGTACTTAACTTCGCGTGGGGTCCAAGATTATAATATTCAGGAATATTCGTACACCGCCAGAAGATGCGGCGTAACCCTTTATTAGATGCGGCGCATGTCCTCTTGTATCTTGGATCGTATCTGGTGATATCTTGATAGAGATGCGGCGCATTTCGAGAGTGAGATGCGGCGCATCTGGAGCAGAATTGACTTGATCTTGTCCATGTCAGTAGACTTTCACTTTATGCACGTTTTGCTCCATTATTAGTCCAAAATTGCTAAGTTTCACCAAATGCTTGTTTTTACCTGAGAATTACAAAAGTAAACAATTAAGTATCAATCCTCATACATAATATAGTAAAACAAGTCAAATTAATAGGATAAATGATAGTAATAAAATGTACTTATTTGAGTTCATCAAATATCCCCCCACTTGAACTTTACTTGTCCCCAAGTAAACCTTAGAATTTCTTTTATGAAAATGTATCCTAAAAGATGTTAGGATTTATCTTTATATTTAAGCATGTATTCGTTTATTTCATAATCACACAACCAAACACTTAACGAATTAGAAGTAAAATAAAATAAGTCGATAAAAGCAAATCTAATCGTTTAACTGTCCAGTCGTGACGAATATTCTATCATAAGCTTGGCAAGTATACACATCTCCACCACTAAAGCTAAGGAATAACAAGTCTAAAGCGGTAAAAAGGGTTTTTAGGCTTAAGGGTTAATTATTCTTAATCACTATCGATCTCAAATTCCAGAAAAGGCGACAAAATCACAAATACATGATCGAATCCACGAACACGATACTTGCAATTGCTCAAATCCTTAACTCGAATAGGCTAAAGATAGGTCCAAACTTTACCAATAATAATATATCAAAAAGGGCGACAAAATCATAAATACATAGCCGAATCCACGACTACGATACTTAAGATTGCTCAAATCCCTAATCTCAATAAATCAAAGGTTCGGTTGGATAAAGAATAGTAAAGGGTATGGATAACATTTGGGATATAAATTGGTGTAAAAATAAAAATAAACAAAACAAAACAAATAAATTAAAATCCTAAGTGTGGTTAATCACTATCCCAACCATCCCATGAATAAGACTCATATCATCGGATAACTCACGCTTTAACACTTGAAACACACGCTTTAGGTAGACACGAATTATACTCAACAAAATCTTAATCAAAGAATAAACCTTAATTGGCGTTCCCATAACTGCCAATTCCCATTCAATCCATAGATATAATACAACAAATAGTGGTGATATCGACCACTTACATAACTTTACATAAGTTGGTTTAAAACTAACTTCCAACTTTTCTTTCTTTCTTTTTCTTATTTTTTCGATTTTTTTTTTTTTTTTTTTTTTTTTTTTTTTTTTTTTTTTTTTAATAGATGTGTAAAATTTCACCACATCACTATAACTTTCTTTCCGGATAATTTTTATTCATGCTTTTCATACTTCAGAAATAATGGTAATAGTGAAAGTAGTAAACACACGAAAAATAAACTCCAAAATATACAATATTTACTTTCACTCCAATTGCATTGTGCAATTTCCCGACCTAACCATAGATAATGAATTACGCACGCGAACACAGGTAATGTAAGGAAACACACTTTGCCTATAGCAATTAACCAACCACGGATTCTAATCTACAGGGTAGGCTAAGGTGTAAGGGTGTAACGAAACATTTTAAACATAGGTGTAAGAAACGAAAGGAATGGCTCTGAAGGTTTTTCTAGGGGTATCTTACTCTAAAAATGAGAGTAACAAAAGGGTTTATACGGGGGTTAACTAACCAGTGTAGTTAGTTAATAACACATAACAAATAATAGGCTATTTGGGTGTAATCCTAGAATTTTACCAATTTAGACAAGTCATTCCAATTATATAAATAATACTCATTATGGTGGTCTCGAATAGTATACAAGCCAAGTTCTAAAGTTTACAAGTCACCGGCACACTCATAGATTTGTGAATTTTGAGAAATCACAATTTTTGAAAATAACGTCATGTGTGCAGTTATGTAACTTAGATCTTAAACAAAAACATGCTAAAAAAAAAATTTTAAGTTTGATATATTAAGCACATTTTAAGCATAATTTTTGAAAAAGTTTAGGACAAGTAATTGTTAAGTGTTCTAATTCTCCAATCCCCCCACTTAAGTTAAACAACGTCCTCGTTGTTTGTATAAAAGGTTAAAAACTGGAAAATAAAAGAATTAGAACAGAAAAACTCCCTTGAGATTTGCTCGGTATGATCCTCCATTTGTATAAGAGCAAAAATCATCTTTCTTGTGGATTAGAACGTTAAAGCTTCATACTTGATGTATCCACAGGAAATCCAGGAAAACTATAATACCACCAACACTTTAAAACACACCTAAGATAAGAAAGGTTCAAACTTGCATAATACATTAGTAGTTAGATAAAAATAAAACTTAAAAATTAAAACTGAAAATCATCAGGTCAGTCGATGCGCCGTATCTTATTGAAGAAGATACGCCGTATCGAGCCTGGAATTAATACGGATCAGAATAAAGATGCGCCGCATCCTTAACCAGGGATGCGCCGCATTAAAATAAACTGATAAATAGTTTCAAAGTGGAAAATAAAAATGCAGAAAAATAAAATAAGATATGACCATTGCAGAGGATGCGTCGCATCTCAGAATTGAGATGCGCCGTATCTTCGTGCGGCCTGGACTGACTCGACACATAAAACAGAATAATAAAAGATAAATCCGGGTTGTCTCCCGGTAAGCACTTGTCTTTATTCCAGAGTCTTCAAGTTAGACTCACGTTCAGCTCTTCAGTATCGATCATTGAAGGAGTCGGAAACATCACGCTCCTTCATCGCCAATTCAGTAATATTGAACACTCCTTGCTTGTCCTTAATTTCCACGCCGTTCCTCTTTAATATCTGTATAAACAAAGTCCTGTCCCTTTCGGGCAGGGATGACAAAATGATAGACGGGAAATTCTTATTATCATCTAGGCACAAATAAGCAAGGTGGGGTGGTAGTTCAATAAACACATCATTGTTCAAATTCGTTTTCTCAACTACTCTCCTACGTTTATTAATTACTACACAATCATACCACTCATCATCAGAATCACTAACAATATCGCGTCTAAGTTCGGTAGGTACATTAAGGTCAATGAATTCCTCAAAGTTATCATGATTAGGACTAGTTGAGTTGTTTTGAATCAATGTTTCTCCCATAAGTCTAGCTTCAAGATCGAGGTCCATACGCTCTCTTAATCCTAGTACATAAACACCTCTAATTATGCTTTTAACCGGATCTTGGCATTTATAGACTAGTTTATTATTCCCTACCCTTAATGAAATTTTTCTCTTAAACACATCAATCTTAGCATGGGCAGTAGACAAGAAAGGTCTTCCGAGGATTAAAGGAATCTTAACATCCTCGGGCATGTCTAGTATAACAAAGTCTACGGGAAAAATAAACTGCTCAATCTTAACTAGCACATTATTAGCAATCCCTTCAGGTCGTTTCACTGTTTTATCAGCCAATTCAATAAGTAATTTAGTTGGTGCTAATTTTCCTAGTCCTAGGGTAGCGAATGTCTTAAGAGGCATAACACTAACACTAGCTCCTAAGTCAGCTAACACATTATTGAAAGATATATTATTAATAGAACAAGGTAGAGTAAAACTTCCTGGGTCTCTTTCTTTATGAGGCAAGGCATTTGAGTCGGTTGCAGGGCTCTCTTCTTTCATTGTTGCCTTGATCTCCTCTTCAATCTTTGTCTTCTCTTTTAGCAGTCTCCTTAAGCTGATTGAAGAGTTAAAGAAAAATTCGGGTCTTGCACCATCATTACCATTCATCGACCTTCTAGGTATATTAGGAGTGACTTCTTCAGTGGTGCTTATGGCCTTGACATGATCTCTTGGGTTGGTTTCAGTTGAGCTCGGTAGACTTCCATATCCCCTTTCTTGAAGAACTTTGCTCATTTGACCAATTTGTTGTTCCAATGCTTTGATCGAAGCTCCTTGATTTCTTGTAGTAGTGTCCGTTGAAGCTCGAATTTCTTTGATCATAGCAGTATTCTCTTCATGTCTTTTAGCAGCATCGGCCATAATTTGCTTTAAAGTATCGTCTAAAGTCTGCCTCCTCTCTTGATAAGCGGGATTGAAGTTGTTCTTTTGATAGAATCCCGGACTAGCTTCCCTAAATCTTCCTGAAGGTCGGAATGGTTGTCCAAATTGGGTGTAATAAGCTTCTTCAAACGTCTCACTTTCATTCTTGTTCGGGCAATCTTTAGTGTAGTGAGGTCCTTCGCACTTTTCACATCCAACTTGGGCAGCATATGCTCTTTCATCTCGCTTCTTCATCTCTCTACTAATTTTATCCAATTGAGCTTGAATAGCAGCAATCCCGTCAAAATTAGTGCTGCTCTTAGATCTAGTAGAGGTCCCATCGTGCCATTTTTGAGAATGATCAGCAGCTTCTTGGATCGCTTTCCTAGCATTAGTTGCACTCATCTGAGGTACAGCTCCCTTAGCATCCAAAATCTGTCTTGTAGGCACGTCCAATCCCTGATAAAACAATATTATTTCCTGCATAGGGGTTAGATAGTGTTGAGGACATTTTATCAATAAATCTTTAAATCGTTCCCAAGCTTGATAAAGGGTTTCATCAGGCTCTTGCTTGAAACTATTGATAGCCTCCATCTTTTTAGCAGTTTTAGCAGGTGGACAATATCTCTTCAGGAATTTGCTCTTCAAACCTTCCCATGTAGTGATTGAACTAGCAGGTTCATTCCTTAGCCACTTGTTAGCAGCTCCTTTTAGTGAGATTGGGAAGATTCTTAGCATGAGTTGATCGGTATTGACACTTTCTGAAGTAAACAAATCTGCAATCTCCAGGACCTTTTCAACATGCTCATTAGCATCCTCTTGTTCCGTCCCACTGAAAGCATTCTCTCTGAGCTCTTTGAGAAATTGTCCCTTCAACTCAAATTTTGACTTGTCATCAAACTTAGGTCTAGCAACTCCTGAAGTGTAATCAGCACGGGTATTGTTCATGTATTCCTCCATAGTAGTGTTTTCGCCCATTGTTTCTGTTTCAACTTCCTCTTTTTCTTCAGAAAAGTAATCAAGCTCGAGTGAGCTTGAAAGATCAAAGCTTCTTGTGTTGAAAAGCCTTTTAAGCGAATGTAGGGCTCGTTCAGGATCTTCGAAAGGTTGAATCAAGTTCTTCGTAGAACTCCTGGTCATGCACTTCCTGAAATCAATCACAAAAGCATCAGTAGGGTATGCTCGAGAAAGTAATATATCAGATAATTAATAACGAAAACGGAATACGAAAAATTAAAGTTTCTGATATCTGCAGACGATGCGCCGTATCCAAAAAGTTGGATACGCCGTATCTTATAATCGTTAAAATTTAATCAGACTTTATTCAGAAAATAGATACGCCGCTTTAGAATCTAAGAATGCGCCGTATCGAATTAATTAATCAAAAATCAGCTTATCTAATTAAAATTAAATGCGTCGTATTAACGAAAGTTAATGCGCCGTATTTTCGTTACGTTTAAAAATAAAAGATTTTTGATTCAGTAAGATGCGCCGTATCGACAGAGATCGATACGCCGTATCTGTTTAATAATTCGCAAACTGTTTTTAATCAAAATAATAGATACGCCGTATCTGCGAAAGCAGATGCGTCGTATGGCGTTAACGTTTTAGAAATTTTTTTTATTAAAAACAGATACGCCGTATCTGCAAAAGCAGATACGTCGTATTACTTTATCGCTTAGAAAAATTTTCTTGTTAAAAACAGATACGCCGTATCTTGTGGAAAAGATGCGTCGTATCGAATTAATTAAACGCGTTGTATTAAAAAAAAAAATTAAACGCAATACGCCGTATCTGAGAGATCAGATGCGCCGTATCGTTTGATTTAGCACAGTACAACGATAGCAGAACAGAAAAATACGAAAAATAAAAACAAAAATTAAACACACAAACAAAAATAAACACACAAAAATAAAAAGAAAACAATTAACACACAATACAACAAATATGCAAAATAGTACAATGATGCAATTAATCTAATAAAAAGAAAAACCTAATTAAAATACTAATCAAATTAACAGATAATAACAATTCACTCCCCGGCAACGGCGCCAAAAACTTGATGCGCGTGATGTGTCGTTGCGGTTTAGCAGTTTTAATGCCTACTCAAGTTTTAAATTTATATTTAGCCGACTTATCAATAACACACACACTTAACGAGCAGTGTACCCGGTCAGTATGAAGATAATGGTAAGTAGAGTGTCGATCACTAAGAGTGGAACGTATTATCTAGTTATTCTAATCAGTATTTTAATATCCTAACGCAAGGGGGTTTCAGCCTGAGAGACTGACACGGTTTTGTTGCAATTAAATAATAAAATAAACCAATAGGCACGAATCAGCAAGTAGCACACACGTACACAGATAGATAATCGAGACAATAAGAGGGCTGTCCTTATGATTAAGTAGATTGTCACTTGTTTTATTGATAGCTTTATATGAAGTGTATGTAGTTAACCCTTTCTCGTTGGTCCTATTCTTATCGGCGAGTAAACCCTTAATGATTACTTATGTCTAAAAGTTATTCCTAAGTGATCAATTTAGAAACAACCGTGGGAGCCACATTATGTCCCGCAGTCAAATGCCCGCAAGCCACTAATAAACACAGAGGTTATCAATGCACTAATAAGTAGTAACCAAAGACATCAACATATAAACTTTAATTAATGAGAAAGCAGTTTTAAGGGAGTGCAATCTTTCCGTTGCCACATTACACAAGCCACCAATCTTGATGAATTAAAGTTTGCTAACACAATAAAACAAAACTACTTAATGAATTAAATACATGCAGCACCTTCTTACAGCTCTTGTATCTTTGATTTGGGTGTGTCTTGTGCTGCCTCCTTGACTGAATTCGTCCTTTTGTTCTTCTGTTCGGTCTTCTGTTTTAGGGTTTCGGACCTTTTAATTCGTCTGGTCTACGGGGTATTTATAGTTTCTGTCTGAGGGAAGATGCGGCGCATCTACTAATTAGATGCGGCGCATGTACTTAACTTCGCGTGGGGTCCAAGATTATAATATTCAGGAATATTCGTACACCGCCAGAAGATGCGGCGTAACCCTTTATTAGATGCGGCGCATGTCCTCTTGTATCTTGGATCGTATCTGGTGATATCTTGATAGAGATGCGGCGCATTTCGAGAGTGAGATGCGGCGCATCTGGAGCAGAATTGACTTGATCTTGTCCATGTCAGTAGACTTTCACTTTATGCACGTTTTGCTCCATTATTAGTCCAAAATTGCTAAGTTTCACCAAATGCTTGTTTTTACCTGAGAATTACAAAAGTAAACAATTAAGTATCAATCCTCATACATAATATAGTAAAACAAGTCAAATTAATAGGATAAATGATAGTAATAAAATGTACTTATTTGAGTTCATCACGGGTCGTGACACTAAGTATACATATTGTCGCATTTTTTGTTGTATACAAATATAAAAAGTTTGTGTTATAAGTTGAGGCTAGAATTATTATTTTAGCTTTCTTTTTCTAAAACACTTTTTAAAAAACAAAATATTTCATAAATGTCTCAATTGAGAATTGAACTCACTTGATTCTTACTTATATTATATTGCACTTAACTAGTTATGTCACTTACTATTAAAGAAAAAACAATTGCAATGAGTTCCTAAGCCATATTGTGAACCCTTTTTCTTACATTGTGTTCTTAAATTCTTTATGCCGAAACTAGGGTTATGTCATTGGCTAGTTTTGTCACATTTTTTTTCTTTACCTGTTTTTCCAACTCGACAATGCGATCCGACTAATCTTAATGCGACTATTCTTTTGGATATCCCAGAGGCGGTGCAGATGAACCTCCGTGGCCACAAAGGGATTAATAAGAATAACAATAGCATGTCGTCGGAAATTTAACAATTTTTCTTTTTTTAAAAAGTAGATTATTTACACGGTTAAATCAAATCATAGTTTACGCATGTTTAGATTGAGACTTGAGCTCATAACCGTTATATTATGTTGTACCTATCATGTCACTTACCGATAAAGGCAAAAACAATAGGAGTTTGTTTGTGTTTCTGGATTTTTACTTTAGAGTAAACTCCAAAATACATCTATGTGGTTTATCCCGATTCGCACTATACATCCATCTCGCAAAAGTTTCAACAGATACATCACTCCGTTAGTAAAAGTTAACCTATATACACCCCTCCGTTAAAATAAGGTCAAATGGCGCAAAATATTTCTCTGTTATCTCCTAACGAGATAGAAAATAGTTACACCGTTAGTCCTCTGGGTTAACTGTATTTGCACCGTTAGTCCTTTTTTAACGTTTTCGTCTATTTTTTACGTTTTCATCCGTTTTTTTAACGTTTTCGTATGTTTTTTTTTTTTCGTTTTTTTCGTTTCGTCCGCTTTTTTACGTTTGGGTCCATTTGTTTACGTTTTAGTCTGCTTTTTTACGTTTTCGTCCGTTTTTTACGTTTTCGTCCGCTTTTTTATGTTTTCGTCCGTTTTTTACGTTTTCGTCCGTTTTTTTATGTTTTCGTCTGTTTTCTACGTTTTCGTTTGTTTTGTAAGTTTTTGTCCGTTTTTTTACTTTTTCGTCCATTTTTTTACGTTTTCATATGTTTTTTTACGTTTTCAGATACAAACAACAAACATTACAAAGACGTTCACCGATTGTAGTATAAACTCTTTTATGTAACTATATATCTAGTATATTGTTTAAGACAATCAATACATAAAATGATACTATACTTTTTTCTCTCAGAAAGTTCTTTCATTTGATTTCACACATGTAAGACAATAGATTATATGTAAACAATACTTTCGTTTTTCGTTTTGGTCTAAGTCTATCTTCTTTTCGGGAGGAACAAACTTTAGGCTACAATTAAAACCCTCACATCCAAAAGTGTACATATATCCATCTGCTTTTTTACAAACGAAAACATAAAACAAAAAAGGACGAAAACTTAAAAAAAATGACAAAAACGAAAAACATACGAAAACGTAAAAAAATGGACGAAAACATAAAAAAACGGACGAAAACGTAAAAAAGCAGACAAAAACGTAAGAAAACTGACGAAAACATAAAAAACGAACGAAAACGTAAAAAAAAGACGAAAACAAAAAAAATATACGAAAACTTAAAAAACGGATGAAGATGTAAAAAAACGGACGAAAACGTAAAAAAAACTGACGAAAACTTAAAAAAACTGACGAAAACGTAAAAAAGCGGACGAAACGTAAAAAACGGACGAAAACGTAAAAAAACAGACAAAAACGTAAAAAACCAGACGAAAACGTAAAAAAGGACTAACAGTGCAAATACAGTTAACCCAGAGGACTAACGGTGTAAATATTTTCTGTCTCGTTAGGAGATAACAGAGAAATAATTTGCGACGTTTGTCCTTATTTTAATAGAGGGATGTACATAGGTTAACTTTTACTAATGAAGTGCTGTATCCGTTGAAACTTTTGCGAAAGGGATGTATAGTGCGAATCGGGATAAACCACAAGGATGTATTTTGGAGTTTACTATCTTTATTTTATTTTGTAGAAGTGAAACTAAACACGTGTAAATAATTATGAATGAATGAACCAATGAGAGATGATTTGGTGAATGTGAACATAATAATAGCAACTAAAGAAGGTCACAAATGACTTATAAGGCTGCTCCCAATAGACGATCGTGACCATTTGTGAGAACCCAAATTCACGCCCCACCCTATTGGGTCCAACCCACCTCACACGTGACATCGGGCAAAAACAATGACGAATGGTGACCTGCTCATCGAATAGGTTTGTGTGCAAAATGAGCCCCCGTTGAATGTTTTTATTATTAATTATTTGTTTGTGAGGGTATTTTGTAAGGTATGTTTGTATAAAAGTGGGTATTTTAAAAATGAAGGCAGAATTGCATATATATCCCTCCCAAATTGAATAATTGCATATATATCCTTTGTACGAGTTTTTGATGCACATAGTACAATTGTTTTTATGCATGCTTTGGATATATATGCAATTATGCATTTTCGGAAGGATATATATGCAAAAACCTTAAATGAAAGGTGAGATAATGGTGACCCTTGTGGGTGAAAAGTGAGAGGGAGTGAAGGGAGGTAAATGGAGAGAGAAAACTGATATAACGCTGAGATAGAAGGTATTTTGGTGTGACCATTGAGAGTAATTGTCTTGATTAAAGAAATACTCTTAATAATCTAAAAATCTAAAAATTTGGTTTTGACTTAACAATCTTAAAATTTTTAAGTTTACACATATTGCTTTATTTAATGCATTAAAGTAATTACACATTACTTAAATAATAAAATATAGATACGTTCATGAATATAATATGAGAAATGATTGGCACACCTAAAAGTTATATTTAATTTTGTGTCTAAACATATGTGGCAACCATTCATTGTTGTATCAACCGGACCACTTCTTCATAATCCAATCAGGTAATGACACAAGTTAGTCACAAAATTAGTCATCTCTTTTAAGTCTCTCAATTTTTTTCCATATAATATATTTATAATTTGAAATATAACTTTTTAAATCCGCACATCATATCATGACATATTAATCTCTTCATTATCTCACACCATAATCCACGACCACAAAACCATCATTCATCATCAAAATACGCCATTCACAAAAAAAAAATACAAAAAGATTATCCCCAAATATATTACTCGCCCTCGTTGCTTTGCGCGAGTAAGTGCTAGTTCAATATCATATCCGTTCACGTTCCATTCATTTAGTGTCCTTATAAACACGCGAAAACATATAATTTCTTAACACACGAACATGAACTCAAACATGTACGTGCTCGTTGGTTTGTGTTGTTAAACTTAAACAAATGAACGTAACAAGCCTGTTCGGATAGGTTCGCTTTGTTTTAAAAAATTCGAGAACAAAGGGCACTTCATCTTATTTTGGAAAAAAAAAAAACTCTGCGGCACTTATATATCCCTTGGGCCATTACCTGTGAAAAATTCGAACTAATTATGGGTTGGGCTTGAAAAACTAGAGCATGTACATGTATATATATACTTTTGGCAACCCTTTACAGCATGGTGTTAATCGATTGATAGAGATGGTTACGAATGATGTTGTCGAAGAGATACTCTCAAGATTGCTTTTGAAAGATCTTCTTCGATGCAAAAGCGTTTGTAAGTCATGGTATTCTTTGATATCAAGTCCTTCTTTTGATAAAACTTATCGTAAATTTATGTGCAACAAAGAGGAGTACAATACAAGAAGGATCGCTATGATTACAGCCATTACAGGTAAAAAAAATGCACCCTGGGAGTGGAGGTCCTACATGAGGTGGAGTATGCAAGGTTCTTCCCTTGTATGCATGTACTCAATATACGAAAGTCGAATAATTGTAACCAATCCTTGGACTAGAGAGTTTAGAGAACTTGCACATCCACTACACCTTCCTGCAAATTTTTGGCATGTGCGATGTTTGGGCTTTGGTTATGATTCATCCACAGATGATTACAAAGTTTTTACGGCGATATGCACTGGTAATGATGGGGCACTTGTTCATATATTTTCTTTGAAATCAAATATTTGGAAAAATTTTGGGCAAATCAATTATGAGTTTAATGATAGGCGGTTTGATGGATCTTTTGGGCTAGCCGCCCCTGGTATCTTATTCAATGGGGCACTTCACTGGTTTTGGTTAAATGTTGATTATACCGGGAACAAAAAGGTATTAATTGTGTCTTTCGATTTAGCTAAAGAGGAATTTAGAGAAATTCCCCAACCTGATGACACGAGATATCTTTTTTATTGTTACTCACTGGGGATTATCGATGGCAGTCTATGCATATTTACTCGCTGGGGCCCCTGGATCATTTGGGTTATGAAAAACTACAATGGCAAACCGTCTTGGGAACTGTTGCCAGGCTCAAATTATCGTGAGATGAAGGATCATGCTATACACTATATGCTTAACGATACTAATCAGTATATGAGAACACCGCCAACTTACTTTTGTGATGATATTATACGGTTCTCTAAGAGTAACGAATATATTTCGTCTCCTATCTTTGTGCAAACCCTTGTATCCCCTTATGTTAAGGTGAGCTCTCCTTATTATGTTCTTGTTTCACCATCCGTCTCAATGATTTATACTTGTTATATACCCGTATAAATTGTTTTATTATTATTTGTCTTTTTGGTCAATGACTCATGGAAGAGGATTGTAATTTGTAAGGTGGGTTCTAGTTATTTTAAGAAATTTTGTTTCTGATTAGTCACTCAAAATGTAAATTGCAAAGGGAAATTTGACTGGATATGCCTCATAAGATCGCTTCTCTCTCAAGTAAAGCCTTCATAAGTGCTCTCTTTGTATAACTGCGCCCCCTTTAAGAGTGTAAAGGGTGAAAATTAGGAGTATTTTTGGAACATTTGTTGCACGTTGAAAAAGGGAGCGTGGTTATAAAAGAAGTGCACTTATGAAGTCTCTCTTTGAGAAAGGGTACATTATGACACATGTGCTGTTAAATGCCCCATTGTAAATCGATCTTAGTTGAGCAAGTTAGTTTCTTATCATTTTATTATATATGCTTCGCCAAGGTTGTTGAACGAGAGTGCCGGGTGCTTATGAGGAGGCGGTTCTTAGGAGTTTAATAAAGTTTTTGAACATGTAGAAATAACTCTGTTGATTCTAGTATTACGGGTCAATCCTATACCACTAGTGCCAACAGGAAGTCGAGGAGAAGAAGCACTACACTGAGGAATCAACAACACGAAAACTTTGTTAAAAGTTTTCGCTTTCTTTAGCCAACTTGGGACTTAATTGTCCGTTATTCTACACATTGTACCCAATTTGGAATTCGTTATTTATTTCTTCTTTTATAAAATCCCAAATTCAATTGCAGGAAAAGAGAGAGACCAAGAAGAAGAGAAAGAGGAGTGGTAACAAACACATACAAGAACGGGTCTAAGGTATAATTTAAGTTTATCTTCAACATATTTTACCCGTTTTAGAATCTTTAATAAGTTCGCCGTGTTTAATTTTGGAAACCTCATACGCAGGGAAAAGAGAGATTGTTGAAATCCTTCTGGAAGAAGAAGGGAAGGGTAACAAACACATACGAAAAGGTATCAGTTGTGTCGAGTTTTATATTTTGTGTTTTGTAAACTATCTATGTCCAACTCATTAGTCATTTCAAACTGATTTGTTGATCATCTGATGACTAAATTCCTTGTGTTTCGTTCTTTATATATACTTCTAGAAATGTTACGTGAATGATAATTTAATACTTTTTGCAATTTTGGAAAGTGTGAGTGAAAGTCTAATAACCCCTGAGATTGAATTAGCACATGCAGTTTTAAATGATGATGATGATGATATCATGAAATTTTTCTTGAGCTGAATAGTTTTTGCAATTGAAACCGGTTCTGAACAATATCATGAAATCACTCATTATAGTATCCATTCCCAACGCTGCCACCATGTCCTCCACCATCACTAGGACCAGCACTCAAGTTTTATTCTTTGCCCGCCCCACCAATGCAGCCGACATTAATTCCAGATCTCATATGAGTTAACATCATCTATTTTTAGTGGCAGAAAAAATAGTAGCAAAGCACTATTTTGTTTGTAAAGAAGGTGACAATTTTAGCTTAGTTACTTTTAAATGGGTCGATTCGGGTTATCTCTTTCCTATAACAGGTGAAACGGGTAATAGATTATCAAAGGGTTCGAACAAGTCCAAATGCGCCCAAAATGTATATACCTAAATCATTATATTAAAAAAATTAGACTATCATTAACATGGTATATATATAGTTTTATACTCATATATGACACTAATTATTTGTTTATTTTTTAAAAATTTTGACAAAATGTGTTTCAAGTCATCCCACTCGGTTTCAATTCGTAGTGAATTAATTAGTATTTATGTTTACATTGAGTAAGATGGGTGAAAAAAAATTATAAAACCTGTGTCCAGCGAAAAAAATACTCTCCCGAACAAACCACAAACATAGTGTCTGAGTCCCATCTCTCGCGACTCGTCTAACTAACAACAAAAGATATACAAATGAAGAAAATAGACATGATACCTAATCCAGAAGCGCTTATTGCTCCAGAAGGTCGGACAATAACAGTTCTGACCCATTGAAAATGAACAACGGATCCTTCAATGGAACCCTCAACAATTATCTCTTCAACCCGACATATCTGCATTGGTATAATGGCACTTATGCTTTTACTCAGTATTTTTTGTTTGGGTAACCAGTGTTTCCATTACTGCTTCCCATCAAACCAATAATGTCTGTTACTTAAAGCTGTGTCCGAAAAGCAGATTCCAGTTCCTAGATAAAACTAACCCCTAAGGAATCATTCATCTATCCATCCAACTGTTTTAAAGAGGCAGAGCCAAGCGTAACTTTATGTTTGACATATGAGATAGAAACATTCTAGCCAAATGCGTATTCAGATAAATTAAAGAGTTAGTTTTTGCTTATTCGTAAACCGTGGTGTTATAAGTTGAGGCTAGCATTATTATTTTGGCTTTCTTTTCTTCCTCCTAAAACACTCAAAAGTTATTTCATAAATGTCGCAACTGAGAATTAAACTATTATGTTGTAACTATCATGTCACTTACTAATAAAGGCAACAACAATAGCAGTGAGTTCTTAACGTACCCGTTTCTTATATTGTGTTTTTGAATTTATTTTATTATTTTGTAGAAATGAAAAGAACTAAACAGGTGTAAATTATTATGAATGAATGAAGAAGTGAGATGATTTGGTATATGATTGTGAAAATAATAATAGCAACACAAGAAGGTGAAAAGTGACAAAGCTTATAATGATCATATAATGTTGTCTCATTGAACGACTACCAATCCTATGTCGAGACAATCATTAAGTATATCTTCGTCAGCATCACAATGGCACTTATACTTCTTTCGAAGCTTATAATCGGAAGAAAAATAAATAAAGGAATGGAATAAGAACCGATTCTACCAATGCAGTGTAATGTTTCCGTAAACAATAACCACAAATATCAAAGCTATAATTAGAAAAAATTTATTCGACGATTATAAAAACAGAGTTCCATTGCCGGGAATCGAACCCGGGTCTCCTGGGTGAAAGCCAGATATCCTAACCGCTGGACGACAATGGATTCTTTGTTATGTTTGTTATAATCTTTATAATTACTATAGTTTATACTAGCTTTGATCGTGTTTAAAGTTCAATAACAACACATTTAATCAACGAATATGATTGCTTGCCATATATATCAACTTGGTATGAAACTAATGATGAATAAGTTTAAACTCAAATAGACGCTCATATGCACATGCTTTTTGAATGTACGTTCATATATACCGGAAACAAGTAGGTTGATTTGACCAGCCCAAAGGCTGTGGGACCCACATGTCCCCGCCAAAAAGGTTGATTTGTCCCCGCGAAAAATATCAGCGATGAGGTGTTCGTGGGGACGTTTCGGGGGGACATGGACATGTCCCCGCCGAAAGCGTCGAAATGTCCCCTCAAAAAGCGTCGAATGTTGTATTGAATTGAGCGAGCCACTAGGTGTTGTGCACTCGTGTGTGATTCCATATATGATATTTCTCGAACTTATCGCACTTTCATTGTATCAAACAATAAGTGATCCAAACAGTGGTGGATCTAGGATTAAAGGTCTCCATGTGCATTTCATAAGGCTAAAGGAGATTTTGAACACAAAATTAGAGTTACTTCAAAAGGCCGGTGTGCGATCATTACGAGTGAATGTTAACTAACAGAAAATGAATGATAGATGATTTGATACATGATTGATTCTGTTTTTATTATGCAATCTAAGGTGTTATTGTATGTCTTTAGAGCTAACTTTTGTAAAAGTTTACTTGTATCGATTTTCTGTTCCCACATCGGGTGAATGTAAGAGTTTTCACTTAGTTATATAGTGTGGCGTATAAACAATTGACAAGTTGAGATTTGATATTATGTTTGTGGTTGGCATAGTTTACATGAGTTGGTTATAAGAGAACTCATGTAAATTGTGATGATCATAAATTAATATGTGGATTCTTAAACTTTTTTTAAGGAGAAACAAATTATTTACACTTTTTAATCGAGCTAGTAATAAGTTTTTTTTTACAAATTGATATTTGAACCCACAACTTATTTGATACCAACCTCAAACACACTTCTAAATACACAATTTCAAACAAAATTCAAAAACTTCTCATCAATATTCATTTAGTAGCGGTTTTAACTTTATTTATTAAGATCTTTTTGTTTTAGTATCATTTTTGTCAACTCTTTTATATACACAAGAACACAAAACTTATATTATTAATAGCTGATTATAGCTATAATCAAAATTTAGCCTCTGTTCGATACCATTATGGGAGATTAAAAGCATAAACAAATACTCAAACTCCAATAAGAAACTTGAATGGTACCATTAGCTATAAGTTTCCTTACCAAGTGCCTATCATTACTCAAACATTAGCTATATCTTCAAAGGCTCGCAAATGAACACTTGCTTCTCATATAGATCCCCGAAGCCACACTTAACCCAACAAAATAGTTAAAAAAAAAATCAGAACAAACCACAAATAAGTGTCAGTTTTCATGTTGTAGAACTACACACACCATACAAACGCAAAACGAATATGTAATCTTTTTATAACTCGATAGAAAATTACTAGCTTAGTCCTAAGCAATAATCACTCTTACGACGCGAGATGAATATGCCTTTCGCAAACCTTCGGAACCTCTCTTTGCACATTTTCTTGATTCCACTTTGTTCCACTTTACTTGCTATCACATGTGTATCTCTGTAACAATTTTTTACATCTTCCAAACATAACAGATATCAAGTCGAACGAAGTATGTTTGCATTCTTATTCCTAAACATGACATTTAGCCTATATTCTTATCTTATTAACTATAAACTTTTAAATTTGTGGCACGAGATTAACTTACCTTTGACTAGAAAAGATAGAAAAATTGTAGATTAGAAAAAATGTTTCATTCAAATAATACAAATAAAAACTAAAACAAAAATAGAAAGTTCCATTGCCGGGAATCGAACCCGGGTCTTCTGGGTGAAAGCCAAATATCCTAACCGTCGGAATTTATGCTAGTTTTGATCGTGTTTAAAGTTCAATAACAATATATTTAATCAACGAATGTACGATGGCTTGCCATATATATCAATATATTAACTTGGTATGAAACTAATGATGAATAAGTTTATGCACTTCTTTTTTGAATGTTCACATATACCCGAAACAAATAGGGCAGAAAATAAAGACCTTCTTGCATCTTGAAGGTGTACATGATCAGTGGCAACAGGTTGTTGATTTCCTTGTCCCGAGGTGTAAGGGAAGATCATTATGGAGCTTTGTTAGAAGACTTGTGTTTTCGACAATGATTTATTTCATATGGCAGGTGAGGAAAAAAACAAAAGGATTTTCCGCAACACGGATCATCTATTATAAAGGCACTTATTCTATTCTAATATATATCCATCTTCATTACTAGGGACGACTCTAAGCCCATAAATGAATTTTATAATCCATACAGCTTCCATTCGAATGTTTATTTTAACAATCATCTAATGACTTTTACTGAGATACTATTATTGTCAGCTCATCTTGCACTCATGCAAGTGTTACAACTAGTCCTATGAACAATATGATGTACATGATGAATCATTCAGTTAGACTTTAGGTTTTCATTCATGTGTTCAAACTCATCAAGTTAGATATATTATTTGAGACTCGCTCAATGATATTTCATATTGTGTTAGACTTATTAACCGCATATGTTTATTTCAATAAACATATATTCCAATGTTGTATGTTTTATTTTCTAAATCTCTCAAGTGAACTTTATTCCAAGCTAATGGATAAAATCTAGCTTAGATGGAATGTTGTTTTTAATATGTTACACGACATATGTGATTTAAAAAAAAAAAAAAAAAAAAACAAACATAGTGTTCCCACTAGCTCGGAGGTGTACTCAGGAGTTATCTTAGTTCTAATCAAAATCAAATCATTGATTTAATAATTAAACTTAAGATTCAGCTATTAGATGCGTGCTTTGATCCATACTTGGATTCTTGCATTTTGTACACTTTCTAAAGATTATTTGGATTCGTAAACCCTTTGGATTACTCACCGTCCTCGCAAAGGTAATCATTTAAGAAAGAGTTTTGACATCCAATTGCCATATTTCATATTCATGAAAACAAGTATGATAATTAATCATCTTTATATCTGACAAGATATATATGTTTATATTTCTAGGGCTCGTTTAGGCTTGCGAGTCTAATCGATATTTATATATAAAGCTCGAGCTTGAGCTTGTTTATTAAATGACCTCAAACTTAGGCTCGAGCTCGTTTAAGCTCGGCTCATTCGAGCTTTTTACCGATCCGATCCCGATTTTCAAGAGCAGCTCGGCTCGTTTCCACCCCTAGTTTCTTAATCATTTTTAGCCCTCAAAGGAAAACTTCCAGTTAGACTTAACTTAAGGGTCCATTTGGTATATGGGTTTTGGCTAAATGGAATGGGGTGAAAGTAAAAAAACTTGTTTGTTTTGCACTCATGAGTTTTCAAATTGGGACTCACACCCACACTTGTGGGGTAGAAAACCCACCATAGAGGCATGGATTTGACACTAAACCCGTGGGACCCATAACTCCCCTCTCACATTCTATTTTTATTTTATTATTCAAACAATATTTTTAATTTAAATTTTATTTTAAAATCTATTTAATAAATACAATTTCTTTCTCATAAACCAAATCCAAATCCAAATCCAACCCCACTTATAAACCAAACAGACCCTAATTGATGTTTAACTCTTTTATAAATGTTTTTGAATACTAGATGTTTGTCGATGAGTTGATGGAACTGATGGAGCTCAATCCTATACGGGTTGCTCTAGTGGGTCTTCATGGAGTAGATGGTCTCTCAATTGAATAAAGAAAACAGTAGAGTTGGTGGCAAATGCTTCCATCATCTTTTTAGATGAACCAACATCTGGCCTTGACGCTAGAGCTGCTGCCATTGCGATGTGTACTGTAAGAAATATTGTGGACACAAGAAGAACTATCGTATGCACAATTCACCAACCAAACATAGACATATTTGAATCTTTTGATGAGGTGTGTGGCCACTTATGGCATAAATCAGACTTTGATTCTTTGCTAATTTTTATATTGAACATGAAGTTGATTTTGATGAAGATGGGAGGACCGATATTTCACGCTGGACCTTTAGGTCGATATTCACGCAACTTAGGGTGTGTTTGTTTCATTAAGATGTTTTAGGTCTGAATCTGACTACCACATCTTACCAGTAAGAGATGAACTCAAATAAGTACATTTTATTACTATCATTTATCCTATTAATTTGACTTGTTTTATTATATTATGTATGAGGATTGATACTTAATCGTTTACTTTTGTAATTCTCAGGTAAAAACAAGCATTTGGTGAAACTTGGCGATTTTGGACTAATAATGGAGCAAAACATGCATAAAGTGAAGAGTCTACCGAAATGGACAAGATCAAGTTAAATCTGCTCCAGATGCGCCGCATCTCACTCATGACATGCGCCGCATCGCTATCAAGATTCCACCAGATACGATCCAAGATACAAGAGGACATGCGCCGCATCTAATCATGGAGTTACGCCGCATCTTCTGGCGGTGTACGAATATTCCTGAATATTATAATCTTGGACCCCACGCGAAGTTAAGTCAATGTGCCGCATCTACTACTTAGATGCGCCGCATCTTCCCTCAGACAGAAACTATAAATACCCCAAGGCCAGACGAATTTCGTGTGCATTATCAGAGTTTCGAAGACCGAAGCAGAAAAACCCTAGGACGAATTCAGTCAAGAAGGCAGCACAAGACACACCAAACGAAGATACAAGAGCTGTAAGAAGGTGCTGCATGTGTTTAATTCATTAAGTAGTTTTGTTTTATTGTGTTAGCAAACTTTAATTCATCAGGATTGATGGGCTTGTGTTATGTTATCATTCACTTCAACTCCCCTTAAAATTGCTTTCCCATCGATTAAAGTTTATATGTTGATGTCTTTGGTTACTACTTATTAGTGCATTGATCACCTCTGTGTTTATTAGTGGCTTGTGTAATGTGGCAACGGAAAGGTTGCACTCCCACGGTTATTACTAAATTGATCACTTAGGAATAACTTTTAGACATAAGTCATCATTAAGGGTTTACTCGCCGATAAGCTTAGGACCAACGAGAAAGGATTAACTACATACACTTCATATAAAGCTATCAATAAAACAAGTGACAAACTACTTAATTATAAGGACAGCCCTCTTATTGTCTCGAGTATTTATCTGTGTACGTGTGTGCTACTTGCTGATTCGTGCCTATTAGTTTAGTTTATTATTTAATTGCAAACAAAATCGTGCCAGTCTCTCAGGCTGAAACCCCCTTGCGTTAGGATATTAAAATACTGATTAGAAAAACGAGATAATACGTTCCACTCTTAGTGATCGACACTCTACTTACCATTATATGCATACTGACCGGGTACACTGCTCGTTAAGTGTGTGTGTGTTATTGATAAGTCGGCTAAATATAAATTTAAAACTTGAGTAGGCATTAAAACTGCCAAAACTTTACTCCAACGCACGCCCATCAAGTTTTTGGCGCCGCTGCCGGGGAGTGAATTGTTATTATCTGTTAATTTGATTAGTATTTTAATTAGGTTTTTCTTTTTATTAGATTAATTGCATCATTGTATTATTTTTCATATTTGTTGTATTGTGTGTTAATTGTTTTCTTTTATTTTTGTGTGTTTATTTTTGTTTGTGTGTTTAATTTTTGTTTTTGTTTTTTCGTATTTTTTTTTCTGTTCTGCTATCGTTGTACTGTGCTAAATCAAACGATACGGCGCATCTGATTTATCAGATACGGCGTATTGCGTTTAATTTTTATAAAATACAACGCGTTTAATTAATTCGATACGACGCATCTTTTCCCCAAGATACGGCGTATCTGTTTTTAATAAGAAAATTTTTTCTAAGCGATAAAGTAATACGACGCATCTGCTTTAGCAGATACGGCGTATCTGTTTTTTTTTAAAAAAAAAATTCTAAACGTTAACGTAATACGACGCATCTGCTTTCGCAGATACGGCGTATCTATTATTTTAATTAAAAACAGTTTGCGAATTATTAAACAGATACGGCGTATCGACCTCTATCGATACGGCGCATCTTCTGAAACAAAAATCTTGTATTTTGAAACATAACGAACATACGGCGCATTAACTTTTGTTAATACGAAGATTATAATTTGATAAATATAGTTGATTTTTGATATTTACTTTGATCGGTCCGCTACTCTCGTTTGCAAATTGCTTATTTTCAGGATAAAGGATGACTCAAGCATCACCATGAAAGATTCCATTCTAAACCAAACCGAGAGAAGCAAGCTGTAGTGATCTAACGAAACCTCTTCGATTATTCAACCATCCCTAAGGGAAGTTCTCTACTATATAATCTCAGTTTTATTATCCATATTATACATCTGATTCAAATCGTAATCTTAATTTTGTATGCTTAAAAACGATATTTGTTCCTAACCTCGGAATAAGTCCTTATCCACTAAACAATAAGATTACAATTATTAATAAAACGTTTATGCCTATTGCTCTTATTTTGAATTCATCTATATGGTATGCCGTTTAACCCAAATTTGATGTATAAGGAACTGTGTTGCGGAGGCCAAGGTACGTTCTTCATTTAAATTTCGTTCACTAATATAGCGATACGGCGGATCTAAATATCCAAAGCGCCGTATCTCTGATTAAACTAGGACTCATTGACTAGTCAACGAAACTAAATAGATACGGCGCATCCCAATTTTCAATACGGCGCATCCTTTTCGCCTATAAATACGACGGGAATGCGCCGGATCTAAACTCTTTACCGCATAACCCTCGCTCACACAGTTAAGAACACGCACTAAAATTATACTCAAATCCCGATCGTTCTTCTTTAATCCACCTTTAATCCGATCTAGAATCTTCCTCCTAATCATCAAATTAAGGTAATTACTCCATTTCGATTTAATCTTGATTAATACGAAAATTAGGGTTTATATGATTGAATCGATTCGTGCTTAAATGATATAGATATATGATTAGGACTTGCTCTAGATGGTTTCCCACGTATTTAATTTGCATAAATAATTGAACTTATAACCTAATTTGATCTAACCGAAAATTTAGGTTTTGGGTTCGATTTTGAATATTTAGCGGGAAGGCTAATTAGTAGTGGTGGAATGAGATATTAGAACTGATATAAGGAGAATATGATACTGTGATATTTAGTGGTAGTTTACGTCACGGATACGGATTCTTGAAAAACGTGCCTGACCCTTTATTTTATACTGATATGCTTTTAGATGCGGCGCATCTAGGTTGATTAATGCGGCGTAACGACCTATTTCAAAATTGATAAAATTCTAGATACGCCGTATTGATTAATCTAGATACGACGCATCTCCATACGTCGTATCTATTGTCTTGCACCGCATCTCTTATACTTTACATAGATACGCCGCACTGATTAAATCAGATGCGCCGTATCTACCTATTTTGCAGACTGTTTACTGACTGTGAATATCTATTTCAGATGGCATTACCAGAAGTCGCGCAGAGGCATCAGTGGTTACAATTCGAGAACATAGGACTCACTCCTGCCACTCTGGAGGATCACTTGCGTAGGCTTGACTCGATTTACTTCAAGAAAATATTCAGAGTCCAGGTTTTGAATTTTGATGATATAGGATTGATTGGTGGTGGACATGCAGCTGAGAGTTTACAGCATCGGATGGAGATGGTAGTTGCTGGAGACGATGAGGAGGTGGTGTTCAGGTCTAGTGCTTGGGAGAGACTGTTTAGGATTGACGAGCCTCTGATTAGGGAGCTCATGCTGGAGTTCTTTAGCACGATTCATTACAGGGAGACGGACTTGGAGATTGATACAGCTGACACTCTGGTGTTCAGGTTAGGAGGTGTGCATAGGCAGATGTCGATGAGGCAGTTTATTTTGGCCATGGGGCTACTAAAAGAGAAGACAAACACTGAAGAGGAGATCAAGGCAACAATGAAAGAAGAGAGCCCTGCAACCGACTCAAATGCCTTGCCTCATAAAGAAAGAGACCCAGGAAGTTTTACTCTACCTTGTTCTATTAATAATATATCTTTCAATAATGTGTTAGCTGACTTAGGAGCTAGTGTTAGTGTTATGCCTCTTAAGACATTCGCTACCCTAGGACTAGGAAAATTAGCACCAACTAAGTTACTTATTGAATTGGCTAATAAAACGGTAAAACGACCTGAAGGGATTGATAATAATGTGCTAGTTAAGATTGAGCAGTTTATTTTTCCCGTAGACTTTGTTATACTAGACATGCCCGAAGATGTTAAGATTCCTTTAATCCTCGGAAGACCTTTCTTGTCTACTGCCCATGCTAAGATTGATGTGTTTAAAAGAAAATTTTCATTAAGGGTAGGGAATAATAAACTAGTCTATAAGTGCCAAGATCCGGTTAAAAGCATAATTAGAGGTGTTTATGTGCTAGGATTAAGAGAGCGTATGGACCTCGATCTTGAAGCTAGACTTATGGGAGAAACATTGATTCAAAACAACTCAACTAATCCTAATCATGAGAACTTTGAGGAATTCATTGACCTTAATGTACCTACCGAACTTAGACGCAATGTTGTTAATGATTCTGATGATGAGTGGTATGATTGCGTAGTAATTAACAAACGTAGGAGAATAGTTGAGAAAACGAATTTGAATAATGATGTGTTTATTGAACTACCACCCCACCTTGCTTATTTGTGCCTATATGATAATAAGAATTTCCCGTCTATCATTTTGTCATCTCTGCCCGAAAGGGACAGGACTTTGTTTATACAGATATTAAAGAAGAACGGCGTGTAAATTAAAGACGAGCAAGGAGTATTCAATATTACTGAATTGGCGATGAGGGAGCGCGATGATTCCGACTCCTTCAATGATCGATATTAAAGAGCTGAACGTGAGTCTAACTTGAAGACTCTGGAATAAAGACAAGTGCTTACCGGGAGACAACCCGGATTTATCTTTTATTATTCTGTTTGTGTCGAGACAGTCAGGCCCGCATGAGGATACGGCGCATCTCAATCCTGAGATGCGACGCATCTCCTGCAATGGTCATATCTTATTTTAATTTTCTGCATTTTTTATTTCCGACTTTAAAACTTTTTATCAGTTTATTTTAATGCGGCGCATCCCTGGTTAAGGATGCGGCGCATCTTTAATTCTGATCCGTATTAATTCCAGGCTCGATACGGCGTATCTTCTTCAATAAGATACGGCGCATCGACTGACCTGATGATTTTCAGTTTTAATTTTTAAGTTTTATTTTTCCTAACTACTAATGTATTATGCAAGTTTGAACCTTTCTTATCTTAGGTGTGTTTTAAAGTATTGGTGGTATTATAGTTTCCTGGATTTCCTGTGGATACATCAAGTATGAAGCTTTAACGTTCTAATCCACAAGAAGTTGATTTTTGCTCTAATACAAATGGAGGATCATACCGAGCAAATCTCAGGGGAGTTTCTCTGTTCTAATTCTTTTATTTTCCAGTTTTTAACCTTTTATACAAACAACGAGGACGTTGTTTAACTTAAGTGGGGGGATTGGAGAATTAAAACACTTAACAATTACTTGTCCTAAACTTTTTCAAAAATTATGCTTAAAATGTGCTTAATATATCAAACTTAAAAATTTTTAGCATGTTTTTGTTTAAGATCTAAGTTGCATAGCTGCACACATGACGTTATTTTCAAAAAATTGTGATTTTCCAAAATTCACAAATCTATGAGTGTGCCGGTGACTTGTAAACTTTAGAACTTGGCTTGTATACTATTCGAGACCACCATAATAAGTATTATTTATATAATTGGAATGACTTGTCTAAATTGGTAAAATTCTAGGATACACCCAAATAGCCTTTATATGTTATGTGTTATTAGCTAACTACACTGGTTAGTTAACCCCCGTATAAACCCTTTTGTTACTCTCATTTTTAGAGTAAGATACCCCTAGAAAAACACTCAGAGCCATTCCTTTCGTTTCTTACATCTATGTTTAAAATGTTTCGTTACACCCTTACACCTTAGCCTACCCTGTAGATTAGAATCTGTGGTTGGTTAATTGCTATAGGCAAAGTGTGTTTCCTTACATTACCTGTGTTCGCGTGCGTAATTCATTATCTTTGGTTAGGTCGGGAAATTGCACAATGCAATTGGAGTGAAAGTAAATATTGTATATCTTTGAGTTTATTTTTCGTGTGTTTACTACTTTCACTATTACCGTTATTTCTGAAGTATGAAAAGTGTGAAAAAATTATCCAGAATTATCATTATAGTGATGTGGTGAAATTTTACACATCTTTACTTAAAAAAAAAAAAAAAAAAAAAAAAATCGAAAAAATAAGAAAAGAAAAAGAAAGAAAGAAAAGTTGGAAGTTTGTTTCAACCAACTTATGTAAAGTTATGTAAGTGGTTCATATGGCCACTATTTGTTGTACTATATCTATGGATTGAATGGGAATTGGCAGTTATGGGAACGCCAATTAAGGTTTATTCTTTGATTAAGATCTTGTTGAGTATAATTCGTGTCTACCTAAAGCGTGTGTTTCAAGTGTTAAAGCGTGAGTTATTCGATGATATGAGTCTTATTCATGGGATGGTTGGGATAGTGATTAACCACACTTAGGATTTTAATTTATTTGTTTTGTTTATTTTTATTTTTACACCAATTTATATCCCAAATGTTATCCATGCCCTTCATTATCCTTTATCCAACCAAACCTTTGATTTATTGAGATTAGGGATTTGAGCAATCTTAAGTATCGTAGTCGTGGATTCGGCTATGTATTTATGATTTTGTCGACCTTTTTGATATATTATTATTGGTGAAGTTTGGACCTATCTTTAGCCTATTCGAGTTAAGGATTTGAGCAATTGCAAGTATCGTGTTCGTGGATTCGATCATGTATTTGTGATTTTGTCGCCTTTTCTGGAATTTGAGATCGATAGTGAATAAGAATAATTAACCCTTAAGCCTAAAAACCCTTTTTTCCGCTTTAGACTTGTTATTCCTTAGCTTTAGTGGAGGAGATGTGTATACTTGCCAAGCTTATGATAGAATATTCGTCACGACTGGACAGTTAAACGATTAGATTTGCTTTTATCGACTTATTTTATTTTACTTCTAATTCGTTAAGTGTTTAGTTGTGTGATTATGAAATAAACGAATACATGCTTAAATATAAAAATAAATCCTAACATCTTTTAGGATAAATTTTCATAAAAGAAATTCTAAGGTTTACTTGGGGACAAGTAAAGTTCAAGTGGGGGGATATTTGATGAACTCAAATAAGTACATTTTATTACTATCATTTATCCTATTAATTTGACTTGTTTTATTATATTATGTATGAGGATTGATACTTAATCGTTTACTTTTGTAATTCTCAGGTAAAAACAAGCATTTGGTGAAACTTGGCGATTTTGGACTAATAATGGAGCAAAACATGCATAAAGTGAAGAGTCTACCGAAATGGACAAGATCAAGTTAAATCTGCTCCAGATGCGCCGCATCTCACTCATGACATGCGCCGCATCGCTATCAAGATTCCACCAGATACGATCCAAGATACAAGAGGACATGCGCCGCATCTAATCATGGAGTTACGCCGCATCTTCTGGCGGTGTACGAATATTCCTGAATATTATAATCTTGGACCCCACGCGAAGTTAAGTCAATGCGCCGCATCTACTACTTAGATGCGCCGCATCTTCCCTCAGACAGAAACTATAAATACCCCAAGGCCAGACGAATTTCGTGTGCATTATCAGAGTTTCGAAGACCGAAGCAGAAAAACCCTAGGACGAATTCAGTCAAGAAGGCAGCACAAGACACACCAAACGAAGATACAAGAGCTGTAAGAAGGTGCTGCATGTGTTTAATTCATTAAGTAGTTTTGTTTTATTGTGTTAGCAAACTTTAATTCATCAGGATTGATGGGCTTGTGTTATGTTATCATTCACTTCAACTCCCCTTAAAATTGCTTTCCCATCGATTAAAGTTTATATGTTGATGTCTTTGGTTACTACTTATTAGTGCATTGATCACCTCTGTGTTTATTAGTGGCTTGTGTAATGTGGCAACGGAAAGGTTGCACTCCCACGGTTATTACTAAATTGATCACTTAGGAATAACTTTTAGACATAAGTCATCATTAAGGGTTTACTCGCCGATAAGCTTAGGACCAACGAGAAAGGATTAACTACATACACTTCATATAAAGCTATCAATAAAACAAGTGACAAACTACTTAATTATAAGGACAGCCCTCTTATTGTCTCGAGTATTTATCTGTGTACGTGTGTGCTACTTGCTGATTCGTGCCTATTAGTTTAGTTTATTATTTAATTGCAAACAAAATCGTGCCAGTCTCTCAGGCTGAAACCCCCTTGCGTTAGGATATTAAAATACTGATTAGAATAACGAGATAATACGTTCCACTCTTAGTGATCGACACTCTACTTACCATTATATTCATACTGACCGGGTACACTGCTCGTTAAGTGTGTGTGTTATTGATAAGTCGGCTAAATATAAATTTAAAACTTGAGTAGGCATTAAAACTGCTAAACCGCAACGACACATCACGCGCATCACCACATCTTACCAGTAAGAGGTGGCTAGAAAGTCTAAATCTGAACGAAATAATGTTGTTTGTTTTTTTATAATTGTCCGAATGATTTTAATTGCTCGTTTCTCCAATTTATATAAGTAACTTATGTAGATATGAAACAAGACTTTTTATCATAAATATAACATAGTTAATAAACCATCAAATATATTATATTAACACGAGTCTTCAATCTCTTATCGAGTAAGAGGCAATAAGACAAGTCCCCCACCTCTTACTGAGTAAGATGTTATATGTCTAACTGGGTCTGACTCAAAAGAAAAAAACAAATAAGCAAAACGTCTGACCACCTCTTACTGGTAAGAGTAAGAGGGCTAGTAAGACTTAAAAAAAAAAAAAAAACTCCCTTAGTCAAAGAAAGATCCATAGGTAACCTAAATATAAAGTAAATAAAAATGCTAAATAAGCAGTTTTACCGGTTTAACATGTATCCGGTTACCATATTTCTGATAATGTAACAAATTTGAAAGTTTCGTACACTAAACCGGTAATAAAATAAGTTGGTTTACTAACTCGTTAAATTTGTGAAAGTACGTTTCTATTTAATGGACTTAACCCTAAAAACCCCATAAGGGCCCACTCCTTTCCATAAAAACCCAGAGGTAACTATGGTCACCTTTCACATCGTTTTTGGCCTTGTTGGTGCGTGACCTTTCACCAATTTAATGGGCCTCACACTACAAGAAAAAAGGACTATAGTGACGACAGGAAAATCATCACTAAAGGTGGAAAAATCGTCACTAAACCGGATTAGTCACGAAAATCAAGGTCGTCACTTGTCGTCACTATAGCTCCGTCACTAAGTTAATAGTGACGATATTGGAATTTGACACTAAATTTAGTGACGAGCTAAAGTCGTCACTTATGGGTGTGTGACAACCCATTTCGTCACTTAATTTCATCGACATATAGAACAAGGACTACAGTGTTACTCCCACTAACTTTGTGGTATACACATGGCTCATCGAAATTTTGAGTAAATCCAAACTTCTTGATTTCCTCATCAAATTTCTTATTCCATTGCCTGGATGCTTGCTTCAATCCATAAATGGATCTTTGAAGTTTGCATACACGCTCAGGAAATTCTGGATTTACAAAACCTTCAGGTTGCGCCATATAGATGTCTTCATCTAGGCGACCATTCAGAAACGCGGTTTTGACATCCATCTGCCAAATCTCATAGTCATAGTAGGCAGCTATGGCTATAAGAATCCTAATGGCTCTAATGTCGGCCACAGGAGAAAAGGTCTCCTCATAGTCAACACCGTATGTTTGGGTAAAGCCTTTAGCTACCAAACGAGCCTTATAGGTGTGTACATTGCCATCCATGTCAGTCTTTTTCTTAAATAGCCACTTACACCCAACTACCTTAGCATTGGGTGGAAGGTCTACTTCAGTCCAGACTTGATTATCTCTCATGGATTGCATTTCCCCATCCATGGCTACCTGCCATTTATCCTTTTCAGGACTATTAATGGCAGCCTTATAACTAGTTGGCTCATCAATGTGATCCAATAGCATAGTTTCCTCATCATCTATGTTCAAACATAGACGCTCAGGAGCCTTTGCAGATCTTGAAGATCTACGGACGGGTACCACTTCAACTTCAGGTGGAGGACCTAAACTTTCCGGTTCCACAGGAAGTGTGTTAGTGCTTTCAGAAGGTGAAGTATCTTCATGATCATTTTCAAGATCATATGCCCTCCCACTGAATTCTTGAGATATTAGATTATCTTCAAGAAATTCACTGTACCTAGCTACGATGACCTTATTTTCTTGTGGGAAGTAAAAGTAGTAACCCTTCGTTTCCTTAGGGTATCCTACGAAGATACACTTAACAGATCTTTGTTGGAGTTTATCAGGTGAGTCACGTTTAACAAACGCCTCACAACCCCAGACCTTTAAGTAAGAAAAGTTGGGAGCTTTTCCAGTCCATACTTCATATGGAGTCTTATCAACCTTCTTAGTTGGAATCCTATTCAACACGTGAACAGCCGTTTCAAGAGCATAATCCCAAAAGGATAAGGGAAGAGTTGTAAGATTAAACATTGATCGTACCATATCTAACAAGGTACGATTTCTCCTTTCAGATACACCATTTTGTTGTGGAGTATAAGGAGATGTGAGTTGTTGGACAATGCCACACTCAGTCAGATAATCTTTGAACTCTTGGCTCAAATACTCACCACCACGATCGGATCGAAGTGCCTTAATCTTCTTTCCGAGTTGAAGTTCTACTTCATTTTTAAAGACCTTGAATGTCTCAAAGACTTCATGTTTATGTTTAAGTAAATAAACATAACCATAACGACTATAGTCATCCGTGAAGGTCAAGAAGTAGCTAGCACCGCGTTTTGACACGTGTCTAAGTGGACCACACACATCTGTGTGTATTAATCCAAGTAGATCAGAAGCCTTTTCCATATTGCTATGGAAAGGTTTCTTTGTCATCTTCCCCGATATGCAAGATTCGCATTTATCAACTGAATCATCATTGATATTAGGTAAAAGCCCATCACTTAGCAGCTTTTCCATGCGTTTCTTGCCTATGTGGGCAAGGCGACAGTGCCATAAATAAGATGAATCCAAGTTGGACTTGGTTCTCTTATTCCCGATGCTATACATAGAATTATTTCTATTGGATACATAGTTATTCATGTCAATTTCAAACACACCATTTAATGAAATAGCATTAAAGTAGAAAACAGAATTTAAAGAAACAGAAATTCCATTATCATTAAAAGTATGCTTAAAACCCAAATCCAATAACAAAGAAACTGAAACGACACCTCTAACAATAGAAGGTGCGTAATGACAATTGTCTAAAACCAAAATCAAACCCGAAGGTAACACTAGATCAAAAGTCCCTATGGCCTCTACTGCTGCACGTATCCCGTTGCCGACATACAAGTAGCATTCACCATAGTTCAGCTTCTTTATTCCTCTAAGTCCCTGCGATGTATTACAAATGTGAGTACCACATCCTGTATCATATATCCAGGCATTTTGCTTACGAGGAAATGAAAATAATTCAACCATAAAAATACCTGATGTGCTGGCGCCCTGCCCAGCCTTGGCATTCTTATTCTTGCGACACTCCTCAAGCAACAATGGACAGTCCCGCTTCCAGTGTCCAGGAGTATTGCAGTGGTGACAAGAAGCCGCATCCTTCTTGGGATAATCCTTCTTGGGAGGAGGATTCTGCTTCTTCGGCTTTTGCTGATAAGTCACAATTTGCTTGCCCTTGTCAGCTTTGCCCTTTCCTTTCTTGTTCACTTGTTTCGGTTTACCGGGCTTAGCTACTCTACCACCTCTAATTGCCATAACTGCAGGTGTAGCAGGTGTAGGAGCTTTCTTAGTGAGTCCCTTCTCATATTCAATGAGCATTGCATGCAAGTCATTAAATGTCTTCCCCTTGCAATGCATATTAAAGTTACGCACAAATTCACCATATAGGTCCTCATTCAGAGATCTATTGATGAGGCCAACTTTAACGGCTTCCACATACCCGCAATCAAGTGCATCCAGTTGGTCAAGATAACCTTTCATTTCCAGCACATGAGTACTTACGGGTGTTGTAGCATCCTGCTTGCACTTGCCCAAGTTGTCAAGTACATCATACAATTCAGCCATTGGAGGTTTCTGAAACATACGTTGCAGTTCCTCAATCATGTCTTTCGGACCATATTGCTCAAACTGTTTGACCAGCTGAGTTTCCATCCCCGATAGCATGATACAGGCAGCATCATTGTGCCTTTCATAAGCTTCATTGTACTCCCGCAACACCTCAGTAGAGGAGGTTGCAGGTGGAGCTTGTGGAAGTGGCTCACTAAGACAATCCCAACGCTTGGCTATCCTAAGGACGAGCCTTAGATTACGATACCAATCGTTAAAGTTCTTAGTCCCAGTCAGTTTCTCCTTTTCAAGCATCATCTTGTAACAAGGAGTTAATGATGACGAGTTTCCGGGTTGGGCCATTTCTACAGAAAAAGTTCAAAAGTTAGTACTTTCGATAATTAACTTTTCAAGAAAATTAAACACCCATTGGTTAAATAACCATTTAATTTTCAATGAAAACTAGGATCCTAATTGACGCCGTTTCATTACATCAGCTTTGGCTGCTAGCAATGAAAGTGCTCAATAAGGTACGGGATCACCCAATTGCCAATATCAAATTGCAATTCCTAGAAATCTTGGGACTTACAATTTTCATTGCCAACAACAGTTGCAAATAATTGTAAACATGTTTCGTCCCCAATTCATTATGCCTTGGCGCCGTCCCATTACATCAGCTTTGGCTGCTAGTAATGAAAGTGCCCAATTAAGTCTACCAACTTAAGAAACTGTAAATTGACGTCAGTTTATTGCATTCAGCTTTGGCTGCTAGCAACAAAGTACTCAATTTACCCTTAGACCGCACCCTTTGAACATCAACATTCAGCTTTGGCTGCTAGTGATGTAGGATGAAACCTTAGGTGTTTCTTTTAGTAGTTGGGTGGCATATGACTTAAATTTGTAGGGTAATAATTTTGATGTGTTTAATCAAAAAAATATGTACAAAGATGTCATGCATTCATCTTTGTATCATATATAGTTTTCAAAACAAAAACGCCGTTTACTCATTCGTAGCTCAAATCATCAAATCTTTTTAATTGAGGCGTTGAGCAAATTACAACATTGCCTTAAGATGCTTCGTATTTTTCGTGGTGTACTTGGTAAGTCTAAAATTGACGCACAGGCGGGCGTAGGGACGACAGCCGCCGAAGCTGGTTAAAACCGTGCCCCTCTAAGGTCACAATTTAATGCGTACCAACTAGAACCCACTTTATTAGTTTGTCAATTTTAGGTCCGCCGCTTCGACCACTTAATACAGTCGCAATCAATCAACTAAAAAATTATGATTTTCTTGCTAAAACAATTATTGTAGTAATTTAATTATTGCTAGTCTCGCCTGGGAGCAAATTACCGTGCGAAGCGAACCACTGTCGGCACATAAGACTTGGCAATAAATAAAATTACTACGAAGGTTTCATAGTTATTAGTCTTATTTATTTATTTTTTTATTATGAAAAATTACCCTCTTTTGTAGTTTACAATCCATCATAATATTAAAACACAAAAGATCAAGTAATTCACAAAAATAAATAAACACATAATAACAAATATATGATCATCCACGATATCATATAGCCACATGCAAACCTTTTTCAATAAATCCTAATATTAATTCTATGTGTAATTCTTAATGTATGTAACTAACAAAACTCCCATTGGTTTTCGAGCTCATTGTACCCAATGGACCACAGCACCAAATAAATTTGGCCGCGTAAGTTTTAGTTAGTTAGATACCACATTGCACATACCCTTTTAATTAATATATATTGAGGTCTTCCCCAATTTTAGATTTATTTAAATCATGTGACAAATAAATTCAAAACAATACAAAACCATACAAATCAATCATGACAAAATATGCAAGATCTTGTCATGAATAACATATTGATCACATAATCATGTTAATCCCATATTATTAATCAATATTTATTTGTACGTGTTTAATTAATTTAGTGACATCACATAAGGTATTCACAAATTAATCCCTAAAAATTTCATGCAATCCTAGGGTTTCTATCAAGATTTTAAATCAACCATAAAACCCTAACTTTTCATGTAGGTGTCGACCCATAAGGGGTGTCGACCTACTTATGTAAAAACAATTAGGGTTTAAAAACCCTAAACAAAAAATAATTGCATGTATCTAATAAAGATCCAATTTTTAGGTTTTAGTAATTAATTACAAGTTCTTAAACGAGGCTCATGATGCCACTGTTGGAATATATGAATCATAAAACTATAAACATATAAAACATCACAAAGCACGCAGCGGAAAGATCTAATGAACATGTAATTAATTAACATAAATAAACACGTACCTTAATCGCGTAATCACCAAGAACAACAAGAACCCTAATTTGGGTTGAATATGGATCGAACCAAACAAGGTAAAACACCAAGAATCACAAGCTAAAATAAGCTTGTCACTCGTTCTTGTACACACGCGATAGTAGCGTTCCAATGGGAAAGCTAGGTTCAAGATCACTAACAAACCAAACACTTTGTTGCAACACTTGAATCGCCAAGTTCTAGTGAACTTAAAAAAATGGGTCGATCAAGGTATAGCAAGAGGAAGAAAAGAAGAGAAGTTTGGCTAGAGTTAGGGATACTTGATTAGGTGAAAATCAATAAACAAGTGAATTGTATTTATAGGCAAAACCTAAAACACATTACTTGCTCCCTACTCCTCTAAAAGTCGGCCAAGCCTAGCCCAAGGCTGTTTTCAGCCGATCCAACCCAACCATGGGTTTCTAGATCCTTCTTTTCACTTTTAGTCCTTTAACGGTCGTTATCTTTAACACCGTTAAGTACTAACCGTCGTTAAGTGTTTTTAGTGAAATGAATAAATAAATATAAATATAAAATGTATATTTAATTATTCAAACCAAAGGAACTCTCACGTATTGTGTGCAATCCCGAGTCTCGGGTTCGAAACCGGACATACGAATATTAATTCATTAAACACAAACTCTAACAGTTAGGTAGATGATGAAATCAAAAGCCTATCATTTTTTTTTTTATTTTTTTTTTCAATTCCTAAACAGTAAGTAGAAGGTGACAAGTGTCTGCTATTTAGTATTAACACAAAAAAATTACCTTTTTTTATACATGAAAGAAGATACAAAAAATATAAAACCCGTGAAAAGAATAAGTTTTTTCAAAAATAACTGTTAAAAAGAAATGCATAAACTTCTATGTTCATCATTTTTCAATGTTCTATCATTTTCTTTTTCATCAACTGTTTTGTTAAGTAAAAGTCTTTGAAAGTTATATAAAAAATCGAGAACAAACGAGACTGAATCAGCATACGCACATAGCGAAGATGAGTCGGCTAAAAGCCCAGCTGGTAGTCCCACAACACAAAAGATATTTGAAAGTCCAACCAAGGAGGATTCATTTAACCATTTCGGAAAGAGCTTTGATGCTGACACAGAAAGGTACCAATTGGATTCTGTTTATGGTCTGATCTTTCATTGTCTAAATACAACAAAACGTGTACCTATACCTTGTTTGCTGGAAAGATGTAAACATGCACTAGTCTATTGCTCTTGTTTATTGAGTTTGATCTTCTTCTATTAGGGGTTTTGATGACCAAGGATGGGGTACTTTCGACAACAATGATGATGTAGATTCGGTGTGGGGATTCAATAGTGACACAGCTAAGGTGAGTTCATATCTTTTTTTTCAATTATATCATTGCATTCAATGGATAGTGTATAAGTTTATAGAAGGGTATTACAACGTAAGGTGGAAAAATGCTACATATGTGCTACTAAATGAAAAGATAAATAAATGCTTTAGAGTGAAAATTAATACTGAAACTGAACCAATCCATATCTGGTTTGTATCAATTGCGAACTGTTTTGGTATGCTTGTCATAATTAGAAAAACATAAACCTAGAACAAAGCTGTTTGAAGATAAAAAACAATTGGAAACGTATCTCTATGAATGCAAAAAACTTCATTTTTACAGGATGCCGAACATGAGAAGCATGGAGAGAGTTATTTCTTTGACTCCAGTAGCTTCACTGCAAGTCCAAGGAAAAGTGATTCCCCGCAAGGCAGTAATAGTTTCTTCCAGAAAAAGAGTCCATTTGGGTTTGATGATTCGGTTCCTGGCTCACCAGCTTCTCGAGCTGGCACCTCACCACGGTACAGTGGGGGAGGAGCAGAGAATTCTTTCTTTGATAATTTCTCGAGATACGATTCTTTCAGTGCCACTGACCGAGGTTCTCCCAAACAAGAAACCTTCTCGAGATTTGATTCCATGAGCAGCTCCACACATGATAATAACTTCTCAAGATTCGACTCAATGAGCAGCACGGCACAAGACCGTAGTTTCACAAGGTTTGATTCAATGAGTAGCAATTCGGGTTTTGACCATGGTCATACATACTCATTTGATGTCTCAGATCCATTTGGGTCAAGCGGACCGTTTAAGGTGTCGTCAGAAAGTCAAACGGGAAAAATGAAACTGATAAATGGGCATTTTAGTTTGGAGTTTGGTGGTATTATTATACTGTGAAGAGGGTTTTTGTATTCATGAAGGATGGGTGGGAGTCCCATACACATTGCAAACTTGTTTAAGTTTCAAAAATTATATATAATTTGTATTTTCTTTTCTTCTACCTGCTTGATAGTTTGTGTTTGTATCACTTGCTTGTCTTTGATTCCATTGCATGGGAACTTTACGATATTTCTTTGGTATAATCTTGACTAGAAATTCTAATATTGGATTGCGATTACTATAAATATATGGTTTTGATTGTTAGATGCTTATTGTAAAAATAATGTATGCTAAAGTTTAAACATTAGGCGTAGTCAAATTTGATACTCATTGTGTGGTACCTTCTAACTATGGATTGGCCTGTCTTAGAAAATTATCATGAGAAAGTGTTTTGCGCGTCGTTGCACTTGTTATGAACATGAATGATGGTGTTTGATGCCACTGACATGTAATATAGATTAATGCCTATTTATGATGAAAGTGGTAATGCAGTTCTCTAGTTTTGGAGTGCAATTGGTATCGTCGAAGTTACATTTGGTAAATCAGTCCTCAAAAAAATTATTGCCACTCGTAAAGCTTTTGTCACGGGAAATGTATAAGCGGTAAAGATTGTTCGCTAATATTTTTGATTACATGATAAACGCCGCCGCAACGCTGGTACCTTTCTAGTTGTAATAATGAGATATTCATCAAGCAATATGTATTGCATGACTTGAAAAGATATTTATATCATAGCTGAATATGCACTTACAGGGTTTAAAAGTGGGATTTAAAGTTGATTTAAGGTCAACCCACCTGTATTACTTGAATTGTGATTTGAGAGTAGAATTATTCAAATTATTAGAAGCAAGAAGATCAATTGAACATAGTAGTTAATTAGTTATATATAGGAACTGCTAACAAATTATTCAAGTACCGCTAACATTAAAGTAACAAGACATATGGAAAAAGAGGATTGTCCATGATAAAACTTACATGTAGGAAGGTTTCTAAAGCGACAATCATCTAGTCTCATCTCAGAGGGGAAGAAATAGATTTTTCAAAAGGCAAACTGCAGCAAGCTTATTATCTTACTCTACACATCGCAACTTCAAAAGACCACAATCTATTCTTAATCCGTCAGAAATAGAAAAAAATCTACAAACAAGCCGAAGAATAATAGTTTGCCGGTATAATAATAAATGATTTCTAATCATATACATTTCATCAAACACGTGGTTGATGTCTACTACAGAAAAAGTAAAGCATTTTCGTTATCAACAAAAAAACTAAAACTTAATATTTACGATTAATAAATCAAACTTGTAAATGGACTACCAGTAACTAACAAATAAAAATTACAATCTATTAGGAAAATATAGTTTGGCAAATAAACAAATGCCTTTGTTATTGGATTAGCACGACCAGTGAATAATTCCAGAAGGCCCTGAATAGCTCAAGGCCCCACCATGTTGTGATTGAGTTGGGAACATACTACTCAAGTTTGTGACGTCTTCTTTTTGCTGTAAATCTTCATCACAAATTAGTCTTACACCAAACTCCTTCACCTCAATATCTTCATTATTCTCTTCAAAACAAAATGTTACAAAATTCTTTGCTTCCTTCCATCCCCGTGTATCCCTCGTATAATGCAACCATATCATATATGAATCTTGGATTCCTATCACCTCTTTCTCAAAATAATCCCTAATTACAGATGGAATGTAACCGTATGGATTCAGAGAAGCTCCATTTACAGAGTATCCAATTCTCAATTTGTGAGGCTTTTTTCTCTTAAAAACAACACAAGCTCCATATCCCCTAAACTTATCATAACACCAATCTGATAGTAATTCAACCTTTACATGTTTTCCCTTACTTCTATTTGTAAACCACTCTGGAATGCTATTCCCATGATATCCTATATCTAAAGAACAACGGCCAATGTCTTGCAAGAAGAATTCACATCTGTTAGTCTGGAAACCCAAAAGCCCAAGGATAGCAGAAAGCTGGTGAATAAAGCCTTGGGAAGTTATAGATGAGTCAAGACACTGAGTCTTCGATATTGACCCCTCGCTATCAATGGTAACATTCTTAAACAGCTTTGGACAATTTCTGAAAAGTTTGCCCCTGATTCGGTCTTTATATGATCCCGACACTTCTCTTAAGGAGGTGCAATCAGATGCATGAAGATCATTTAGGCTATGTGGAAGTTCGGGCAACACTTCCAGCTTCTTGCAACCATCAAGTCTAAGATATTGAAGATGAGAAAGTTGACTCAAACTTCCAGGCAAGCTAGTAAAATTGTTCCCTTCTAAGTGTAGCTCTTCTAGACATGATAAGCCTCCAATGCTCTCAGGCACTTGTTCTAAATTGCAGTAGCATAAATTCAGTCTCTTTAACATATGTAAACCTTCTAATGAAACTGATCTTTGGGGATGTTGTTGTTTACTTAGTAAACCAAAAGGAGCAGTGATTGAAGTCCACCATCTAGGTTGAATCCTCCCTTGTCCACCGAATGACAATGATTCAAGGTTTATTAGAGAGGATACAAAAGAAGGAATTTCTGTAATGGCAGTTTTGTCAACATGAAGCTCCGTTAAGCTTTTGATCCGACCCAATGCTTCAGGTAGTTGGTCGACTTTTAGGCACCCCGTTAGATTCAAAACTTGAAGAGCATCCATTTCCACATTACTTGGAAATTTCTGAAGCCGTTTGCAGTCTCTTAGATTTAACACAACAAGCCTCTTGAGCATTCCAATTGAGGGATGAACGCTAACCAAATTCACACAACCTTTAAGATCTAGCTCTTCGAGATTTGTAATCTCTGAGAAGTCAGGGGTGGTTGTTAGGTTACAACAGTACCTTAACTTCATTACTTTCAACCTTCTAAAGCACTGACATCGATAGAACAAAAAAGAAGATAAGTTCTCGGATCATTAGGTATCAAATAGGAAAACACGTGTGCACAAGGAAATACCTTAGGTGTGGTCCAAAAATGTTTTATGTTGCTGTAAGACAGGTCAATGGCCACAATGTTTTCTGGATAGAAATCTGAAGGTAAGTACCTGAAAGGGCATCCATGCCAATAAAACAAGCTTAGCTCATTAGACAAATAATACAGATTTCCTGAGAAGATCACATTGTGGCCCTTCAGTTCAAGTTTCTGCTCATATACTTTTTCCTCTTGATAGATTTTCAGGATCCGCAACTTTTTCATATGTGCAAAATCAATAGCATCTATGTGAACCTTTCGGCTAAATTTCTCTAACGAAAGGACTAGAACTTCAACTTCTTCAGTTATTGGCACCTGGAAAAGCAAGAACATGTAGCTTCATTAGGATATTTTGCTAATACTTTAATGTAGAGAAAAAAGAATCATATACCACTACTTACCTTCTTTTCACTCAATACATTGTAAACTTCCGATGAATTCCACAATCTCCTCTGTTTCCCAGTCATGATAGACTCTAAACGAACAATTTCCCTTGCCATTGCTTGAATCAAGTCATGCATTTGAAGTGAATTATTGCTAGATATCGTGATTAATGACTTATCAACTAGAACTTGCATGTTTGTAACTGCAAAAAAGTTACAGCCATCTAGTACGCTTTCTACAAAATCCCTGTTTTCTCCAACGAATAAACATGCAATATCAAGTAAGATATTTTGCTGCTGGAGGTTTAGCCCATCATAACTTAAATGGAGAACTTGATGTATTTCTTCATTAGGGTGTCCTCTTAGCCTTTCCAGTTCACTAACCCACTGACCCACAGTTTTACCGTACAAAAAACAACCCAAAACTCTGAGAGCCAGAGGGTGACCCTGCGCATACTTCACAGCTTTTTCAGCAATTTCTTGGAAGCCTGTAGAAGGATGTTTTTCCTCAAAGGCATGGAAACTGAAGAGCTTAAGAGATTCATCCTCATCTAGGAAGTCCATGTCATGGATTTCATCCACTCTATGAGATCTTAGCAACTGTTTATCTTTACCTGTGAAAATAATCAAACTTCCTGGGCAAAACCAACTAGCTGAACCCGCTAGTGCCATTAACTGATCCTGATGATCCACATCATCCAAAACAAGCAGGATCGGCTTTGATGACATTATCTTCTTTATTACCATAATTCCTTCACCAACACTTGATATCTTCAAATCTTCTATTTTCGAGATCTTTCCAATCATATGCAGTTGGACTTGAATCAGGCCTTGTCGTTTTGTGACTTCTTTGACATCTTCACAAAAGCAACTCCCTTCAAAGTGGACATACATCAAGTTATAAATAGCTTTGGTAAGGGTCGTCTTTCCTATTCCGCTTATACCACATATTCCAATCATGTTAACCTTATCTGACCCAATGAAGCGTGCCAAGCCTAATTTGTCGAAATGGAAATCTATGCCAACAAGGTTCTCACCAACATGTAAGGGTCCATCACATAATGTTTTGAGGATTTCTCTGGAAATGGAATCGATGAACTTGGACTCAAACCTGTTTACCACAAAGCCACAATAAGTAAGAGAAACTACATAGTGTTAAGCTTTAGTAGAGCTACAAGATAATTACACAAAAACAAGAAATTTACCCATTTGTCATGTCCTGGAGATCCCATCCAGATAAGTTAGCTGCCATGGATAAAGCTTCCTTCCATTTATCCACCTCTGTTCTATTTGAAACATCATGTTTGGCAAATGCTTTTGCGTAACTCCTTTTTCTTTTCCTCACAACATCAGGCTTGGCATCATAAAAGATAATCCGAACCTCATGCTTGGGATCTTCAATCTGCTTGCATTCAAGTATTTTGACAAGTTCCCTCAGACACCATGTTGAAGAAGCGTAATTTTTGGAGAAGATAACTATCAAAAACCTAGATTCTTCAATGGCTTTGTCGAGTTGAGGATATATCTCTTTTCCTTTAGGCAACTCTCTATCATCTCTAAAAGCATGAATTCCTTTTTGCTTGAAATCCTTGAACATATGATCCATGAAGTTTTTGCGGATATCTTCACCTCTGAAACTTACAAAGACGTCATATTTCCACCGATGAGGAATGGACGTAGTAGCCATTATCAATAATGAGATCGAGCTGCATGTGTTCACGAGAAAAGATCATCAGAAAGAGTAAAAATACAAATACAGATGAAACACTAATTAAATTAATACCAAGAATCCATGACATGTAGCTAGCATCAAACATGCGAGTGCTTTTGTTTTATACGACAGGACATGCATGCTAGTTGCTTATATGTGTTAAGACAATTTTATATAAAAAAAGGCTTGAAAGATTGCATTTCAAAGACAAATGATAACTTCGACCGGATGACCCTAAAACTATCACGACCCTAAAAACTACAAGGATCCGACCTTTAACGGTCTTAAAAATTACAAATATGACGGCCCAACAATCCAACTTACGTATAACACCAAGACGAGTGAAAACCCGACCATGACCCAAACATTTGACATAAGTTTTCTTTGGCTATATATAATACTTTTTGCTTTGTTTTAAGATTACCCAACCACTAATGAACAAATAATAATATTAATAAGTTGTTTAGTATGCAAATAGAAAAATGAAACAATAAAAAGTAATTAGAAATGACTTACAAGATAGCGATGATGAATGGATGGAAGTCTTTGAAATGAATGCGATCAAAATAAAAGTTCCATTACTGGAGTTAGAAAGAGTAAAGACAAGTTGAATGGTTGACTTCAAGTCAACTTTAATTTCACTTCCAGTCCCTTGAGCATCAACTTTGAGGTTTAAGGTTCGTTTGTACTTTGAGGTTTTAAAATCGCTACTTTTATTGTGTCATTTACTGTTTTTCTGTTTTGATTTTGAGTTTCAGAATTGTTTTGATTATATATTTTTGTTCTCGAAATTAATTTCAACCATCAACTTAATGATCATATTAAATAGATAATATTTGTGCAAAAGGTGGATCTAAAAAAATGAGGAAATCAGTTGTGAATTTAATATTGTGTTGTATTGAATTTTTGGATTACGTTTATATGTTCTTACGATGATGATGGGTTGTGAGATGGAAATAAACCTGAAGAGATTTTGGAGATTTTTTTTGTTTCTTTCCACTAAAATTGATGGAAATGGTGGTTAAAACAACATTGAAGTACATTAGAGAAGAAACAAAAGAAATTTGCCCAAAGAATAAAAAAATTAATATAAAATTAACATTCATTCGCCACAAATGACACATGATTTTTTCATTTGCGATTTCGATAACAATTCGGTTGTGAAGGCAGTTCCTTTTATAGAGATAAAATAACAAGATACAATGGTTCAAAAAACATGTATTGATGTGGTGAATGATAATTGATGGTGGCAGGTTACTTGACGTTGTGGATGACAGGCTTATATCAGTTAAGATAAGCGAGACGATATAAACACATGTGCATATTTCATGGGTTCTTGAACCAGCCGAGGAATACATGTGCACGCCTAAAAGATGAACCAACTGCTAAAGACATGATTATGCACATGTGCACGCTTCATATATTTGTAATACAATTGAATACAAGTGTAAACATAATGACGTTTGTGATAAAGCTGGATATCATAAATCTATTGTTAAAGTTTTGTTGTTTGTTTTTATATTTACATAATGCTTCTTAAAGATACATGTGCATAGGGGTGAGCATCGGGCCAATACCAACTTGACCCGACCCGAACCGAGAAATCCCGAAACCGAAATTGGAGGAAAACCTAAACCAAATACCGAACCGAAATTACTCGGTTTTACTCAGTTCAGCTCGGGACGAGTTGGTTTCGATCGGTTTTGGTTGTTTTTTTCTCGGTTTTCGGCCCGAATCGAGAAACCCCGAAACCGAATTCGGGGAAAACCTTAACCGAATACCGAACCGAGTATGGTCGATTCAGTTTCAGTTCACTCGGTTTCGGTCGGTTCACTCGGTTTCGGTCGGTTTTGCTCACCCCTACATGTGCATATATGAAACACCTATGCATAAACGAAAAATACAATTGTCATAATATAGTTAAGTTAACCTCTTTTTTTTTTACAAAACACATATGCATATAACGTATTTTTAAACATGTATACTACAAAAAAAAATAATAAATAAATAAAATAAAACAAAACCCTAAATTTTAGGAGCTGAAAAACGATTTTTATTAAAAAAAAATCAAAAAGAAAAAAAAATTACCATTATACCCTTTTAAATTAAATAATAAAAATTAATATAAAAAGAAATCTAATTGGTTGATGCTCGATGCTGGTTCTCGTAATTTATTTGGTTCTCATATATATATATATATATATATATATATATATATATATATATAGGGTCCCTTTCTTACGAGAACCATGTTATCTACAAGAACTGCGAGAACCACCTTTTTACAACTAATAATACACAATGTATATCATTTAATGCTCCATATGATTTTGTTATTTTTATTTAATTCAAAAGGGCATATTAGTAAAAGACATTTTCATATTATTTTTGTTTTTTTATATAATTTCCGTTTTTTTTAAATCTTAAAATTCGGAGTTTTATTTTTTTATTTTTTTATTTTTTATTTTTTATTTTTTATGGTAACATGTTTTCAAATAGTCATGGTGCATACATGTTTTTTTATACCTAATCATTAGTTATTTCAAAATCTCATGGTGCAAGCATGGTTTTTTTCCCCAAATAGTCAAGGTGCATACATGTTTTCAGTTAGTCCAAAGTGCATATATGTTTTTTTTTCCCTTTCAAGGTGCATATAGCTTTTTTAATATAATGAAATTTATAACAAACCAAGAACATAAATGTTATATACAAACTTCGATATCGATTGAAATACAATTAAAATACAAATTTCTAAAAGCATAAATACATGAATCTAATCGATCTATACACGTGAGCACTAATAATATTCAACACAAATGAACATATGCGCACGAGTAGCCGTCAACATTTTTTCAAAAGTCGGACATACATGCACACTTGTAGCCGTGAGCATTCTTGTAATTACACCTGATACAAAGAAAAGTACAAAAATTAGCAACCATAATATTATTAAAAATTATACATGTACATGAGTATATGTATGTTTTAGGAAACATACTTGTTTAGCAAACACAAAACATATATGTTTTATACGTAAACATATATGTTTTTTTTATAAAACACATATGTTTTTTTTATAAAACACATATGTTTTTTTACAATAAGTACTGAGTATCACCATTATAAAATGAGAAACATACATGTTTTAAGCATTCTATTTATAAGTAATAATTTTCTAAAACACACCTGTTTTAAAACATACATGTTTTGAACCAAACATATATGTTTAAAAACATCATGTTCTTAAACATATATGGTTTTCATTAATTAAATCCCACTAATTAAAACATATATGTTTTGAACATACATGTTTTGCACAATTTCTACGGCATAACATTAAAATAATCCATAAAAGTCAAATAACTATCAAACACCAGCAATTCATAAACAAAAAAATAATACTAATAATAATACAAGTGGCTGATATTCCTATAGCTTCAATAATCTACGGTCGGCAATAATTAATATTCATGATGAACTGAAGGGTATACTTTCAAAAGGATGCATAGTATGAAAATGTTAAACTCGACTAGACTACCATAACTATTGGATGCATGGTAACTGCATAATCACTAGTTGCACAAAAAATAACATGTGAAGAAAGCAGAAGTAAGAAAGAAAGAACACCAACCGGGAATCTCATTCTCTTCACAGAATGTGGCAGCCGTCATGTCGAATTGAGACACGCCTCTAGAAGCAAGCTCAAATCTGATTCAAAAAAAAAAAAAAAAAAAAAAAAAAAAAAAAACCTCAAATCTTATTCAATGAAACCTAAGCAATAATTAATACGAAAATTAAAATTAAAATAAAAACCAAAATTTAAACCACTTATAAGAACAATAACCAATTTCAATTATGTGACAAAAAACCGTAAATTTCAAGATCCAAATTGAAAAACAAAGATCTATTTTTAAAAATTATTATATTGATTAAATAAAAAAGGTTTTACCTTTTGATTCGTTGTACAAAACTCGAACGGATCGATTTTCAAGACCATGAACAATTCAAACGATCTTTGAATGGAGATGGTGAAACAAGATCATGACCGTCGAGTGGGAAAGTAGAGTGCGGCGGCTAGGGTTTTTGGTTAAACCGATGAGAATACTACAGGGGGTGGGAGGATTTTTGGGAAAGGGGGAAAGAAAATAGAGAAATAAAAGTGGCATGCAGTTATTTTTTAACTGATTCTATAGCTATTTTTATGGAAAATCAAAATACCTAATTTGCCCTTTATTTATTTATTTTTTCTGAAATAACTTGTAGATATTTTCAAAAATGCCATCTTGCATTAATATGATGTACATTAAGCTTTATTATGAGTAAAAAAGTGGTTCTCGTAGTTCTTGCAGTTAAAATGGTTCTCGTTTGAAAGTTACACTATATATATATATATATATAACCCGCCCGATGGGCGGGTTCGTTTTATATTATTGCTTGACATAATTTAACTGAACGTAACTAAAAAGTGAATAACGGCAAATATGTTAAACAAAAAAATTGAAAACAAAAAGACATTGTTAATGTATTAGATTTAAACAGAACATGTACAACGTAAGAAAAAAATACATGGTCGTTTTTCATACAGGAAATAAAATTTCATTGTACACAACGTTGGATGTTGAGTTTATGTATTTATCGTCTTTGTACGTAGCTTGGTGTTTCACAACGTTGGATGTGGAGTTTATGTATTTATCGTCTTTATACGTAGCTTGGTGTTTTAGCTTGTCTTGCATGCTCATGACATCATACATCTTTGTCTCCTTACCCGTTCTATGCTCCTAGAAGTAATTGGTCATTTCCATGAAAGACATATTAGGTGCATTGCATACCGACATCTACCAAATTGTTGTGCCCAAATTGTTGTGCTGGTTCCATGACCTGCAGACAATTGTGTAAATATATACACACAATCCTTACAATCATGTAATTATTATTCATTTTTTCTATAATTATGAGTTTAGTAAGAAGAATAAGGGGAAAAGCAGCAACTATGGTGTCAGCTTATTATTAATTAGGTAATTTCTTAACAAATTACCAGTTTGGTAAATAGAGAGAAAACATTTACCGATTCTTAAAATTAATCAACACCTAAGAGGTCAGACATTTCCAACTCTATTTCTGAATTTCGTTTGGTGGGACTATCATCCAATGAAAAGAGTCAAGCAACCTAACGAAAACCAACACATCATTGGGTGATAGACCAAGTCATATTATAGTTGGAAGTGTGAAAATATTCAAGAGATTTTACCTAAATTTTTGGGAAAAAATTCAGTAATATATTAATTGACCCGTAGCTCATAGGACACACATCATCATGCACAAATCTATGCAACAACTCTTGATCTACAAACTTCTGCAGACATACATGACATATATTAACACAGCTAATACAATACATATCCTGATCCACAACATTAGAGGTTAAAAAATGGGTAGGTTGGGCAAGCTGAAATACGGATGAAAATTTGTCATTTTTAAATGAGGTCAAAAGAGTTTGGGTTGATCGACAAATATACTTTGTCCAATCTTTGGGTAACTTTCAACTTGTTTGACCATTTAATATTTATGTACTATTTTAAAATTCACCCGCTGGGGATAAAATATACTCAAAATTGACCCATAATCAAATAACAGATTAAAACTTTACGATAAGGAAGAACAATAGTTATACACACCTTTTCCTTCTGAAGAGTTAGCTCCTCTTCAAAATGCCTACACTCCTCTTCATGTTGAGACCTTAACTCCCTCAACTCAGCTTCACACTAGCTTTGTTGTTTGATAGAAAAGAAAAAGTTAGCAATTTAAAAGTGCATGAATCCCCTCATCAAAGATCATACTTCAGCGATGCATAAGGATATGTACCTCTTTAAGTTCATTCTCAGCCCGAAGTTGCATCTTTTTTAATTCTTCACAGTGAATAGATTTTAGATTTGCTTCCTTCTTATCATTCTCCTGACGTATTCTATTAACCTAAAATATGAGCATGAACACAGTGTAGTTAAAACATATGGCTTAACATGCATTAATATGCTAAAAACATATATTACAGTATCCTTTAACCATAAGAAAGAAACAATAATGCCCTCTATCCATCATAGAAACAGACATAATCCCAACAGGAGTAGTTACCAATTAATTGTTACATACTTCATTTTGACTGCAGTATAATTGGCCTATAATTCAAGCAAGATTGTTTCACACTTTACATTAATAAATATCTCAACTGATAGAAGTAATACTACAAGATACTTAGGAATAAAAGAAGGGCAAATGTACTGATTTGGTAATTATACTTCTTTTTGTCCCATTTCGATAGTTATACTAGTATCTTTTGGTGTGCTATTCTGTCCCATTTTGGTACTAATACTTTCATTTAGTTCGCTAATGTGGTAAATTCTTTTACGGCCAAGTCAGCAAAACAATTTGACAGGCTAAACGGGTCACCCGGACATGAAATTACAAAATTAGCACACTGAATTAGAGTATAATTACGAAAATGGTACATAAAAGGTACAATTACTAAACCGAAAACTGACATTAGGTGATGCTATTTACTGACATTTGCCCATTAAAAAAAACAGTATAGATAAAATTTATGGTGTCAGACTCACCGCTACAAATTCTTCCAAAATATCACTGTTTATTCTGTTTAGTAAGCCTTCTGAGGCAAAAAGAGGATTTGAAAGTGCACCAGTATATCCCGCTGAATGAACTGCATCTAACGATAAGGCTTCAGGGTTGTTGGCATGTTCAGCCATCTCAGCCTTCACCTTTTGAATCTGCCACGTTTTCAATAAAAAAATATGTAAAAGACCGCAAAGATACAGTACAAGAGATAAAGTGGAAAAAAATAAAGTACCTGTTCGTTAACCTCCCAATACTTGAAAGCTTGATTTCTTACAGAGTCAACAAGTAGCTCTACCATTTGAGGAACATAAGTCTTTAAGGCATCATACGTGTAACCCATTTGATCCCTAGTAGCAGAGGCTGTCACATTGCCACCTATTGCCTCCACTTCTCGCACAAGGCGCAAGTGTGTTCGATTCAGTGTGCTTTTAAAGGCCATGAGTTCTAAAACGTGTGTAGCACCAAGTAAGGCTGGCGTTTCATAGATTGAGCCACTGTTAACATATAGCCCAATAGAAGCGGCAGGACTCTACAGAAAGATATAATTGGGAAGAGTTATAATCAAACAACACCGTAAAGTTAATAATACTGACAAGCTTATTTGAGGTTTTCTAATTCAATTCATTTTATGTTTGTGCTTCGGGAAAAATAAGAAAACCATTTTATCTATCTTAAGAAGCAAACCTATCACAATTATCACACACTATAAGACAGCTTAAAAAAAAAAAAAACAAAAATGCATAGAAAGCTGACTTACAGCTGAACTTTCTGAGGCGATTTTGACTCCATTCCGAAGAGTTGTTATTTTTGTCTTTCCCGGTTCAACATGGTCAGGTAAAGAAGGCGGGATTTCAATACCCTTAAGAGGAAAGTCCAAAGGAGGAGAGCTGGAACCACTTCCTCCAAAAATACTAAAGAGACCACCTGACAATGACTTAGCTGCAACAACGCTTGAACTTGCAAACCTGGACAGTGTCCTATCCACTGCATGACCCTATTGCATATCCCAATGTCAGCAAAGTAGCAGGCATACATTACTGTTTACTAATTAGTATATACTATAGTATACAATATTAGCAGAAAAACTAGTTTTGATAGAATTCATGACTTAGGACAACCGCGTGAAAGCTCTTGTTTGTTCTTATATTTGAGGAAAGGGTGTTCCAATGGATACAAGCTAAGCTCTAACGTACCTCAAACAATATAAATAAGTAAAGATATTCATCACAATTTTCATCGAATTGTCTTATATTTCTCCCGTTAGGTCACATTTTTTTAAAACTGTTACAGGTAAAGCATTCAAATGTCCACACTCCACACAAAAATGCAGCAAAATATATCTCTACACTGGATTAATGAAATTCAAAGGATGTCTTTCACTGGACACACTGAATTTATAACTGCAATCTATACGCCTTATACTAGCAATCTAGCAAAATAAAAGTTTATATATATTTTTACTATGAGAAGGAAAAATGAGATATTAGCCGATAACAATAGTATAAAAATATCATTGTCTGATTAACTGCTTTATAGCTAACAAAATACAGTAACGAACAATAAAATCTACCTTCACCACCATTCATACACGATTACACGCACATCTTGACTATTTGTTAATCACAATTCTATTTACCTAAACGAACCTCATTTTCATTTCCAAATTCATTTATGTACGTGCTGCTATATGGCCCAGACATTCAACATGAATATTGACGAGTGGAGTTGGCATACAAATATATATCTTTCAACGTTTTATTCAATTGTAATTCTTTAATCCATAGGAATTTTTTGGATCAACTTATTTGATGGCTTATCAGCTTATTGAAAATTGGAAAAGCCAACACAATCACGTTTTTCAAGCGCATGAGCTTATGACGTTTATCTTCTTGAGCATCAGCTCAAGATTTCGAAAAAAAGGTGATCTTATTGGCTCCAAATTTCAGTAAGCCTACAAGCCCATATAATATGATAATCCAAACTCCCCCTACGGATTAAGGAATTGAAATTGAGTTAAGCATCTAACGACATTCTTTTGTTTGCTATATACTTCTAGTCAATGAAGCATTATACTTTATAGCCCACACATTCAACATCCAGATTAACGATTCATTTAACAAAAGTATATAGAAAACGAAAAACCATCTCTCAGCGTTTTAACTCGGTATTAATTCCGTAATCCTTAGGGGGTGTCTACATTATCTGATTTGATGGCTTATCATCTTTTTGAAGTATGAAAAAGCCGGTAAGATAGATATTAAATCACACGAGCTTATGGTTTTTGAAATTTTGAAGATGATAAGCCCGTAAGCTTTAACATCAAGCTTATTAGGTTTTCCAAAATATAAAAAGCCGATAAGCCTATTAACTAAGCTAATGTTGACACCTCCTAAGGATCAAGGAATTAAAAATTGAAAGACGTTCTTTTGTTTATAGCATTAAATGTGTGATGTATAAATCGCTAATTCTGTATGTGCTTCAACATAACTCAATTTCCAATTCCTTAGTCCTTAAGAGGTGTTTGGGTTAGCTTATTTGATGGGCTTATCAGCTTATTGAAATTTGGAAAAGCCGAAAAGCTCGATAACCTAGCTTATGGTTTTTATCATCTTGAGCGTAAGCTCAAGATGATAACCTCATACACCGATAATAAAATGAGCTTGTCGGCTTTTCCAAATTTTAATAAGCTGATAAGCCCATCAAATAAGCTAACCCAAACACCTCCTAAGGATTAAGGAATTGGAAATTGAGTTAAACGCTGAAAGATGGTTTTTGGTTTTCTATATAGTTTCCGTAAAAGAAAGTTTATAAAACTAATAAATCAGATCTAATAACAGAAGACGCATTGAATAATATACTAATTGGATTGAAGAAATAGAATAAATGAATAATAAATACCTTGAGGGATCTAATTTTGGAAGTTGCAGCACGATACATGATAAAATGATAATTTTGATATTTGTTTAATTGATAAAACTAGGGTTGAAAATTGGGGGTGATTTGAAAGATGATGATGATGATGAACAAGAACTATTTCGCACGTGTGAGATCTGGGCTTGGTCTTTGGGTTAATTTAGGGGCTGTTTCTTTAATGGGCCAATGGATACACTAAGAGGTTAGCCCATTTTTTTTATTTTTTTTATTTTTTTAGAAAGACAACCATTTTCATCTGGGAAATGTATTAAGGTGGTTATCAGGTTTTTCGGATTATTTGGTTTTTGAGTTTTGTATTAGAGGATTTTTTATGGTTCTTTTATATATGGATACACTAAGAGCGAAACCCGTGTTAGACCCGTTTCCTGGGTACTTGGACCCCACCCTAGATGGAATTGATTAAGGACTTTACGTGATTAGTCAGTCAACGAATGTTGCGTAGTGGTCAAACCCGATAGTCAAAGTGATAGCCAAAGAATGTGTTATAAGGTTATGGAAGTACTATGTGGCACGAATAATAAGAGAATAGACTTCAAGGGTTTAAGTTGTTATATGCTAAATGTGTTATAAGTTATTGTGGCCAAAATAGAAGCAAAGAGACTTGAGGGGCTATTCTTGTCATAAGCCCAAACTTGTGCCTAGATAAGAATATCCAGGGATTTCTAGAGAAATCTGTTGAACCTTAGACCTTGATAGATCTTTGAGCACTCTTGGATCATTAGTAATGTTTATGTAATCACAAACACACTAATAGAAAATCTCTAATACTTGTATTCTAAAGCGGAAATTAAACACAAGTAAGAACACAGATAACTAAGAACGTTTGATCCTCTATGGATCTTTTATTAAACTAAAAATTTGTTTTTCTTAACTCGTACATCATACATAATAACGTGTTCCTTTTATAGATAAGGAACCCTAAATCCGTTTCACTAGAAACCCTAAACCGTTTCACAAGAAACGTATATCCAAAAACTAATAGAAAATATGCTATATAATTTCCTAATAAAACTCGTGCATATCCAAACTAATAACAAAGTACGCTGAATATCTATATCAGCAGAAACCAACTACGCAGAATCTCTACTTCCGCAGAAACAAGTCATCAGCAGAATCCAACACTTCAGCAGATTCCATCAGCAGTAACCATCAGTATAATTCTTCCTTAGCAGAATTCCCAAAAATCCTCCCCTAATCTTGAATTTGACATGGTTAAGTTCAAGATTCTTGATAGATCTCTAACACTTCAGAATAAGAGGATTGAATTCGAACATCATCAGCAAAGAATCAAAGGAACCACATCTCTATGAATGGCAAAACTTTAAACTTCAGGTCTTTGCAGCAACAAATGACATAAGGTACATCAAAACAGTTTAGTTTCAGACTATTCTCATCACATCCAGGTGTGTAAACTCCTGTGAGAGGTGAATCATTGAAAATAATGGATTTGATGTCTCTTTACCAATAGCCATCACTACTGGAGTAGCCAAATGTTTAAGCTCGAAAACTATGGTACACTGATAACCATATGATTTTTAGCAAATCACCAGCTAGAAACGGATTTGAGATGTCTTTACCTGTAGCCGTTTGCTCAGGACTAGCCAATTCTTTGGTTTCAACTGAACCTTGGTGAATTGAATACCAAATATGGATACCAAATGTCTTTACCACAAACCATACTTTTGTGGACTAGCCAATTCTTTGGATCCCAGAAAGGGTTACATCCATGGTGAATTGAGAACCATTTCAACTCTTAGGAATGAACCATCGGTGAGTTGAAGTACCCTATAGCTTTGAGCAAGCTATTACAGCTATCAACAGATTTGATGTGTCTTTACCAAAGCTGTACCCTTTGGACTAGCCAACTCTTTGATGGACACAAGTCACATCTGGTGAGTTGATAACCATCAACAGAGTGATATACAACAAACCTGCAGAAAAGTTAGTACAAATAGACACAAATTTTTTTTATTTTTTTTTTTATTTTTTTATTTTTTATTTTTTTTTAACTAAGAAAAAGAAAATAAATAGAAAAGAAAATAATGAAAGAAAATGAAAAAGAGAAAATAATAATAATTTTTTTTTTTTAACACGAGCAGCAGAATCCGAATTAATGCAGTACCATAAGCAATCAGCAGAAATGGTGTTATCAACAGGAATGGGAACACTATCAGTAGAAATTTCAGAAGAAGCGACATTAATCATTGATTCATCTGCCTGAACATGATCACCTTGTTCTTGAACAACATTCAAACTTGGCATTGTAGATTCCTTGCTCAAATACTGTCTTCTCCTCTTTCTGTAGAACTTGATCTGCTCTTTTTGTTGTGAGGATTCAGCAGCTTTGGGTGAAGAAGTATGAGTCTGCTGAGCAGCTTCAGCGAATAAAACAAGATGATCCAAATAACTATCCTCCTGCTCTTCATCAGAGGCAAACACAAACTTCCTTTTCTTTTTCTGCCCAAGTTGATCTTCTAACTCCTTAACCCTCCTTTTCAATACTACAATCTCATCACCAAGTGAGGATTTGGTATTTGCAAGCTCCTTCTTCAACTTCTCAATTTCTTGATCATTCCTGTTGAGCAAATTATACAGAGAAGTGAGAGTAATAGGGTCCTCAGCTCCACCAGCAGATGTCCCAGTGGTAAAGGGAGCTTCATTGGGCCTTTCAGAAGAAACATGTATATTCTCAAAAGTAGGAGTGCTTTCATCAATTGGTTCTCTAAAAGGGCTAGGAGTGGACAGTCTGGTAGTCTCATATTCAAGAGGTGTAGACACATGAGTGTCAAGAGACTGAAGTGTCTCCTCAACCTCAGGAACAAGCTCATCAGGAGCTTCATGGGTTTGTGATGGAATAGGACTGGGTGAAACATGTACAGGTGAAGGTGCAGGTTGGTCAGGAGAAACAATGGGTGCTTCAGCAGTTGTGGATGGACCATCATCCCTTTCCACTGATGGATTACCATCAGCAGTAACACTTGGAAATGATGGAGTACCATCATCAGCAGCATTGGAAGATGGTGGAGCACCAGCAGCATTACCCTCATCAGCATCATCATTGCCATGTGGCAACATAGCTGGTAGCAGAGAGTGATATTCCCTGATGTGCGTGTCGTTGTTTTCAAGTTTTAAAATTTATAAACACGATTTATCCAATTCTCTAATCACACATACGAGCAAGTATACTCGTCCGTGGTAGTAAAGGTGGGTAAGTCGAGATCGTCCCAAGGGAATTGGGGTATAGGTTTAGTAAATAAGTTTTAGCAAAAAGGAGTGTCAATCCAATTTGAAGCAAATTCTAAAAAACAAGCAAGGTTCAATCAATCAAAAACTAATATACTTGTGTGTAGTTTCCATGACAATTGTTTAGAATAACCAATCAAGTTGGGTGTGACTTGTAATGATGCACAACTTAAAATGAATGATTCACAATCAATGGTTTTTATCATGAGAAATCATATCTAAGAATTCAATCTCCTAGTTAACTCCTTTCGGCCATGATTAACTATTACGATAATTCTATTAAGTCCTTTTTGTTGTTTGACAGCATTTCTTATCTTAAGAATTCCTACGAATCCTTTCGGCCTTTTTCGTGATGAAATCGTTTCCAAATCCATTTTAATGAGTAAAGGTGTTGCTTGTCACACACCACAATCCATACTAATTCGTGCACTAACTTTTTGGAATAAAAACATAAAGAAAACTCCTTTCGGCCTTTGTGAATCTTTGAAATTGTTTTTACCAACCAATTAAGCAAGATTAGATTTTATCTCAACAAACTCATAAAACAAGATATGTTTTCATGCATCACTATGATAAGATTACTCCAACAATTGTCACATCATCCACACACAAGTATAACTAAATTACTCCATAACAATCATAATCAAACACAAGTAATTAACCAAACTTTCATTCATCATATAGTAAAAGTAAAAGTAGTTCATGATAACTCAACAAGAAATACCTATCAAGGAATTACAAGAACTAGAATTGTGGAACTATAGCAATCCACACTCCTCCAATCGCCTATTATCACAAGTAAACAACTCCACACACGGACGCAACTCTTGAGACTCGAACTCAAGATCTCCTGGACGTTTTCACAGCAACTACAAGCTTTCGGGCAATAATAATAAGGTGGTGTAGCTTTTTTAGGTTATGTCACTTCCCCCAAAAGAACTCTCTTTGTAAACTAACTAAGGGTTCCTTAAATAAGTGAGGAAACCCTTATTATCCAAGTAAAAACGTCCCACATGATTTAACAGCCGAGAAATGATAAGCCTCAATGATTATGGGGCTTAAATTCACCATTTAATGCAACTTTGTAACTTCAGTGTCGGCCAACCGATCGGTATTTGGCTCCTACCGATCGGTTGGAGCTCTCGGTGTCTCCAACTTCAACCCATCCGAATCGGATGCGGGCAGCATCCGATCGGATGGATGACTCTGCCATGCAACTTTTATTTTCTCTTTTTCTCTTCTCGTTACGTGCTTGATCCTTTGCTGTACCACTGATTTCCTTCATAGAACTTGATCTTTTCTTGATATATAAGGCATAGAAGTCTTGGTCTAATCAATTCTTTGAAGTATCATGTGGTTTCTTTCTCCTTATTCTCCTTATGTGCATAATCTCTTCATTTCTTCGTATTTTCCTCCACTTTTCCTGTACTTGGCTATATTTACTTGCATACACACTTTTTCATCATTTAACAACAAATACACACAAATATAACCAAATATGATGCACAAAACTAGCAATAACGCACCTAAAAACATGTTAGATTTAAGCGTTATCAAATCCCCCACACTTGAGTTTTGCTCGCCCTCGAGCAAGTCTAATTTTTAGAAAAACTGAACTCAATGGTATTTTCATTACGTTCATGAAAAAAAATCCTTGAAATGTATGCAAGTTAAATCGAGCTTTGTTAACATCACCAAGCACCTCACAAAGGAAATTTTAAATTCACACAACTCTCGATAGTAGATTTGATTGTAGATCACTCAATTGCTCAGACGCGATTCATGTCTCTTACCATAAGCTTGTACTTGTATCAAAACAACAAAATAAAACATCAAAGAGGTCTTTTATTTGGGTTTAGGCTTCAAAAGGGGTTTTTGATTACCTAGCTAATGTATAGATATTTCATACAAGAACATCATAGCTCGCTAACAACGAATCCTTGTGTAGTCAAGCAACGGATGGTCACTAGATCGTGCCTTGGTTCGCTAACGACGTTACTTGCATAACGGATGGTCACCAATTTACTCACCAGATCGCTAACAACGCTTTTCAACTACCCAAAAACTCGGATGGTCACTAGAACATACATGTGCTACATATCTAAACAAAGCCATCACTAAATCCGAATGCTCGAATAAAGTAATTGGTAAGGGAAAGGGATAAGACATGGGAATTTGATTTGGTTCTATAAAAAACAAACAAGAATCAAGCCCAAATTCAATCCTAACTCTTTACATCACAAATGATTACTCCACCAAACTTCTTCGATCATTATTCCGCATTTCATATAAACTCCATCTTCCATAATAGCTCCTTGACTATCTTATTTTCACACACACATAGCTCATTAGCTTTTTTTTTTTTTTTTTTTTTTTTTTTTTTTTTTTTTTTTTTTTTTTTTAATAATAACACCCCCACACTTTGGATGAGCACACGCTACAAAAAATATAAATAAGAGTAGCGACCTCCTTCTTCATTGGAACAACATATACACATACAAGGTGTGGTCAATCATGCAATCATCAAAAATAAATAGTTTCGAACTTCATTTGGACTTGATTCGGGAAAGTCTAAGGTGTATGGTGCAATAATTTCTGGGTTAAATCAAAAGAAGAAATAGGCTCAAAAGGGTGTAACTAAGGGTATCTAGCATATAATGCTAACAAATGGGTTCCAATTACTAAGGACAACTAACCAATGTGGTTAGCAAAAATGTATTGTAAACGGAAGGCCATTTGGTGAAAATCCTAATTTGCCTCTTATCATTTGAATATATTTTATTACTTGAAAGTAATTTTAACCGTAATGCATAACAAGTACAAGTTCTAGAATCGACATAATCACCGGCACACTCATACGAAATATAAGGCATGAATCCTCACAATTTAAAGTGGTGGTAAAATGTACTTAGCAATAGTTACCAAAAACTCTCAAAACTTGACTACATTCCAAAAAAAAATTTAAAATAACCTTGTTATTTACCATTGAATCAATTGATCTATCAACTAGAAAAATCAAAGGCGAATAAATTCACACATTCTAGTCCTTGAAATCCAAAAATCTAAAATTTAAAAAGAAAAAAAAAAACTTTCCTATTTACTTCCCTCCCCCACACTTAAGTTTTGCATTGTCCTCAATGTAATAAAACGAACTTCAAAGTAAAGGAAATGGAAAGAAAAATAGAAAAAAAAATAAAACTAAAATAAAATAAATAAAAACTACCCGGGAAAAATTAGCATAAGCCTAGTTGATCACAAGTAATCTCATGAGTTCTTCCAACTCCAAATATTGATCAACACTAAGCTTTCCTGACAATTCTTCCCCTGCAAACACTGCAAACTATGCTCGAAACATACAAAACAAAATACCAAAAACATAATAATAAAAATAAAAATAATCCAAACAAACCAAAATTAAAACAAATAAATCCTACAAGAGTTAAAGTTAAAGTAGTAGAAAATAGAAAATAGAAATAGTTCAACCATCATTGTTTTGAAACCATAGTCATAAACCATTGATCAATCGTAATCCATGTCCGGATTAATCCTCTCATCTTCACTCTCTTCATTCTCATCTTCATAATTCTCATCACCCTCAAAAATTGTGTACCTTTGTCTTTTCTCTCCAGCACCCCTTGAAGAACCGCCCACATCAAAACTCGAACTCCCAACATTAGGAACTCTGCCATACACCGGCACTGGTTCAGGAAATGGTACGTACCCAGGATATGGGTAAGGGTATTGGCCAGGATACGGGTCATACTCCAATGGGTAGGGTGGAACATTTGGTGGGTTGTAAGGAGGTACCTCATAATCGGCTTGCTGAGCCACATGTTGAAGCATCAGCATTGAGTAATCATAGTTGTAATTTTGCCTCAACATCATTGAATCTCTCCACACATCCCTTTTCTCAATCTCGTTTAGCTCACGGTTCCAATCTCCCCATCCCGAGTCAAAACTACCCGGGGCATGAATATTCCCAACATGAGGTGGTGGTTGATACGGTGGTTGTTGGTAAGGCTGCTGTGGTGCTCCATGAGGTGCAGCCATTTGAGGCTCAATCCAAGCTCCCAACTCTCGTGTCTTCCTATTTAATGCCGTATTAAAACTCCTCTCATCCCATGTCTCACTATTCAACATTTCTGAACACTTTGCTAATTCTATATCCACATAATAACCCAATCTTTTTGCCAACTTAGTCACATAGTGACCACCACAGATTGCACTATTGTCCTTGATTCCTAGTGCTCTCCTTGAAAGATACTCGGCTATTATCCAAGCCGCATTCCCATTCTTCTCCTCCAATAACTTCATCACCCAAAGATCCGGTTGATTGCACTTGTCTCGGCTCCCTGTCCTATGCAAAACACTCCAAGCTATCAATTTCTGTAAAATTCTCAACAACGGATTCCTTAGCTTTGATGAATTCCTTCGAGTACAACTTGGGTCACCAACACTGTTCCAATACTCAGCTAACCCGGCATAATCATTATGCCTCCTTACTAATCTCACAAAATGAGATGCAAACAATCGACTTTTGATATCATCTGGCTCATATAAGCCAAGAACAACGGCAAACTCTGGCAAAGTAAACTCATGCTCTCTACCACAGAGCCTAAACCAAATGCATTTGTCATTCATAAGATCCACAACCTTTCTCTCAAAGTAAAACATGGAGAAAAACTCCAAACACCATTCACGGTTAACTTTCTCATGGATACTAAAAGCATTCTCCCACGAATAATCCTCAAAACTAGAACCGTCTCCTTCATACACATATGTCATTCTCATCAAGTCCCTTAACTCTATCTCACATCCAAAGTCATGAAATAAATCCCAATCGACTAACCTGGGAATAGCAAGCCTTCGCCCTTGTAACTTCGATAGGCGTTCACGAAAAGCGTGCCTCTCTTCGCTGCTTAAGCCACTAAACTTCAAATTCTCATTGCGCTCTGGATTCACAGTATACTTAACCTTCTCCTTGACATTCCTATTCACAAACTTTTGCACAATCGGATTACTAACTTCGCGCGACGAACTCGATCCTCCTGCAAGAAATCTCTGTAGAAATCATGATTATTCGTTAGTATAAGAGTATAAGAAACAAGGTTAGATGATTTAGAAGTCCTAAAGGTTCGTTTTGAAAATCTTCAAAAAGTTTTACCGAGGGCTCCATCCGATCGGTATCTCTCTCCATCCGATCGGATGGAGTTATGACCTTGTCCAGCCGATCGGTAGCAACTCGCAACCGAATCGGTTGTACGTACTATATCCAAAACAAAAAAAATTTCCGACTTCAAATCAATCCTATCTAGTTCCACTCTTCCTTATCCTGCATTTCATCAATCACTATGGTCTCTACACATCCCACTTATCTCTAAATCATATCCATAACATACTCGCATGATCAATCTTAGAACCTATGAACATATTCGAAATCAAACCTTATTGATGTTCTAATCCATAATGCATCATCCTAGGAACACTAATTAACATCTAAACAACATCTGGAAATCATTAATTTCTACCCAGAATCGATTCAAAGTTTTGACCCATATGATTCAAAAAATCAATTAATTCATTCTTCCTCAAAACTTAATCAATCCATCTCATTCTTTTTGCAATGATTTCCTCAATCATTTACCCATCTATTCCAGAAAAATCATGCCTTAATTCGAACTATATCAAAAACGCCTAAATTTTGACCTAATTCAATCAACTCGAATTAAAACCTAATTGACACAAATTGATGATGTTACTTACTTGTTTTGGTGCCATTGATGATCCTTCAACTCTCCTGCAACTCTTAAAACTCTTCTAATGGTCGAATTAATGAACCCCAAGTGTGGTGGAATGAGTGTGTGTGTGTTTTTATGATTTTTGAAATCTTGGGTATATATACTTCACTCCATCCGATCAGTATTTCATCCAACCGATTCGGATTGAATTTTTGCAAAACTTCACTTTTTCTTTCTTTCTTCAATACTTTGACACTTGCAAGAACAAATGGAAAGTATTTGACTCCCTTAAAAGACTTCACTTTAAGTATGAAAAATACCACCAACACACTTATTCTCCCAACTTGTTATCCAATCTATCTCTACAACTTCTAAAACAAAACTTAACTCCATAGATTAAAACTTAATAAAACCATAAGGTAACCAAAAGGTCTTAAACTTAAATCAAACTTAAATGCAAAACATTAAACTACTATTAAAAATGCATTAAAAATAAACAAAACAAACATTAGCACAAGCCTTGTGCTTTATTCTTCATCTTTTGCTCTTCAACCTTCAACCTTCAAAGTATTCATGCTTCAAGATGTCTTCATTTTGAAATTTGCCGGATAACTTTCGGTTAGTCATTTGTGTTTTAAACTTCCTTGCAAAATTCCTTCCATCCGGGCAAACAATACCAAACTTCACATGCCATTCTCCATCACCTTCTTCTTTCTTGTAAACACTAGCTCCTTCGGGTCCCCATTCCAAATTCTTCAATTGAACCGGTAAAGATCCAAGAAAATCTGTCAATTTATGGAACACAAAAACATTCTTGAATGGGTTATAGAAAACCTCCATAGCTAATGCTCTTTCCAACTCATCTTCAATACCAAAGTAACTAGGGACAACCGGCCCATACTTAGGCCTTCCCTCTTCATCTCTACCAACTTCAAAACAACCTAAATGGTCTTCTTCTTCTTCATCTTCATGCACTTCCTTAATAATCTTGCCTCTAGGTTTTGGATAATAGGTATGCTTCAAGATCCCATCACTAATAGTCATAGTACCTCTACCCATATCTATAATAGCTCCGCAAGTTCTCAAAAACGTTCTTCCTAACAAAAACGGTAACTCCTTATCTTCGGGGATATTAAGCACAAGAAAATCGGCTAAGAAAGCTTGATATCCTACTTGCACTCTAACATTCTTCACTTCTCCCATTGCTTTTGCTCTTGAATTGTCAGCCATAGTAAGATTATATTGATTTGGTTGAGGATTACCAAGTCCTAATCTTTTGTACAACGGGTATGGCATCACATTCACACTTGCTCCTGTATCGGCCAATGCATACATTGCATCGGTTCCATTCACCTTAATGGGTAACACAAAATTTCCCGGATCGCTCTCTTTCTTAGGCAACCCATTTTCAACTATCCTTTCCCTTGCAAACTCATCAAAATTCTTATCCTCTAGCCTAGCTGTTGCCATCATAACCGCATCTAACTTCTTACGATAAACCATGTAATTGTTCAACACTTCTATAACCGGCTTCTCTTCCATAAGCTCCTTAAATTTCATTTCCATGTTCTCCAAAACAGCTTCTTTTTGTTCTTGATTCAATGGTTTAACTTCTTGAGGTGATTTGGGTGATGAACTAGATGAACTACTCTCATTCTTAGGGGTGGAGGGTTGGGTAAGTTTGTTAAGTGGTGTTTTCTTGCGATTAGCCTTTCCCATTTTAACAATCTCTCCTCTACCTTCCTTCTTCTCTACCATATCATCATCTACATCAATTCTCATCTCTCCCATAGCAAAATCAACCCTACATTTAGTTTTCACCATGAAATTTCTACCAAACATAACTTCCGGTTCACCCACATTTCCATATTCCAACACAACAAAATCAATTTTGAAAACATGACCATGAATATTAACATTCAAATCTCTCACTATCTTCCTACCATAATTCTCATAATCAAGCCTAACAAAGCCAAGCTTACTAAGCATTTCTTCCGTAATGTAATTCTCACCATATTCCATATTAAGTTGAGCATCCCAAGCCTTAACTCCTTCCACACCACATGGTGTAGCATACCTCATAAATGGTACATCAAACTCTTTAGGTGGTGCTTGCGTAAACACAACCACTCTTTTCTCCTTAGGCAAACAAACACTGTTTTCGCCAACTTCTTCTTTCCTTTCTAAACCAATCTTAGCTTCATCCAAAATGCTTTCCAACTTCTCCAAAGAATCTCCTGAATCTCTCAACATCTCTTCCAAATGTCTCAAATATTCTGAAACATTGCTTAAACTCTCCATTCTACTTAAGCACTAACTATAACATAACCACAAAACAAAAAAAATCCAAACTATTAGCATGAGGGTTAGTTATAATCGAACCATATCAAAATATCAAACCAAAGCAAGCTAACAAACAATTTCAAACCATCAAAACATCAAAACAACTAAAAATAAAAAATCATAAAAACTTTTACCGAGGCAACCATCCGATCGGTATCACCTTCCATCCGATCGGATGGGTAAAATGCAAAATACGAACTCTCACCAACCGAATCGGATGCGGGCAGCATCCGATCGGTTCGATCGAAAATAATTTTTTTTTTTTTTTTTTTTTTTTAAATAAGACTAAACTAATGACAACCTCTTTTTTTTTTTTTTTTTTTTTTTTTTTTTTTTTTTTTTTTTTTTTTTAAGAACTAAAAAGAAGAATAAATTAATAACTAAAACTAATTAATATAATCCTACAATTAACTATCAAGCATTAAACTATGTGATTAACTTTTAACTCTTCAACTAATGACCATAAAAACTAATTATAAACTCATTCAATGAAAACTATAAAACTACCAAACATTAAAATTAATAAATTAACTATATTAACTAACATTAAACATAATAAAACTTTCTAATACCCCAAATTAATTAACCTAATTACTCTACTAATTAAACATAATATTAATGAATCATAAAAACTGAAAATAACAAAAATTACTAGAAAAAAAATGTTAACGAGACCACCAACCGATCGGATGGACATCCATCCGATTCGGTTGGTCCGAACCAAACTCTTTTTTTATTTTATTACTTTTTAACTTTCTTTTTAAAAAAAAACTTAGACTACTAAGCCCAACTACCAAGAATCTTAACAATTCCCCGGCAGCGGCGCCAAAAACTTGATGTGCGTGTCGTTGTGTTCAAGTTTTAAAATTTATAAACACGATTTATCCAATTCTCTAATCACACATACGAACAAGTATACTCGTCCGTGGTAGTAAAGGTGGGTAAGTCGAGATCGTCCCAAGGGAATTGGGGTTTAGGTTTAGTAAATAAGTTTTAGCAAAAAGGAGTGTCAATCCAATTTGAAGCAAATTCTAAAAAAACAAGCAAGGTTCAATCAATCAAAAACTAATATACTTGTGTGTAGTTTCCATGACAATTGTTTAGAATAACCAATCAAGTTGGGTGTGACTTGTAATGATGCACAACTTAAAATGAATGATTCACAATCAATGGTTTTTATCATGAGAAATCATATCTAAGAATTCAATCTCCTAGTTAACTCCTTTCGGCCATGATTAACTATTACGATAATTCTATTAAGTCCTTTTTGTTGTTTGACAGCATTTCTTATCTTAAGAATTCCTACGAATCCTTTCGGCCTTTTTCGTGATGAAATCGTTTCCAAATCCATTTTAATGAGTAAAGGTGTTGCTTGTCACACACCACAATCCATACTAATTCGTGCACTAACTTTTTGGAATAAAAACATAAAGAAAACTCCTTTCGGCCTTTGTGAATCTTTGAAATTGTTTTTACCAACCAATTAAGCAAGATTAGATTTTATCTCAACAAACTCATAAAACAAGATATGTTTTCATGCATCACTATGATAAGATTACTCCAACAATTGTCACATCATCCACACACAAGTATAACTAAATTACTCCATAACAATCATAATCAAACACAAGTAATTAACCAAACTTTCATTCATCATATAGTAAAAGTAAAAGTAGTTCATGATAACTCAACAAGAAATACCTATCAAGGAATTACAAGAACTAGAATTGTGGAACTATAGCAATCCACACTCCTCCAATCGCCTATTATCACAAGTAAACAACTCCACACACAGACGCAACTCTTGAGACTCGAACTCAAGATCTCCTGGACGTTTTCACAGCAACTACAAGCTTTCGGGCAATAATAATAAGGTGGTGTAGCTTTTTTAGGTTATGTCACTTCCCCCAAAAGAACTCTCTTTGTAAACTAACTAAGGGTTCCTTAAATAAGTGAGGAAACCCTTATTATCCAAGTAAAAACGTCCCATATGATTTAACAGCCGAGAAATGATAAGCCTCAATGATTATGGGGCTTAAATTCACCATTTAATGCAACTTTGTAACTTCAGTGTCGGCCAACCGATCGGTATTTGGCTCCTACCGATCGGTTGGAGCTCTCGGTGTCTCCAACTTCAACCCATCCGAATCGGATGCGGGCAGCATCCGATCGGATGGATGACTCTGCCATGCAACTTTTATCTTCTCTTTTTCTCTTCTCGTTACGTGCTTGATCCTTTGCTGTACCACTAATTTCCTTCATAGAACTTGATCTTTTCTTGATATATAAGGCATAGAAGTCTTGGTCTAATCAATTCTTTGAAGTATCATGTGGTTTCTTTCTCGTAATTCTCCTTATGTGCATAATCTCTTCATTTCTTCGTATTTTCCTCCACTTTTCCTGTACTTGGCTATATTTACTTGCATACACACTTTTTCATCATTTAGCAACAAATACACACAAATATAACCAAATATGATGCACAAAACTAGCAATAACGCACCTAAAAACATGTTAGATTTAAGCGTTATCATGTTTCAGCAGATGTGCCCGGTTCGGTGCAAGTTTTAAATTTATAAGAGGTGAATTACCGAAACTAATGACAACACATACGAGCAAGTATACTCGTCCGTTGTAGCAAGATTTTGATGGTAAGTCGGGATCGTTCGCAGGGATTTGTGTAGTGAATCGAATTGTAAGTTAAAAGCAACTATCTCAAACAAGTAGTAATGATATTATGAAAATTCAAATGATTAAAAACTACACTTGCTTAGACTAGTGTACTACAATTGACTAATATGATTGTGATAACTTTGGATAACATGTTGGTTGTGATAATTAGTTTTGACACTAATCTATTGTTTCTACAAATTAAACCTTCGTCAAGATCTTGGTTTATAAAAACAAGCATTACGTTTAACCAATCAATTCAAGATCAATTCAAGGTTCATGAGTTGGTGTTTCTCAAACACAAAAACAATCTTTTGTCTAATCAAACAAGCTTAGGAAATGGTCAATACAAAAGGTAACCGATTATAGACAAAAGGTCACAATTGAAAGCAAACTAATAATCTCTCGACCTTTAAAGTGGTTTACAATCAATCCATTTTGATAGACAAAAGCATTTTCATTACAATCATAATTAAGTTCCTTTGTTTAATCAAGAATAGTGGAAGACAACAATCATTCATAGACAAATGATTATAACTAGTGGAATAACAATAGTTCTTTCGACCCTTAAGATTACTAGCACTAGTTAAACTTGATTACCCAAATGTCACTATGAAACTTTATCACAATTGGTTCTTAGAATCGACTTGAAATTGAATTAAAACATGTTATCACAATCATATGCCAATCAATGAATAATACACATCATCTAAGCAAGTGCACAAAGGCACTAGCTACTCATAGCAAACATAAATGCAAACTCAATACTTTGAACATTAGAAACCATGATTGAAAGTCTTACAATGATTGGAAATAAGATTACAAGTGAAAGACAATGATTCCACAAGCAATGAAAATGGTGTAATCGACTTTCTCCCTTCTCCTGGACCTAAGGACGAATTTCTTGAGTATTTTCTATGAATGGTTCTCTCCTCTAGCAAGCAAGCTCTCTTCTAGCATATATTCTCTCTTTAGATTGATTGGTATATATAAATAACCAACAAATGGTTCAATAAATTGCTCTAACCAAGGGTCTAAGTGCATAAATGCTTCTCTTGCTCTCCAAGTAGTATTGAATGGTTAGAATACTGAAAAGAAGGACCTAGAACCGGATTTATAAAGTTACAATCCTTAATAAAGAAGTCTTGGGTCAACAGCGACTTCCAACTGATCGGATAGAATGGTCTACCGATCGGTTGGTCTTCTCGGTAAATCCAATCCTCTCCATCCGATTCGGTTGCGGGCGGCGACCGATCGGATGGCTACTGCTGGTGGACCTATTTCTTGGACTTTTCCGTATGACTTGTTTCTCGGTCGTAGCTCTTGATTCTTTGATCTTTCTCTTCATCCTTAAGCTTATTAACTCGACTACTTGGACTTTAACTCATTGAAATACCTCACGGAGCAGAACTTGACACAAGATTCACATGCAATCATAAATATTTCCTTTTTCCTCATTTTTGCATCTTTTCCATCCATTTTCCTGTCTTTGGCTACAAATGCTTTGCAAACACACTTTGGTACGATTTAGTAACAAAAGCATATAAATATAACCACAAAACATATATAAAACTACCAATAACGCTACTAAAAACATGTTAGATTTAGGCGTTATCAAATCCCCCACACTTGAACTTTGCTTGCCCTCAAGCAAATCTAGAAATAAAAACAATTATCCACATGGTATACACAAATGATTAGGAAAATGTGATGCAAATCTATCAAGCACGAGTACAAGCTAGATTCATCGTTTTAAGCTTTTAGGGTTGAATCATCGAGATGTTTGACAATACCCAAATGATTTTCTTGCCTGATACACATTACTAAACACCTCACGAAAGGAAAATGAAATATAATTCACTCAAACACTCATTTGTATGATTGGTGGAGTATATAAGAGGAATGACACTCATTTGCTCAGTCATGATTTAAATATTACCATAGGCTTGTACAAGAAACAAAACTACACCGAAATGGTGTGAGCGCCAAGTATACATATCAAAGAGGGCTTTTATTCGGGTTTAAGGCTTAACGGGTAATAATAGACTAATGCGCCACTATCTCATGCAAAACATAATAGCTCGCTAACAACGAATTCTTGCATTACCAAATAACGGATGGTCACTAGATTGTACCTTGGTTCGCTAACGACGTTACTTGCATAACGGATGGTCGCCAAAATACGCCCTAGATCGCTAACAACGTTAGTCAATTCCTCAAGAAATCGGATGGTCACTACATGTCCATACACTTAATAATTTCACAAAGTCAAAAAGGGTAGGATAAGGCATGGAATATATTTATGAAATTGGTTGAAAACAAAAATAGTCAAAGTCTACGAACCAAATGTTACTAGCTATTTCAAACCACTATCATGCCATTTTGCGAAAAACTCCATACTTCCTTTATTCATACTTGATTCACTTAGCCCATTGGCTTATTCTTGTCACCTTATAGTTGCGATGACTCTTCTTCTTCTTCTTTTTTTTTTTTTTTTTTTTTTTTTTTTTTTTTTTTTTAAACTTCTTTAAATACTTGCCATCTTATAGTTGCGATGACCTTACTTGGATAACAACTTTCGGAGCTTACGCTTTCTTTGAACTTTCATGATTTCCACATAACATCCATCTTGCCAAATAGCTAGCAACCAACCAAGACTTGACTATGGATAAGGCTAGGCTAAAAAGGTGTAAAATCTTTTTCTTTTTTTTTAATTTTTCTGGATTGTATCAAAAGAAAAGATAGGCTCGGCGGGTGTAACTAGGGGTATCTAGCATTAAAGACAAATGCTAACAAATGGGTCCATGTGAGTGGTTAACTTGCCAATGTAGCTAGCTAATATAGCATTATATGAAAATGGAAGGCCATTTGGGATAAATCCTAAGGTTGCCTCTTATCACGCATATACACTTATATCACAAATAAAATGTGATCTCACAATGGTCTCGTAATGATTTACAAGTACAAGTTCTAGAATAAATAAAATCACCGGCACACTCATAGCAAAAGATCTAGGCATAAAAGATGTATGCTATATATAGAACAGGCTCAAATCTTTACAATTTAGTGGAAAGGCCTATAATCTGTGCTAGCTAATGTTATCGATCCCAGAATGGATTGCAATATTAATCGGGACACATCTCGAATTTTCAAAATTACAAATTTCACCAGTGGATAAATCCAGTTATTCTAGAATATGATCTTTAAAATGACGAAAGACTAGATTACAAGGGCAAACAAAATTTAAAATTCAGCTCGAAACTACAATCTATTCTTATTTTCCTATTCACCCCCCCCCCCCACACTTAAGTTAAGCATTGTCCTCAATGTGATAAACGACAAAGAATGAAATAGGGAAATAAGAGAATAAACCGTATTTTCTGCTCAAGAGGAGTCTTGATCCTAGCGTCCAAGCTTCGAAATCATTACCTGCAGAAATCTAAAAACAAAAGAGACACACATACGAAATATTTCTTCGCTTTATTCAAAAGACAGTGATACACCCCCACACTTAAGTTCAACTAAGCAATTTAGAAAAACTCTGGGGTTTAATCACTAGAAAATAAAAATAAAAAATAAACATAGCAAACACACGGGTTGCCTCCCGAGAAGCGCTTGTTTTATTAACGAGTCATCAGCCGGACTCGAACTTCTCTTCTTCATGTTGGTCCAATTGCTGACTTCTTCTTTGGAAATTTTGGAACGTACAACACATTTCCAATCACTATTCCTTCTCCAGTTTCATCTATGTATTCCAACTTAACTTTCTCCCATGGTCTTGGTAGAACATCATAGATATAACCAGAATCTTTGGCCCACGGAGTGTTTTTCTTGAAATCGGCCGGGAAGGGTGACATAAAGGTTATAGCTTCATATTCGGATTCAGGTAGAATCTCTTGAATAGAAACTTCATTCATCTGCTCCTTGTCATAGTATAACTTAATTCGGTGCCCATTAACAATGAAACTTCCACCATGTTTGTCATGCAATTCAACATATCCCGATGGAAATCCATGTTTCACTGTATACGGTCCGAACCATTTCGGTTTCAGCTTGGGAGCTTTGAACTTATACTTCATGTTAAAAAGCAGAACTTTGTCTCCAGCTTTGAATTCTTTTCTGATTCTTAGCTTTCTGTCATGATAAGCTTTTGTTCTTGCTTTGTAAAGCTTGGAGTTCTCATAAGCTTGTAGTCTAAGCTCATCGAGTTCATGCAATTGCAAAAATCTCTTTTCTCCAGCTACTTTGAGGTCTGGGTTACAGTTTCTTAATGCCCAGTAAGCGCGATGTTCGATTTCGAACGGCAAATGACAAGTTTTTCCATACAACAATCTGTATGGTGTTGTACCAATTGGTGTTTTGTAAGCCGTGCGAAATGCCCACAAAGCATCATCTAGTTTTCTCGACCAAACGGCTGGATTGTCTTTAACCGTTTTTTCGAGTATCCTTTTTAAGGCTCTGTTGGTATTTTCGACTTGACCATGGTCTGTGGGTGATAAGCTGTAGCGAAACGATGATGAACTCCGTATCGCTTCATAATTTTCTCCATTTGTTTGTTACAGAAATGGGTTCCACGATCACTTATCAAAGCTTTAGGAATTCCATAACGAGCGAAAAGCTTTTTGAGAAAATTAACAACTACTCGTGCATCATTTGTGGGTAGAGCTTCCGCTTCAGCCCATTTGGAAACGTAATCAATAGCAACGAGAATGTATTCGTATTTGTGTGATTTAGGAAACGGTCCCATGAAATCAATTCCCCAAATATCGAATAATTCACAGACTTGAATGCTCTTTTGTGGCATTTCATCTCTTCGAGAAAGACTACCAGATTTTTGGCAAGCATCACAATTCTTAACAAGAGTATGGGCTTCTTTAAAAATAGTCGGCCAATAGAATCCAGCATCAAAAACTTTTTTAGCGGTGGTAGAAGCACCATAATGTCCCCCAGTTGGGCCATGATGACATTCATCGAGAATTCTTCTCGTTTCAGAACCATAAACACATCTTCTAATCATCCCATCAGGACACATTTTGAAAAGATAGGGTTCTTCCCAATAATAATGTTTAAGATCCGAAAAGAATTTACTACGTTGGGCATGAGTTAATCCTTTTCTTTAGAATTCCTCCAACGAGGTAATTTGCATAATCGGCAAACCATGGAATTTCGTTCTCATCATCTGTATCAACAGTCATGAGTGTTTCATCCGGAAAATAATCGTCAATCTCATCTTCTTTTAACTCTTCCAGATTTGGATTTTCTAAACGAGATAGATGATCAGCGGCTAGATTTTTGGCTCCTTTCTTATCTTTGATTTCGATATCGAATTCTTGGAGTAGTAAAATCCATCGGATGAGACGCGGTCTAGCATCTTGCTTCGTAAACAGATATTTTAACGCTGAATGATCGGTGAACACGATTGTTTTCGAAAGTACAAGGTATGATCTGAATTTATCGAAAGCGAAAACAACGGCTAACAATTCTTTCTCTGTAACTGTGTAATTCTGTTGAGCATTGTTGAGTGTTTTGCTGGCAAAATATATAGGACGGAAATGTTTCTCTTCTCGTTGTCCTAATACAGCTCCAACAGCAAAATCGCTTGCATCGCACATAAGCTCGAATGGTAGTGACCAATCAGGGGAAACCATAATGGGTGCACTAGTTAGTTGTGTTTTCAATGCTTCGAATGCTTTCATGCAGTCTGCATTAAAATCAAAAACAGAATCTTTTTCAAGAAGTTTCGTCATTGGACGAGATATTTTGGAAAAATCCTTAATGAAACGACGGTAAAAACCTGCATGTCCTAGGAAACTTCTAACGGCTTTAACGTTAGTTGGGGGTGGTAATTTGGTAATGACATCGATCTTTGCTTTATCAACCTCCATTCCTGCGCTGGAAATTTTGTGTCCTAACACAATTCCTTCAGTTACCATGAAATGACACTTCTCCCAATTGAGAACAAGATGTGCAGCTTTACATCTTTCAAGCATTTTATCGAGGTTAGAAAGGCAAGCTTCGAATGAGCTTCCGAAAACTGAAAAGTCATCCATGAAAACTTCCATAGACGTTTCAAGCATATCTTGGAATATAGCAATCATACATCTTTGAAAAGTTGCGGGAGCATTACATAATCCAAAAGGCATACGCCTGTAAGCGTAAGTTCCAAAGGGACATGTAAATGTAGTCTTTTCTTGATCAGCCGGATCAATAGGAATTTGAAAATATCCTAAAAAACCATCAAGAAAACAAAAGTATTTGTTTCCTGCTAATCTCTCAAGCATTTGATCCATGAAAGGCAAAGGAAAATGATCTTTTCTGGTGGCTTTGTTTAATTTTCTGTAATCAATACATACTCACCATCCTGTGACAGTTCTAGTAGGAACTAATTCGTTTCGTTCGTTGGTCACAACAGTCATTCCTCCTTTTTTCGGAACACAGTGAACATGACTCACCCAAGGACTATCCTCGATGGGGTAAATGATACCGGCATCAAGAAGTTTGATGATTTCTTTTTTAACAACTTCTTTCATGTTGGGGTTGAGTCGACGTTGTCTTTCTACAACTGGTTTGGCATCTTCTTCGAAATTGATTTTGTGTTTGCAAAAATCAGGACTGATTCCTGGGATGTCAGAAGTTTTCCACGCAAAAGCTTCTTTATGCTTCTTAAGAACTGAAATCAGACATTCTTTCTCATAATCATTGAGCAACGAAGATATGACTACTGGAAGGAGTGAATTGTCTTCCAAGTAAGCATACTCAAGATTTTCGGGAAGTGGTTTCAACTCAAGATCAGTCGGTGGTTCTTGAAGTGATGTTGTGATCCTCATTTGATCATTAAAACTGATTTCCTCAAAATCTTCTTCTATTATCTCTCCTTCTTCAACTTCTTCTTCTTCTTCATCAATCTTTACTTCCATAAAATCAGCGAATTCTTTATCAAAAGTTGTTTCACTAATCTTCTCTGAAATAGTCATGAATGGATCAGAATCTTCAAGTAATGCATCCAATTCTTCCTCAGTGACTTCATCGATTACATCAATGTTAAAGCAAGTGTCATCACTGGAATGTGGATATTGCATTGCTTTATCGATTAAAAAGGTGATTCTATCTTCTCCAACTCCAAGATTGAGTTCTTTTCCTTTTACTTTGATGATCGCATCAGCGGTGTTTAGAAAAGGTCTTCCTAAAATAAGTGGTACTCTACTATCTTCCTCCATTTCTAAAATCACAAAATCCACGGGAAAAATGAATTTACCTACTTGGACAAGCATATTCTCAGCAATACCAACAGGATATTGGTAAGTATGATTAGCTAATCGGATACTCATCCTTGTGGGTTTCAAGGTATTGATTGAAAGTTTCGTATACAGCGAATAGGGCATCAAATTGATACTCGCACCTAAGTCGGCTAAAGCATCGCATGTGATGTTGTTTCCTAATATGCATGGAATCAGAAAACTTCCGGGATCTCCGAGTTTTTGTGGAATTTTGTTTTGAACAATAGCTGAACATTCTTCATTGAGAAAGGTAGCGGATATTTGCTCCAACTTGTTCTTGTTGTTAAGAAGTTCTTTCAAAAATTTCCCGTAATTGGGCATTCCGGCTAAAACATCAATGAGAGGTACATTGAGTCTAACTTCTTTGATTATTTCAACAAACTTCTTATAACGCTCCTCCATTCTTTCTTTCTTAAGGCTCTGAGGATATGGAATTTTTGGAGTGTAAGCCTTAACTGGTGGTTTGGGTTTGGGTTTGGGTGGTGGATCATAAGACAGGCCACTTCTTGTGAATACAGCATTGATATGCTCATTTCTGGTTTGTGGTGGACGATAAGTCTTATCATTCGATGATGATGATGGTTTTGGGTTGGTTTGGGTGTTACTAGGCAACGAACCTGATGGTCGGGAAGAAATTTGATCAGAGAGTCTACCAAATTTGTTTTCAAGATCTTGGATAGACGCTTGATGATTTTTCTGACCTTGCTCAACTTTGGTCTTGAGATTGAAAAATTGATTCTTGACGAACTCGTTGGTTGATTTTTGAGCTGTGACGAATTCTCTCATCATTTTTTCAAAATCTGTTTCTTCAGGTTTCTTGTCGGAATTTTGTGAAGTTTGGTTCTCTACTTTTGGTTGGGACTCATGGTTGTTATCCCTTTGTCGGCGATCTTGCCAACTAGCAGAGTTTCGTCCGTAATAATTTCCACGATATCCTCCTCCTCGGTATCCTCCTTGGATGTAATTAGCTTCTCCTTCTTTTGGTTGATCCATAGGTTGATCATCGCATTCTGATGATGGGTGGTTACCTCCACAGTTGTTACAACCATCTCGCATTTCTTTCATCTCTCCTCTAAGATCTTTGTATTGCGAATCGATTTTGGAAACCAAGGTTTCCATTTTCTCCATGAGTTTAGATGAATCAGAACTTTCGGCAAAGGCAACGGTTTTTCTTAAGGGTTTTGTCTTGGCATCTTTTGACCAGTCGAGTTTGAGAAGAACTCGGTCTTCAAGCAATTGGTATGCCTGGTTAGGAGTCTTATAAAGAAAAATTCCTCCAGCATCAAGAATTCCTTGAGATGTTTCATCAAGTCCATGGTAAAAGATTTGGATAATGGTTCCTCTTCCTAAACCATGTCCATGACAACTTCGAAGTAAATCCTTCATACGAAGCCAAGCTTCGACGAGTGATTCGTTAGGGTTTTGTGTGAAAGCACGAATTTCTCCCATGAGTCGATCAAACATTGCAGGTGGAAAGAATCGGCTTACAAAAGCTTGCCTCATCTCCTCCCAAGTAGTGATGATTCCTGGTGTTAATTCGTTATACCACACTTTTGCATCTCCAGCAAGTGATGACGGGAAAAGTTTGAGTTTAATGGCATCCACATTTGTATCACCGTATCGGAACATGCCACAAATTTCAATGAATTCGGCAACGTGTTTGTGAGGATCGGCCCTCGAACGGCCATCGAATTGACGGTCTTTGATCATAGAAAGATGGTGACCTTTCACGGTGAAATTGTCACCTAAGTTGACAGCAACAATAGCAGCTCCAGGAGTGGGTGCTACGGCTCGGTTTGCTTCCCACATGGATCTATCGTCAGCCATGGGAAAAGGTTGATCAGTGAATGGGTTATAAACGACTTTGGCTTCAAAAAGGTTATCAAAAGTTGGGTTTGGTACTCTTGGCACACGATTAGCTAATGGAACAAAGGGTGTTCTTCTTCTTCTTCTAGATCTTGTTCGAATCAAACTTTCGGGATCGAAAAGTGGTGGAATTGGTTCTACTCCAATTGATCGAGTGTTCATACAATTCCCCAGCGAATTGAGGCAATGTCTAAACAAACGAACAAAGAATGAAAAAAATTTGAAAAGATCAGAATCGTCCAACCGATCGGATAGAATGGTCTACCGATCGGATAGATCTCTCGGTAAATTTGGTTTGAAGGATCCGGTCGGATGGAAGTGTCCGCCGATCGGATAGTTCTCTCGGTAAATGAAATTTTTTTGAAAACCGATCGGATGGATGAACAACCGATCGGATGGGCAGCTCGGTAAGACTTTTTTTTTTTTTTTTTTTTTTTTTACGAAAACTAACTATATGAGAATTGGACTAAAACTTACAGAAACACGATCAAAATCCCCGGCAGCGGCGCCAAAAACTTGATGTGCCCGGTTCGGTGCAAGTTTTAAATTTATAAGGGGTGAATTACCGGATCTAATGACAACACATACGAGCAAGTATACTCGTCCGTTGTAGCAAGATTTTGATGGTAAGTCGGGATCGTTCGCAGGGATTTGTGTAGTGAATCGAATTGTAAGTTAAAAGCAACTATCTCAAACAAGTAGTAATGATATTATGAAAATTCAAATGATTAAAAACTACACTTGCTTAGACTAGTGTACTACAATTGACTAATATGATTGTGATAACTTTGGATAACATGTTGGTTGTGATAATTAGTTTTGACACTAATCTATTGTTTCTACAAATTAAACCTTCGTCAAGATCTTGGTTTATAAAAACAAGCATTACGTTTAACCAATCAATTCAAGATCAATTCAAGGTTCATGAGTTGGTGTTTCTCAAACACAAAAACAATCTTTTGTCTAATCAAACAAGCTTAGGAAATGGTCAATACAAAAGGTAACCGATTATAGACAAAAGGTCACAATTGAAAGCAAACTAATAATCTCTCGACCTTTAAAGTGGTTTACAATCAATCCATTTTGATAGACAAAAGCATTTTCATTACAATCACAATTAAGTTCCTTTGTTTAATCAAGAATAGTGGAAGACAACAATCATTCATAGACAAATGATTATAACTAGTGGAATAACAATAGTTCTTTCGACCCTTAAGATTACTAGCACTAGTTAAACTTGATTACCCAAATGTCACTATGAAACTTTATCACAATTGGTTCTTAGAATCGACTTGAAATTGAATTAAAACATGTTATCACAATCATATGCCAATCAATGAATAATACACATCATCTAAGCAAGTGCACAAAGGCACTAGCTACTCATAGCAAACATAAATGCAAACTCAATACTTTGAACATTAGAAACCATGATTGAAAGTCTTACAATGATTGGAAATAAGATTACAAGTGAAAGACAATGATTCCACAAGCAATGAAAATGGTGTAATCGACTTTCTCCCTTCTCCTGGACCTAAGGACGAATTTCTTGAGTATTTTCTATGAATGGTTCTCTCCTCTAGCAAGCAAGCTCTCTCCTAGCATATATTCTCTCTTTAGATTGATTGGTATATATAAATAACCAACAAATGGTTCAATAAATTTCTCTAACCAAGGGTCTAAGTGCATAAATGCTTCTCTTGCTCTCCAAGTAGTATTGAATGGTTAGAATACTGAAAAGAAGGACCTAGAACCGGATTTATAAAGTTACAATCCTTAATAAAGAAGTCTTGGGTCAACAGCGACTTCCAACCGATCGGATAGAATGGTCTACCGATCGGTTGGTCTTCTCGGTAAATCCAATTCTCTCCATCCGATTCGGTTGCGGGCGGCGACCGATCGGATGGCTACTGCTGGTGGACCTATTTCTTGGACTTTTTCGTATGACTTGTTTCTCGGTCGTAGTTCTTGATTCTTTGGTCTTTCTCTTCATCCTTAAGCTTATTAACTATACTACTTGGACTTTAACTCATTGAAATACCTCACGGAGCAGAACTTGACACAAGATTCACATGCAATCATAAATATTTCCTTTTTCCTCATTTTTGCATCTTTTCCATCCATTTTCCTGTCTTTGGCTACAAATGCTTTGCAAACACACTTTGGTACGATTTAGTAACAAAAGCATATAAATGTAACCACAAAACATATATAAAACTACCAATAACGCTACTAAAAACATGTTAGATTTAGGCGTTATCAGGAGAAACAATGTTTTTAGGTGCGTTATTGCTAGTTTTGTGCGTTATTGGTAAGTCGGGATCGTTGTGGATGGACAGGTGAAACATGTACAGGTGAAGGTGCAGGTTGGTCAGGAGAAACAATGGGTGCTTCAGCAGTTGTGGATGGATCCTCATCCCTTTCCACTGATGGATTACCATCAGCAGTAACACTTGGAAATGATGGAGTACCATCATCAGCAGCATTGGGAGATGGTGGAGCACCAGCAGCATTACCCTCATCAGCATCATCATTGCCATGTGGCAACATAGCTGGTAGCAGAGAGTGATGTTCCCCAACATAGTGAGTTTTCATTGAAGCAAACAACTTAGCACTAAGGGCTCCTATGGGATAATGGCCTCTATCTTGGGTGTTTATGTCTAAGATTATTTGAAGAAACCTAGGGTACATGAGAAACTTATGCTTTTTCTTTTGAATATTTTCTACCATATTATCAAAAATAAACTTAGAGAAATTATAAGTTAAACCCTGTGATAGACATACTATACCACAACCCAATTGGGTAGAGAATTGATCCCATCCTCCAGACTTGTTGCTGATGCACTGAAGCAATGTGTGCACCAAAAACCTCCACTTGGGGCAAAACTTGTTCTTGAGCCACATAACTGTATCCATACTTTGATAACCAGCAGCTCTCAGCCCAGCAAGTATCTCATCAGTGTTGGTGTGATAGACACCACCTTCATCATCCAACTGCAATCTAGTCCTAATCAATGACTCAGTCACCACATACTCTGCTCCATCAATCATTGCTACAATCTCTGTATCAGACCGTTTCTCAGCAGATGCCCAAAATTGCTTGACCAAAGATTCGTGTACTACATCTGGATAATGAGTCAGTGCAAAGTGAATCTTGGAACGCTTCAAGAAATCCACCATAGGTTCATACATTTCATGTCCCTTTGCTTTTCCCAGAAAAGCAACTTTGTTATGATCCTTCTTAAATTGTAGGGCCTCCATTGAAGAACTTATGAGAGATAGGGTATGAAGTAAGTGAATGGAAAGTGGGTTTAAATTGATCGAAGAGAGAATTAGTTGATTTGGGCAGAGATTATATGAAGTAGGTTATAAATAGAAGTTACCCAATTATGGTCAAAATTTATCGGAACTAATTGTTGACCGTATCTGACGTGTAAAGTAACTTCAACATTCAAAATTAACTCTTCAGCAGAAATGACGGTCAATTTACTGAAGTGAGAAGTCAATCAGCAGAATCAACTCAAGAGTAATAATATCTTCAGTAAAGATCTTGAGTTTTACTTTGCCACCCAACTCGCATTTATTACTATCAACCCTTGACTTCGCCTATAAAATAACCCCAAATCTTAATCCGCACATATCAATTAATCCCCAATTTACCATCAAACCCTCATTCAACCAAGATCAATCATCAACAACATGAACAACCAGCCAGAAGTAGTTGATCTTACCTCCGAGTCATCAGCAGACTCAGGAGATAACATTCTCCAATCACCACCAACACACCAAGCCTCCCAATCATCCTCACAACCTTCCCATAGAAGGTATGGTCTTACCAAAGAACAAGCCCGTAAGAGAAAACATGATGTGGGCTCATCAAGTAGACCAAACAACCCACCCAAAACGCCATCATCATCATCATCATCATCTGAGGATAGTCGTCCGTTATTTCGATACCCCTATCAGGATGAACCTCGTCCTTTGAAGTCCCCCTTTCTCCCTTCATCTGAAGATGATAGTGTGGTGAATCCAAGTGATTCACCTAGGGGCTCTGATGACTCCACAGAGCGTCTAGAGCCAATCTTCAATAGATTGGTGAGAGAGGAAGAGGAGAGGGAAGCAGCAACAGCCAGGGAAGAGAATCCCCAACCTTCACAACCCCAACCTAGGCTACACACCAGAAATCCACCTCTCCCAGTGACAAGGGAGGTGGTTATTGGTCTTCCTACTCCAAGGTCTGGTGTTTCATACCACAGAGACAAAGGAAAGGGCAAGGGTGCAGAGGTGACCGGTAAAGGAAAGGGGAAAATGGAGTAGGTGATGATGAGATGTTGCCAAGGACCAAAGATATAAAACTAGGTTCTTCAGCATCTTCATTCCTGGTCCTCCATCTCCAACAACTTTTGAAACCATGATGATAGGATCTAGATTCTGTGTAGGTTATCTTGTATAGGAATGGTCTTTAGTTTCAATTTGAAGTTGTTTGTATGCTGTAATTTCTTTTGAATGAATGAACAACTTCTCTTTTATCTTTCAATGATTATCACTTGAACTGTGCTTCAGCACTTTCATTCAGCAGAAACAATCTTAAAGCTTACTTGACCATTTCCCATTTAACCAACTTTAAGCTTACATCAAGGCATTCTGCAAAACAGACACATAAAACAAACCAATCCATACACAACTTAAAGTACATTAGCTGGTTAGTGTGTTAGCAAATAGCAAACATAATCTACAAAATACTACAAGTTTTACAACAACAATCCTCCCCTGAGGCATATGCCTCCCCTGAGGCCTATGCCTCCCCTCAAACTGAGCATTTAAGGGTTAACCATCCCAATATGGACAACTAAGTGTTGAAACCTAGGTCCATCAAAAGCCTTAGTCAATAAATCTACCACATTATCATCTGTGTGAATCTTAACCACCTTAATCAAATGTTTTTCATATGCATCTCTTATAAAATGATGCCTGATTTCAATATGTTTTGTTCGATTATGAAAAACTGGATTTTTGACAATGCAAATGGTACTTTGATTATCAATGAAGATTGTGGTGTTCATAAAATTAAACCCATAATCCAATAATTGATTTTGTATCCAAAGAACCTGTCCACAACAATTGGCAGCAGCAACATACTCTGCTTCAGTAGATGAGGTAGCAACAATAGTTTGTTTCTTGCATTGCCAAGAAATCAATCTTCTTCCAAGAAATTGGCAACCTTCAGTTGTGGATCTCCTATCCAGATTTGCACCAGCATAATCACTATCACTATATGCTTCCAACTTAAAAGGAGACTCTTTTGGGTACCAAAGACCTAAGTTAGGTTGGCCTTTGAGGTACTTGAAGATCTTTTTGACTGCATTTAAATGGGAAGTGAGTGGAGTGACCTGATGTCTAGAACAAGCACTCACAGCAAATGTAATGTCAGGCCTTGAAGCTGTCAAATACATCAATGACCCAATCATGGATCTGTATAGGTGAACATTCACTGCAGGATCTGGTTCAAGATTGTTCTTTGGTTTTGGAGCTTCATAAGGTGTAGTGGCTGTTCTGACATTTTCCATATCAAACTTCTTCAAAATATCCTTCACATACTTATCCTGACTGATAAAGATACCATCTTGTTTCTGCTGAACTTGTAGACCCAAGAAGAAAGTAAGCTCTCCCATAGCACTCATCTGAAACTCTCCCTTCATCAATTCCTCAAACTCCCTGCACCAAGCTTCTTTAGTGGAGCCAAAGATAATGTCATCCACATAAACCTGCACAAGAATTATATCCCTGGAATTCTTCTTAATGAAGAGTGTTTTGTCAATGACACCTCTTCTGTATCCATGCTTCAGCAGAAATGCAGAAAGCCTAGCATACCAAGCTCTTGGTGCCTGATGTAGTCCATAGAGAGCTTTTACAACCTTGTAAACATGTTTTGGATTATCTGGGTCTTCAAAACCTTTGGGTTGAGTGACATATAACTCCTCTTCAATTTCACCATACAGGAAATTACCTTTCACATCCATCTGATATACCAGGAAACCCATATAAGATGCATAGGCCAAGAAGATTCTAATGGCCTCAACTCTGGCTACTGGAGCAAAGACTTCATCATAATCAACTCCTTCCTCTTGTCTGAACCCCTGAGCCACCAATCTTGCTTTGTTTTTAACCACAATACCCCTTGCATCTCTTTTATTCTTCAAAATCCATTTTGTCCCAATGGCTATCTTCCCTTCAGGTAGTGGTACCAATATCCAAACCTGCTGATTCTTGAATTGTTGCATCTCATCTTGCATTGCTTCAAGCCAGCTTGAGTCTTCAAGAGCTTGAGCAACACTGGTTGGCTCCACTTGAGAAAGAAAGCAAGCAAACAGACAATGCTTAAAGTCTGTGTGATTGTCCCTTTGCTGATTTGAGACATAGGAAAGAAAAGCAACTTGACCATACTTAGAACCCTTCACAGAACTTCTAGTTCTAACAGGTGCTTGAGGATCAGCAAGAATATTGGATTGGGGATGAGCAATGTTGATCCTTTTGGTAGCATTGGGGTTGACATCAATTGTGGTGTCAAGATTGTTCACAGTGGGTACAAAATCACTGTCATAGGAGGCTGAGTTGAAGATTCCAGCTTTGGGTTGGTGATTCCCAAGATCAGAAGGACTTGGAAAACATGTATATGGCTCTTCAAAGTCTGTGGACACACTAGGAGAAATGGGAGAACCTTCAGGAGAACTGTCAGCAGAATTGGTGATGTCAGGGGAAACAGAAAAACTATCAGCAGAATCCTGGTTTCCACTGACTGGTTGTGCTAACTCCACACCAAATCTTCCAGCTTCTTGATTGGCTGCATGCTCCTGCTTCTTGAGTCTAGCAAGGTCCTCTGCATAGTGTGACTCATCTTCAAGCTCATCAGAAGTTTCTTTGGAGCTATCACCTGCAAATTGGTTAGGAGAAAAAGAAGGTACAACAATTGTTTGTTCATCATGCTCAGACTCACTATCTGAGTCAACATTCATGGTACCAACACTGTTTGTGGGAGACTCTTGAGAACCTGCAGATTGGTTAGCAACATATCTAGTATAGCCCAAGTAATCAGTTAAGTAATCCAGGTCAAAATACCTAGCATGACCTTGACCCTGAACATTAGGCTTGTCTTCTAGGTATCTCAGGTTAAGGGTCTCCTCAATCTTTTTAGCATTTAAATTATATACCCTATAAGCCTTACTATGTGCTGAATAACCTACAATATACCCCTCATCAGCTTTCTCATCAAACTTTCCCAGTGGATCACTAGTATTCAAAATGGTCACTTGACATCCAAAAGGTTTAAGATAATGAATATCAGGAACTTTCCCAGTGAGAAGTTCATAAGGTGTCTTGAAATGAGGTCTAGTGATTGATACCCTGTTCAAAACATAACAAGCAGTGCTTACTGCTTCAGTCCAGAACATAGTGGGTAATTTAGAGTCTGCAAGCATGGATCTTGCTGCCTCTATTAAGGTCCTATTCTTTCTTTCAGCAACCCCATTTTGCTGTGGGGTTCTTGGATTGCTATAGTCCCTTTTTATCCCCTTAGACTGACAAAATTCTATTAAAACAACATTTTTGAACTCTGTCCCATTATCACACCTAATACCTTTAACCTTTTTGTTTAGCTGGTTTTCAACAAGGGTAATGAATTCTTTTAAAATTGGAGATGTTTCATCTTTAGTTTTCAAAAAGAATACCCAACAAAACCTGCTATAGTCATCAGTGATTACCAGGCAGAAGTACTTGTGATCAATACTTCTGATTTGAGTTGGACCAAAGAGATCCATATGCAGCAACTGAAGAGGTTCTGAGATGGTTCTCACAGCAGTAATAGCTTTGTATGAGGCTCTATGTTGCTTTCCTTTGTTGCAGGCAACACAATTGTGCTCATTGGTGAAGACTTTGGAGGGAAGTCCATGAACTAGACCAAGTTTAGAAAGCTTGTTAATGGTCTTGAAATTCACATGAGCCATCCTTCTATGCCATTTGGTAGACTCATCCAGGGATGCTTTAGCCACCAAACATGTTAAGTCACCTTCAGGTTGAACATCATTCAAATTGAATGTGTACAAATTGTAACTTCTAGGAACTCTCAGCAGAATTGTTGTATCTTCTGGAAGTTTGAAGTCTTTAGAGAGCACAAGACATTCATCCTCAGAGAAGAATACTTTGTTCTTGGTGTCACAAATTTGTGATACTGAGAACAAATTGAAATGTTGCAGTTCCTTCACATAATACACATTCTCAAAGTCCAAATTAGGTGTTCTAATGGTTCCTTTCCCAGTGATTCTACCATCTCCTCCACCAAAAGTCACATTGCCTCCTCCTTCAATGGGTACAAAATCATGCATCATCTCAATGTTTCCTGACATACTCCTGGAACAACCACTATCTACTATGCCTACTTCTTTACTTTTCAGAGGATGATCCTACAACAACAACAAAAAAATATACAAGATATAAGTACACTTTGGAGACTCAAGTCATTGCTGACTTGAGCCTGCCTTGTGGATCATAAGAGTTAGGCCATGTAGATGTATAAGATACAGCATTGTTCTTGGACCTGCTATGATAATTAGGTCCCTTTTTAGTCCAAAAACAACCTGCTGAGGGCTTAACAGCAGTATCCCAATATCCCCTACCCATATACATTGGGTCAATAAATACAGGCCAATAACCATTCTGAAAGTATGAACTAGTTGGTCTCACATATGGTCTAGCAACAGGTCTTCTCCCAGCAGATGGAGAATATCTATCAGCAGAATTGCTGGACTTATGAGTTGCTTGTGGAACATATGGTGGTATATCCTTAACATTATTCCACATTGGTCTAGGTTTATTTTGACCACTACATACACCCAATCTTTGCTCATGAAAATTACAATCCTTAATCAGATGAAATTTACTTCCACACACAAAGCATTTCTTCTTTTTAGAATATTTATTAAAAGTGAAAGATGTTTCATTACATGCAAGATTATTCAAACCACTAACATTAACAGGATTGTTTTTGACAGAATTAAAAACATTGTTTTGCAAAGAATTGTTGTTGTCTTCTGATCCATCGTCTGATCCAGGCATTGTTTTGGTTAAGAGGGTGTAAAGAAAGGATGTTCTTAGTATCACAGAGACTCTCCCGAGGCTCTGATACCACTTGTTGAACCTTAGACCTTGATAGATCTTTGAGCACTCTTGGATCGTTAGTAATGTTTATGTAATCACAAACACACTAATAGAAAATCTCTAATACTTGTATTCTAAAGCGGAAATTAAACACAAGTAAGAACACAGATAACTAAGAACGTTTGATCCTCTATGGATCTTTTATTAAACTAAAAACTTGTTTTTCTTAACTCGTACATCATACATAATAACGTGTTCCTTTTATAGATAAGGAACCCTAAATCCGTTTCACTAGAAACCCTAAACCGTTTCACAAGAAACGTATATCCAAAAACTAATAGAAAATATGCTATATAATTTCCTAATAAAACTCGTGCATATCCAAACTAATAACAAAGTACGCTGAATATCTATATCAACAGAAACCAACTACGCAGAATCTCTACTTCCGCAGAAACAAGTCATCAGCAGAATCCAACACTTCAGCAGATTCCATCAGCAGTAACCATCAGTATAATTCTTCCTTAGCAGAATTCCCAACAAAATCCATATCATTCAAGGGTGTTTGTTGAGGTCCGGTTTTGAGAGAGAAAAAGAGAGGGAAATTGGAAGGTTGATGAATAAAGAGTATGATGATGTTTATATGTTCCAATCCAAGAGTAAGGTGCTTAGCTATGATCCACTCAAGTAAGTAATCTCTCTATCTAGTGTTAATTGATGAATTGAGAAGTTAGGGTTTATGAACCCTAACTTGGGAAAGATGGGTAAATGGTGTTGTAGGCTATATAAGAGGTTATAGTAATTATGAGGTTAAAGTTATGATTAAAAGTGGGAAATCATCATATGATCAAGGTGTGATCATATGATGATATAGGATGGAAGGTTAGTATATTTGATGGGTTATGTTAACCCTTAATATTGTTAGAGTTTAAATGGAAAAATATTATCGTGTGTGTCTAGAATCGAACCCGGGACCGAGGGATTGCACACTTTACGTATGAATGATCAAGTAAATAATATATATATATATATATATATATATATATATATATATATACATATATATATATATATATATATATATACATATATATATATATATATATATATATGTATATATATATATATATGTATATATATATATCTATATACATACATATATATACATAGATATATATATATATATATATATATATATATATATATATATATATATTATATATATATATATATATAATAGTTATGTATTTTAATTATTTGGACACGAAATGAGGACTAACGGACGTTAAGTAATTAACGGAATTGACTAACGACCGTTAGGGAATAAAGGAGGGACTGTTAGTGAAATTGGAGGACAAGAAAGATCTAGAATCCTTATGGATTTAGGATAGCCGATCGGCCTAGGGCTATGGGTTTCCTAATTCGAGTCAACTTGTTCTACAAGATTTCCATTCACTATAAATATAAAGGCATAAGGCTTAGGGTTTTCATCTAGTGCATTGTAACTAAACCCTAAAACTTGTTCTCTCCTCTCCTTGTTCTCTAAACCGATCGTACACCTCATCTAGAGGAACGATGCTTAGTTTTTTGTGTAACAAAATTGTTTGGTTATTCGTGTTTAATCACTAGCATCATTACTTGATTGCTTTTATAGTACGTGTGTACGAGAACTTGGATATTACTTACTTTAGTAATTGATCTTGGATTGTGAAACAAAACGGTAAGGGGTTTCACGGTAATCCTATTTGTTGATCAAGTGAAGTGAAGAGAAGATTAGATCTTTGTTTAGCTAAGATCAAAAGGTATGTAACTATTTATTATTCGGTAATACTTTATATGTGTTAAATTAAAGATCCTTGCTTCCGCTACATGCTCTTTGATGTTTATTTATTTATTTGAATGTCAAGTTATTTAAATTCAAACAGTGGCATCACGAGCCAATTTAACATGTAATTGTTATTACATAAACGCATAATAAAAATCGAATCTTGATTTGGATTTACATGTTAATCGATTTTGTTAAGTTTAGAACATAAAAATATAAATCGTACATAATTTAGGGGGGGTTCGACCCTTCTTTTATTAAAAAGTTAGTTTTGTAACCCTAAATTAGGACATGTTATGTTTATGTGTTTATTTGAATAAAGGGTTACGTTCCTGGTAAATTCATGATGCTTCATGCAAGGTATTCATGAATTAGGGTTTGTTTTATTTGCTACATGTTTTAGATAAATCTAAAATTAGGGAAGACCTAATATATTAATTAATGAATCAGTTATGTGCAATGTGGTATTTAATTATTAAAACTTACGCGGTCAATTGTTGGCGTCTGTGGTCCATTGGGTACAATGCGCTCGAAAACTAATGGGAGTTTTATTAATTATATACATAATATATTATTCACATAGAGATTATTAATAGGATTTATCAAAAGGTTTGCGTGTGGCTATATGATTTAATAGTTAAGATTATATGTGTTATTAAGTGTTTATTTATTTTGTTAAAATTACTTGTTCTTTTTTGTTTAAATTGTTCTTGAATTGTAAGCAAAAAGAGGGTAATTTTTGGTATAAAAAATAAATGGACCTAATAACTATGAAACCTTGATGTGGTAAATTATTTATTGCCAAGTCTTATGTGCCGATAGTGGTTCGCTTCGCACGGTAATTTGCTCACAGGCGAGACTAGCAATTTAATAATTTACAACATAATTTTATAAGACTTAGAATCATAAATTTTTAATTGATTGATGCAACTGTACAAATGGTCGAAGCGGCGGACCTAATGTTGACAAACTATAAAGTGGGTATAAGGTTGGTTTTACATTAAATTGTGGCCTTAAACAGACTCCATTCTGTCTCTCCGCTCACCTGTGCGTCAAATTAGACTTAGCAAGTACAACCATTATATGTACAAAGCATCTTAAGGAAAAGTTGTAAGTTACTCAATGCCTCAATTAAAACTTTGTTGATTTAACTCTTAGCAAATTGGTAATTAAAATAGTTTTGAAAACTTATGATACGAAGATAAGTGCATGCGTCTTCGTACATATTTTGATTGTCACATCAAAATAAATACCCTAAAATTTAAGTCACATGCTATCTAATTATAAGAGACACTTGGAATTAATATCTGGCGTAAGTGAGACCTTGACACAGATATTAATGACAAGGTAAAATTACATACTTTTATTGCTAGCAGATCAACTGATGTGATAAAATTATGTGAATTTGCAAGTTTCTAAATTAGACGACTTAATTAAGTTATAAGTGAGACCTTGAGACTTAAAGCATGAGATGGGAAGAAACATGCTTACGTTGCAAATTGTTTGGCAAATATAATTCCCATAAATTTAGGAGTCGGAAATTGTTTCGCGATTATTGTACGACAAGTTACCATCTTTTGTACTTCCACTGCTAGCAGATCAACTGATGTGGTGGAACTATGAAAAGTTGGATCCTAGTTTTCAAGAAAATTAAATGTTTATTTTATATTTCCATGGTAATTTTCTTTTCTTGAAAAGTGTATTATTGAAAATACTAATATTTGAACTTTTTCTGTAGAAATGACTCAACCCGACCACACATCTGCAAGTTCCGCTTTCAAAGCTCACTTTGAGAGGGAAAAACTGACTGGGCCTAATTTCAATGATTGGCATCGGTCCTTGAGGATTGTCCTGCGAGTGACCAAGAAGCTAGATTATTTGACTAAGCCTTGCCTTACGCAGCCTGCTAACACTGAATCTGATGAAGTGAAAGCAGCCTGGCAAACGGAGTTTGATGCGCACAATGAGGTGGCATGCTTAATGCTGAACAGTATGATTCCCAAATTACAAAAGAAATTTGAGAACTACTTTCCTAAGAATATGCTTGAGGATCTCCAGAAAACCTATGGAACACCTCCAGCTGTCGAACTTTATGATTTGATCGATAAATTCCATAGCTGTAGGCAAGGGGAAGGTAAACCAGTGCGAGATCATGTGTTGGAGATGAAATATTACATCGATCGTCTCCAAACAATGGATTAGGTCTTAGCCGACAATGTTTATGTGAACTTAATCAATAGGTCCCTTAACAAGGACTTTAAGGGTTTTGTTCAAAATTACAATATGCATTGCTCGGGGAAGATAGTAACTGAATTACTCGCAATGCTCGTTGATTATGAGAAGGGTTTACCGGGCAAAGATAAGGCTCCTACTCCGCAAGTACTAGCAATACAAAGGGGTAGGGTTCAGAAACTAAAACCGCAAGGGAATAAGGGGAAGGTGAAAGCTGATAAGGGTAAAGCAGTTATGGCCTATCAGCCTGAACCTAAAAAGGCCCCTCAGAAGAACAAGCCTAATCCCAAGAAGAAGGATCAAGGTTGTCATCACTGCCACGAGATGGGACACTGGAAGAGGAATTGTCCTCTGTATCTCGAGGAGTTGCGATTGAAAAAGCTGAAGGGTGAGACTGGGAACGCCAGTACTTCAGGTAATGTTTTCATGATTGAATTATTTTCACTAACTTGTAAATTAAATTCCTGGGTATATGATACTGGATGCGGTATTCACATTTGTAATACGCTGCAGGGATTTAGAGTGGGAAGGAGACTCGCCTATGGGGAGCAATTTCTGCAAGTGGGCAATGGAGCACAAGCAGTAGTTGAAGCCATAGGAATTTTTGAATTAGTTTTGCCTTCGGGCTTGATACTGAATTTAAATAATTGTCATTATGCACCATCTATTGTTAGAGGTGTAATTTCCTTTTCTTGTTTGTTGGATCTTGGATTTCATCATACTATTATTGGCAATAAAATTTCTGTTTCATTAAATGATGTTTTTTATTTTAATGCGATTGCTGTTAATGGTGTTTTTGAGATTGATATGAATGAACATAGTGATTATAATTCGATGTATAGCATCAACAATAAGAGAGTCAAGAATGTCTTGGATTCATCTTATCTTTGGCATTGTCGACTTGCCCACATAGGCAAGACTCGTTTGCAGAATATCAATGATGAGTCATTTGATAAGTGCGAATCTTGTATATCTGGGAAGATGACTAAGAAACCTTTTAATAACCGTATTGAAAAGGCTGATGATCTACTTGGTTTAATACATACTGATGTGTGCGGACCACTTAGACATACGTCAAAGAGAGGTGCTAGCTACTTCTTAACCTTCACGGATGATTTCAGCCGTTATGGTTATGTTTATTTACTTAAACATAAACATGAGGTGTTTGAAACATTTAAGGTTTTTAAAGCTGAAGTAGAATTGCAACTCGGAAAGAAGATTAAAGCTCTTCGATCCGACAGAGGTGGTGAATACCTTAGTCAGGAGTTTAAATATTATCTAAGTGAAAATGGAATTGTTCAGCATCTCACATCTCCATATACTCCACAACAAAATGGTGTATCTGAGAGAAGGAATCGTACATTATTGGATATGGTGCGATCTATGTTTAATCTTACTACTCTGCCGTTATCCTTTTGGGATTATGCCTTGGAATCTGCGATTCGCATATTAAATATGGTTCCAACTAAGAAGGTAGATAAGACACCTTATGAGTTATGGTTTAAGAAAATGCCTAACTTGTCTTATCTTAAGGTCTGGGGTTGCGAGGCGTTTGTTAAACGTGACTCAGCAGATAAACTCCAACAAAGATCTGTGAAATGTATCTTTGTAGGATACCCAAAGGAAATAATGGGTTACTACTTTTACTTTCCACCTGAACAAAAGGTAATTGTTGCTAGGTATGCAGACTTTCTTGAAAAGGATCTCATATCTCAAGAATTCAGTGGGAGGCTCTATGATCTGGAAGATGATCAAGAGGATACATTACCTTCTGAAAACACTAGCGAACTTCCTGTGGAACCGGATAGTCTGGGTCCTTCACCTGAAGTTGAAGTGATTCCCATTCGCAGATCCGTAAGGACTGTGAAAGCACCTGAACGTCTATGTCTAAACGTAGAGGTTGAGGAAACTATATTAGGGGACCTTGGAGAGCCTGCTAATTATAGAGCTGCCATGAATGATCCTGAAAAAGAAAAATGGCAGATTGCTATGAATGGGGAAATGCAATCCATGAAAGACAATGAAGTCTGGATTGAAGTAGACCTTCCTCCCAATGCCAAGGTAGTTGGGAGTAAGTGGCTCTTCAAGAAGAAGACTGACATGGATGGAAATGTACACACCTATAAGGCCCGTTTGGTAGCTAAAGGCTTTACCCAAACATAAGGCGTTGACTACGAGGAGACCTTTTTCCTGTAGCTGACATTAGGGCTATTAGGATTCTCATAGCCATAGCAGCGTACTATGATTATGAGATTTGGCAAATGGATGTAAAAACCGCCTTCTTGAATGGTCGTCTAGATGAAGACATCTATATGGCGCAGCCTGAGGGTTTGTGAATCCAGAATTTCCAAACCGTGTATGCAAACTTCAAAGATCCATTTATGGATTGAAGCAAGCATCACGTCAATGGAATAAAAGATTTGATGAGGAAATCAAAAGGTTTGGATTTACTCAAAATCTTGATGAGCCATGTGTATATCACAAAGCTAGTGGGAGTGGTGTTATTTTCCTAGTTCTATATGTTGATGACATATTGATCATGGGTAAAGACATTCCAAGTTTGAATAAGGTGAAAGCCTATATTGGGAAATGCTTTTCCATGAAGGATCTAGCAGAAGCAGCATACATTCTGGGAATCAAGATCTATAGAGATAGATCAAGGCGGTTGATTGGTTTAAGCCAAAGTGTTTACATTGACAAGATATTGAAGAGATTCAGTATGCAAAATTCCAAAAAGGGATTATTGCCAATGCAAGTAGAACATTGCTTGAGTAGCAAAGCTTGTGCTTCAACACCTGATGAGGTGGCATGCACGAAGAGAGTCCCTTATGCTTTGGCTGTGGGATCTATTATGTATGCGGTGCGATGTACAAGGCCCGATGTGGCATTTGCTCAGAACATTACCAGTCGTTATCAGCAAAATCCAGGTGAACTCCACTGGACTGCAGTGAAACATATTCTCAAGTATTTGAGATCTACGAGAGATATGTTTTTAGTGTATGGGGGAAATCCAGAAGCAGAGTTGTGTGTTACAGGTTATTACAATGCATCCTGGAAGTGTGATAAAGATGATACGAAGTCTCAGATGAGTTACGTCTTTGTCATCAATGGAGGAGCTGTGGATTGGAAGAGCAAGAAGCAGAGCACTATAGCTATGTCTACAACAGAAAGCGAGTATATTGCTACCTCAGAAGCTGCAATGGAAGCAGTCTGGATTAGGAAATTTGTGTCAGGGCTTGGAGTTATGCCCTCAATCGAAAGACCTATAAAAATGTATTGTGACAATTCAGCCGCAATTACATTTGCCAATGAACCTGGAATCATGAAGGGCACCAGACATTTCCCGATTCGATATCACTATGATAGGGAACAAGTGGATATTGGCGAGATCGAGCTACTCAAAGTTCACACAGATAACTACTTAGCAGATCCATTAACAAAGGCTCTACTCGGAGGAAAGCTTAAAGTACTTTCTGAAGGCATAGGACTTCGTTTAGCTGATAGTTTCATGCATATCTGTGATTAGTGTTTGGATAATGGGATGTTGTAAAACAGTTATTATTTTAATGAAATAAAATAATGGTTATGTTTGTTTATCATTTTCTTAATAATATATCCTATATTTGCATGTTTATATCCTTGAATATATTTTTATATTCTAAATTGTCCGTTGTCGGTTAATGATATGGGAATATCATTAAACTAAGGCAAATCTGAGTATTGGTATAATATACTTAAAGTATATTGATGTGTTGTCATACCAATTTCACATGATATTCAAAATGTTTGAGTATAGGACTTTATCCCGCCGACATGAGTTTACTTTATGGATCTTTGTAACACCCCGTGCCCGCTTATACTAAAAATTTAAAACTTTATACGCGGAAACGTTTAACTTTTACGGACATACTGTTACTCTTTTGACATCTGAAAAAAATCTATAAACATTCAGCCCTTGAGGCTATTTTTAAATGAAATTACATTCAATTACCTTCGCAACGATAGGTCATACGACCATTTTCGACTTACGGATTAAAAGATATGAATTTTTGAAAATCTACAAAACCTGAAATTTGGCCCATACCGCCGGCATGGCCCCAAAAACATTCCCATACCGCCGGCATAAACCCAAACCGGGCGGCATGGGCCTTCTGGTCAAAATGGGAGTTTCCCAAACTCTCCCATGCAGTGGGTTTGGCCCCCAAACCTCCGGCATGGGCCTGCAATAGGGATGAGCATTTCGAACCGAATCCCGGAACCGAACCCGGACCGTACCGGTACCGTACCGAAATGGTACCGATTCTCGATATACGGTACGGTACCGGTACCACGAAATAATGAAAAAAAATTTGGTACCTTTCGGGAACGGTACGGGATTAATTCGGGAAATCCCGATTCGGTACCGAATACAAAAGATTTTATTTTTTTCCCAAAAATAGGGTTTAAGTTTTGCCTAACATATCATCCCAATCATCAAACCCTAAGATATCATCAATCATTAGAATCATAAAGTGTGCATCAATAATTCATCTCAATCATCATCATCACTAAAAATGGAGGTACGTAAGTTTTTTGTGTTTTTTCTTTGATTCATTAACATTAAAAAGTCTTATAATAGGTACGTTCGGTATATGTACAAATTCGAATGATAAGATGGTGATTATATATCCTTCGTAGTTTTTGTTTCATGGTACGTATATTAACTTTTTTAGTAAAATCATTAAGTAAACTTGGGTGAAATTATGAACAGATAAGATAATAATTGTTCTAGAATGAAGTGATGGATTTATTGTAAGTTTAATAAAGTCATACGAACATTGTGCTCCATGTGACGAACAATGAGTAATATGTTGTCGATTTCTCTTGGTGTTGCAAAAATTGTGTTTTATATTATTATATTATAAATCAACTGTTGTAATTGGTATATAATGGTTTTGTGTAGAGTGATGACACAATTGTCGAAGAAACTCCAATATTGAATATTGATGAATCGGATTCGGGTGACGATAGTGAACCCTCAGTTGTTGTAACACAAGCTCGAAAAGCTCAAAGTATCAAAAGAAAAAGAAATGGTGATAAAGAAGAAGAAGAAGAGTATGAAATTTTTGAAAGAACAAATAAGGAGAGGGCTCAGATTTGGCAACATTTTGATCCGGTTAGGGTGAAAAAGGATGGTTTAAGAAGGGTTTTGTGCAAATTTTGCAACAAGACTATAGCGGCCAGCGGTTCCAACGGTACTTCCGGTCTTAATAAACATTATCCTTGTCCTTCTAATCCTAAATATGTCGCTAAAAACAAAGTTCAACAACAAACACATTTAGAGTTTAAAAAAAATTCTAATGGTGAAGGTACTAGTAGTTTACAAACTTGGAAACATGATGAAAGTAGGATAAAAAAAGCATTGATTAACATGTTTGTTGTTGGTGAGATACCTTTCAAGTTTGTTGAACATGAGGCTTTTGTTGAATATACTAATGCTTGCAATGGAAGATTTATGTTGCCATGTAGACATAAGTTATCTAGGGATGTTTCAAAGTATTACCTAGATGAAAGAAGCAAGTTGTTAGCTTATCTAACAAAGCCAACCACTACTGTTCACTTGACTACCGATACATGGACAAGTAGTTGTCAAAAAACAAACTACATGGTTGTCACGGCCCATTTTATTGATGATGAATGGAATATGCACAAACGGATTATAAACTTTAGACCTATTGGCAGTCATAAAGGGGAGGATATTAGTAGTGATTTGATTAAATGTATTGTTGGTTGGGGGATTAAGAATGTGATGACTATGACCGTAGACAATGCACCAAGTAATGATAAGGCACTAGCTCATTTGATTAAAAAGTTGCCTAATGCTAAAATATATGATGATGGGAAGCATTTTCATATTAGATGCATGGCTCACATTCTTAATCTTATTGTTAAAGAAGGTTTAAAGGAAAAGAATTATCATGTGGAATGTGTAGCAAATGCGGTTAAAAATATTAGGTATTCATCACAAAGGATAAATAAGTTCAAAAGTTGCATGAAAGAAGCTAACCTAGAATCAAATAAATTTTTGTGTGGTGAATGTCCTACTAGATGGAATTCCAAGCATGATATGTTAAAGATTGCATGCTCGTTAAGGGAAGTGTTTTTAAAATATGAACTTGAAGATGATTGTTATTATCGTGATCTTGAGAGAATACCGGAACATTCGGATTTTGGTGTGTGTGAAGGCGTTGTTGAATTTCTAGAAAAATTCAAAACTAAAACCGAGCTAATTTCCTCCTCTTCAAAGCCCTTAGCGCCGGCATAAACCCAAACCGGGCGGCATGGGCCTTCTGGTCAAAATGGGAGTTTCCCAAACTCTCCCATGCCGTGGGTTTGGCCCCCAAACCTCCGGCATGGCCCTGCAACTTCCCAAAAACACTTCGTTTACATTCTGTTTTCGCTATAACCAACCCATACGACTTCCGTTTTACATCAAACTTGACCAAAAACATTACATTAACATAACAAACATGTTTCAAGGATACTTGACCCGTTTACAACCCAAAATGGGTAATTTCATACATAAACCAAACGCCCCTTTAGACTTTACTAAAAAACACATAAAACATGCTTAGACCCATCAAATGACTATCAAATCGTTACTCAACACTTGACATACACTTTACCACTTATTTACTCGTTACAAGACATCACTTGACTCACGGGGTACAAACTTATACACTTGAGCTCGGTATCTACCTAAGCTCTAATCACATACTACCTTACACTTGCATATCCAATCCTTATACCACACATCCAAGCCATCCTTAACAACACGCCAACCTACAAAACGGTTAAACATCTAAACCGTAAGCACAACGGCTTAGTAAGTAAAACGACTATAACATACAATATACTTCAATCCACATGATGCATCATATACATAAAACACTTACATCATGGCTCACTACTCAAATCTCAACTAGCACATAACATCAACATATCCATAGCATCATCTCATCACATAAGCCATAAACATGGCATCACATAAGCATAGTCCAAGCTCATCTTCTCATCATAAACATACATAACACATAATGATAGAAATCCATATACATATGCTATCATCATTTTACTTACCTTAGCTCCAAGCTAAGCACATCAAGAACATCATCATCAACACAATGATCCATCAAAATCATCCTTCATAAATAACCACAACCTAACAACATAATAATCAAATACATAACAAGGGTTATTAAAACCCATCAAACATAATCATCTTTCATATCATATCATCATATGATCATATCTTGATCATATGATGAAAACCCACTTAAATCACTAACTATAACTTCACTAAAACAAGGTCATAGACACTTACTTGCAATGATCATAGCTAGGGGAGACTATAAACATCAAGACTTGATCATCTTCTTTCTTAAGCCACCAAGACTTCTCTTTCCCTCCCTTTTTCTCTCTATAGATCCGGCCTTCTCACTCTCTCTCAATAATGAGAGAATTGTCTAGATAATCCTAGATATAGATAGTTAGGTGACATCTTTGGGCTTATGGCAAGAATGGCCCTTCTAGTTCTATTCCTTCTAATTTGGCCACAACTAACTTATAACATACTTACAACAATGACAACTTAGGCCCCTTTAGTTACGCATCATATTTACATTACCACTTTAGTCATACTTTGACTATCGGGTTTGAATAAAATGTTACATTTGTTGACTGGCCAATCGCATAAGGTCTTTAGCTACTTTCATCTAGGGTGGGGTCCCAATACCCGGGAAACGGGTCTAACAATTCTACCCCCTTATTTAGATTTCGTCCCCGAAATCTCTCGTCTATAACTATCCAAACCAAATTCACATCATATACAGGCATCTTATCCTCATGCTCTCTAAGCCGCAACCTTGCAACGATCTAAATGATCGTGCAAATTCTAAACTTCTATACCATAGTCTCAACTCATAATCTACTATAACCAAAACTTCTCATCGCAACTTTTCTAAGATTTCCCCCAATGACTACTTGTCATCCGGAAATATCTACTACTTTGACTCTATATGAATCAAACTTCCACACTATAGCACGACATTCAACAATGCACTAATCATGACATAACATCATATTCCGGCCAATCTCATATTCCACACAATACTAACACATAACTATACCAAAAACCGGCAACTTATCTCATATTATACAAAGTACCATACAAATGGCACCTTCAAAAATATTTCACATGCATCACTTAAGCAATCTTTCTTATTAAATTTCGAGAATACTTACACATTATCTTCTCAACTTAAAGTACAAACTCATTTTAGGCGTCTATATTAAGATTTCACACATTACTTTAACACCACTATAAATTTTATTCATATTTATCTTTTCTTATGACGTCTAACCGGTTTTAGTTTTTACTATCTCATATCACTATCCGTGCTCATGTCATATCGGCTACACATAAGCCCACTTATTTATAACTCTTTATCTACATAAAAAGGCGTCCCAATCTATGTAAATAAGGAATTATAAACTTATGTTTCGGCGATTTACAATTTCTTCATTTAAATGAAAAGGCGTCCCAATCCATCTAAATCAAGAGACCATAAACCATCCTACTTATACGCTTCCAACATAACACTCGTACATACTTTACTTTCCATATTTACTAGCCTTGGATCCAATCTCACTAACTTTCATCCATGCCATAAAGGCAAGCTATCACCATGCCATAAAGACATCTTAACATCATGCCATAAAGGCATCTTAACATCATGCCATAAAGGCATCTTAACATCCATGCCCAAAGGCAAACTAACATCCATGCCCGAAGGCAAGCTAGGCTATCCCGAAGGATACCATACTATATCACATGGCCATCTCGAAGGATACCATCTTTAACATTCATCCCGAAGGATCTTTAACACATGCCAAGGATGTAGGCAAACCATGCCGGTGAAGGCAAGCTAACAATCATGCCATAAAAGGCAAACTATACATCATGCCGAAAAAGGCAAGCTAGGCCATCCCAAAGGATGCCAAAACTAGAGCATTGGATCCAAGCTATATATGTCTTATCATCTTTTACTTACTTTATCTTTCATGAACTTCTATAATTAGGCACACACTATCATTTATTCAATTTTCATTGCCTTACGCAATCTCAACATTCACTATCACGATTTCTGTCATCTAGGCAAGTTTATATATAACTCTTGCACATTTATTATGTTTGCATTTTCACAATGCAACTTATCTTTCATCCGTCAACCCCAAGTTGACTCATACACTAACTATGTGCCATTTTTATTTAGACAAGTTCTATATATAAGTAATTTCTTGTCTATTCCAATTTACACATCTCCACTTGTTCTTTCAACACACTCTTACTAATACCCGTCAACCCCTTGTTGGCCATATTCTCTCAATTTACACTATCGCTTCACATGGTTTATTCAACTTATACGCATACAAACCTTACATAGGTTTATTATATCACACTCACATAATCTCATCATACACATTTCAATGTATTAACATGTTTACATTCATGTTTTATAACTCTTTCTTAGTACACTTCAAGTCACTTATGACTTCTAGCGCAATCTATATCTCATTCGCCTCTTCTACTCATTCGTTACTAACACCTTTTAGTTTTTATGTTTTATATGCACATGATCTCATCACATCTTAACTATACTCTTTAACTTTCTCATTTTAGTTACTCATGTAAGAAATTATGCCTTCTAGCATCAAATCATTATTATATCAATCATGCCTCTCAAGACATCGTACTTCGCTATTCACTTCTTACTTATCTCAATCTTTATAGGCATTAAGCTATAAACATATTTCATTATTCATTTCTTACTTATCTAAATCTTTTTAAGAACTTATGCTTTTCAAATAATTAACACGCTTCTTAACTCTTTTCACATATCAATGTTTTCTTTTTTTTTAGCTTTACCGACCACAACTAGGTCACATATAACATGCATTCAAATGCATCTATCTCAACTCATACACTTCTACGCAATCGTGCTCTCAAGCACTTCACATAAAACTTAAACATACCATAACTTACCATAGACTTATCATCGCATAAACGACAACACTTAACATCATATAAGCAATCATATCATAACGCTTAACACTTATCCAACAAGTGTTAAAACATTCAAAATCAAAATCAAAACATAAAGTCTATGGCATCATATATCACGTCGCATAATCAATCTATGTCTAGCATCATCCTTCTAACTAGACGCAAGCAATAGCCTATCTCATAACTAAGGTATCATAAACCTTAGTTCACTTACTAACCCATCTCTAATACCACTTAGCCTTGCTACTCACATTCTTAATCTAACTCTATCATACATTCACATACCGCAATACAATCCCCAACATCAACCAAGGTGCTCGGCTAACTATCAATCAAACACTTCAAGTCCCCATGGACTTACTTCACATAATCATCATACCGACACCGGTACCAACCGAGGTGCACGACTAACATTTCACTTATACCTCTCAAGTCCCCATGGACTTGTATCTCATGCACAACGACACTATCACAAGCATACATCACCTATCATCAATAGGCTCAACTAACATAAACATAATTCGTCTAACACTTAGCAACTAATTTCCGCGCAACTAATACTTACGTCAAATGCTTCTACGAGTGGTTTAAGTCTAGGCAACCTAAAGGAAACCTAATTCACTTAAACCGAAGCTCTGATACCAATTTGTAACACCCCGTGCCCGCTTATACTAAAAATTTAAAACTTTACACGCGGAAACGTTTAACTTTTACGGACATACTGTTACTCTTTTGACATCTGACAAAAATCTATAAAAATTCAGCCCTTGAGGCTATTTTAAATGAAAGTACATTCAATTACCTTCGAAACGATAGGTCATACGACCCTTTTTGACTTACGGATTAAAAGATATGAATTTTTGAAAATCTACAAAACCTGAAATTTGGCCCATACCGCCGGCATGAAATCCATGCCGCCGGCATGGCCCCAAAAACATTCCCATACCGCCGGCATAAACCCAAACCGGGCGGCATGGGCCTTCTGGTCAAAATGGGAGTTTCCTAAACTCTCCCATGCCGTGGGTTTGGCCCCCAAACCTCCGGCATGGGCCTGCAACTTCCCAAAAACACTTCGTTTACATTCCGTTTTCGCTATAACCAACCCATACGACTTCCGTTTTACATCAAACTTGACCAAAAACATTACATTAACATAACAAACATGTTTCAAGGGTACTTGACCCATTTACAACCCAAAATGGGTAATTTCATACATAAACCAAACGCCCCTTTAAACTTTACTAAAAAACACATAAAACATGCTTAGACCCATCAAATGACTATCAAATCGTTACTCAACACTTGACATACACTTTACCACTTATTTACTCGTTACAAGACATCACTTGACTCACGGGGGTACAAACTTATACACTTGAGCTCGGTATCTACCTAAGCTCTAATCACATACTACCTTACACTTGCATATCCAATCCTTATACCACACATCCAAGCCATCCTTAAAAACACGCCAACCTACAAAACGGTTAAACATCTAAACCGTAAGCACAATGGCTTAGTAAGTAAAACGACTATAACATACAATATACTTCAATCCACATGATGCATCATATACATAAAACACTTACATCAAGGCTCACTACTCAAATCTCAACTAGCACATAACATCAACATATCCATAGCATCATCTCATCACATAAGCCATAAACATGGCATCACATAAGCATAGTCCAAGCTCATCTTCTCATCATAAACATACATAACACATAATGATAGAAATCCATATACATATGCTATCATCATTTTACTTACCTTAGCTCCAAGCTAAGCACATCAAGAACATCATCATCAACACAATGATCCATCAAAATCATCCTTCATAAATAACCACAGCCTAACAACATAATAATCAAATACATAACAAGGGTTATCAAAACCCATCAAACATACTCATCTTCCTAAACATATCATCATATGATCATATCTTGATCATATGATGAAAACCCACTTAAATCACTAACTATAACTTCACTAAAACAAGGTCATAGACACTTACTTGCAATGATCATAGCTAGGGGAGACTATAAACATCAAGACTTGATCATCTTCTTTCTTAAGCCACCAAGACTTCTCTTTCCCTCCCTTTTTCTCTCTATAGATCCGGCCTTCTCGCTCTCTCTCAATAATGAGAGAATTGTCTAGATAATCCTAGATATAGATAGTTAGGTGGCATCTTTGGGCTTATGGCAAGAATGGCCCTTCTAGTTCCATTCCTTCTGATTTGGCCACAACTAACTTATAACATACTTGCAACAATGACAACTTAGGCCCCTTTAGTTACACATCATATTTACATTACCACTTTAGTCATACTTTGACTATCGGGTTTGAATAAAATGTTACATTTTTTGACTGGCCAATCGCATAAGGTCTTTAGCTACTTTCATCTAGGGTGGGGTCCTGATGCGTGGTTTTGCGACCTTACAACAGGTTTTACCTCTCGAGGGATCTCAAGAGGCTTGCAATCCCCACCAGGCAGTGTACCTGACTGATGTAGTATAGTGTAGTGGCAAGTACCGGGGGATTGATCGTTCTCTAGGGGAATAGTGTCGTTAGGATTGAAAAACTACTCTAATAGGTCTAAGGGTGAGGGAAGATTCTTTTTGTATTTTTATATTTTTTATGAAAGCAAGTAAAATCTCGGGTTTGAAGGAGTGGGCGGAATTAGTTGCTAGTCAACTAACCCAAATAACTACAATTGCAAATAAAATAAAATAACTGAAAATAAAAAGGTTGTGGAACTTATATGGAGAGAAATGTGTTTACTTAGATTTCCTTACTCCCTAACTATCTTTTACCGGTTGATTAGTGTGTATTAATTGCGTGGATGACGGGTGTATTCCTTAATACCAATCGTGGGGTGGCGTACGTACTTCCCCAACTCTATAAGCTCCTACTTCACTCCTATGTCGAGCCGGCTAAGAAGCTCCTAACATGGGATCACTAGAATTCGCTCATGCATTAAATACAACCATAAAAACCTTAGTACGCATTGGTTCATGTTTCTTAAGACGTTCAAGCAAGTTACCGTATAGGAGGTTAGCCAGTTTTCTTAAGCCTAACATCGATAAACAATCATCCAATACAATTAATAACACACCAACAACCAATAATCAATAGTTAGGTTTCATTAGATCTAAGCAAACACAAGATAAATCTAGCCTAGCATGTTAAATAAAAGACAAGAACAAGATATAATCAAACAACACATAGACATATTGAATGATTAATTGATTACTTATCTTCAATTGAACATGGGAGATCCAAGGGTATAAAACCCTTAAAAGTAGCAGAAAAATCGTCTTAGGGTTTCTCCTCACAAAGTTGCACACTAATGACTAAAAATTATGAGAATATATATAGAAAATCAGATCTGACGGCGTCACGTTATAGAGCTGACGCCGTCACCTCGCCGCGGTTAGGGTTTCTTGATGGCCTTCTTGACGACGTCCCCCTTTAATCTTCCAAAATCCTCTCTGGCTTATCAAGGGTTGACGGCGTCACACAGGGGCTTGACGCCGTCACAGGTACTTTTCCAGCAGATTTTGAGACTTTGTCGTTTTCTTCACTTTTATGCTCCAAAAACGTCCAAAATGCTTCCTTTTCCAGATTTCTTCTCCGAAGTACCTAAAATGACAAAAGGAACGATTTAGGGCAATATTTGATCAAATAAATACGATTTAGGGCTTAAATGACCCCCTAAAAGCGGTACACTTTTCGCTTCATCAAATACCCTTACACTTGAGATTTGCTTGTCCTCAAGCAAATGCGCTTTTATTCTAATCAAAATACAAGTTAGGGGTCATTTAACGCTAATATAAAAGTAATTACAACAAATAGTCGTTCCACTTTAATCATAATAAGCACGGAGATTACAGACTAGCACTTCACAAGTAGTGTTTAGATACTCACATCTCTCAGGTGTCATAAAAGTATATCTCATAAATGAAAATGAATAATATCTCTCACTACCTGTCATAGCAAATAGATTACCATAGGCTTGGAAAAGGATTAAAAACCTCCTCCACTAGGCGTAAGCACCTAAGATAAACTATCAAAGAGGGCTTTTAAACGAGTTATAACGTTAGGTGTAGGGATATGATAAACACGGTTTTGTTGGATAAAGGATATTTTACTGGTGGCGAGTTAAAGATCTTGATTAATTACATGTACAATATGGCGTTGCTAAGCCAAGACTAGACTCGACTTAAGCTAAAAAAAAATAACAAAAAGATAAAATAAACATAAAATGAAACGGGATGGTAGTCCGTATGTTTTTTTTTTTTTTTTTTTTTTACTTTCCTTTTTTTTTTTTTTTTTTTTTTTGCATACACTCTTGCCCTACCATCCAAAATAATACATCATAGGGGCGTTGCATCCCCCTTACACTTGAACTTTTACATAACTTTACAATTAACTATTCTAATGACTCGAATTAAGATAATCGAAACACTTGGAGTACTTTTAAAATATTTAGCACATATGGGGGTAATAATGTTGTTCTTCCCCATTACTCCATTACACTAGTACTTTACCCATGAGTCCCAATCGTCCCAAAACAATATGTACAAGGATATGACTCGACTTAGCAACCATGTAATCAATTAGATAATTAACTTGGGGTTTAAACAAATGTTGTCACAATAATGCACTAAAATTGAGTGCATACAAGGTAGGCTAAGACGATTTGGGTGTACATTTAAGTGGGGTGTAAACAAATTCTTACTTTAAGTAAAATGCTTAAAGTTAGAAACGAAAAGATAGGCTCTGAGGGGTGTACTAGGGGTATCGTGTACTAAAAATGAGTACAACGCAAAGGGTGTGGGAGAATTACTTGACCAATGTAGCCAATGTAATTATAACAAAAACACAGGTGTAAAACAATGGGTTAATCCTAATGCCTCTTATCATGTAGTAAATCTAACTACACGAATGTAGTCTCACTTGTGGCCTCGGAATGGTCCTAACGCAAGTTCTAGAATCTAAGTGCTACCGGTACACACATCATAGCATAAATGCTTTTCCTACCAATTCTAGGGGCGAACCTCACATATTTGGGGGTGGAAAATTTTTTAGTGGTACGGTTTTGTGCTAGTCATATAACTCCTATCCGTGAGGCGCTCATTAAGACCAAAGTTTCACTCCTATATGTTGTAAAAAATTTTAAATTTGGCACTAAAATTGCCTTAACAGGTATTTCTCTCAGTTTTATTACACATCTACCATTAAACAAACGAAAAATCAAGCGTAATAGCATTCTCTAAGGTATCGTACTTTACCCCCCCCCCCCCTTACACTTAAGATGAACATTGTCCCCAATGTTCAAATAACAAGATGTAAAAGTAAATAAGGTAAAAGAATGAAATCAAATACTCCCCTGATTCGCTCGGTGGATAAAGAGGTAACATGGTTAGATCTTCTTCCAAGGTAATGTTGAAACTTCAAGATTAAAGCAGCGCCAAAAGCTAGATTCCACATACATCTCCTTGTCCAAAATAACCTGTTAAACCTGAGAAAACAAACACGAAAACCTGCATAACATCGGCGGGATAGATCTGTATAAGGATATAATGCTTGTGGAATGATTATTTTGCAGATTCCTGGAGTTTATAAGTTAGAGATTTAATAAAGCATTTTATGATTCCGGAAGAAAAACAAAACTTTCAAAAAAAAATTTCCAGAAAACTGTTCCTGACGCCGTCAGACTGGGGTCTGACGCCGTCAGAAGTGATCTGACAGATTTTTCATGTTAAGTTTCCGGAAAATTTCTGGAAAAACTCAATCCTTATTTCCTGGAAATCCTGCAAAATATCATTATGACTCGATACAAGCATTTGACTCAAACAATTACTAATATGTATGTTAATTTAATATTGTTATGATTCATGTTCATTTGTTCTAATAAACCGATTTGGATTTCCCTTACACTTATCTTTTGCAAAATACCTTTATATGTAGTTAAGACGAAGTTAAAAACAAGATAAAGCATTTTCACAATTTAGTTTCGAACATGAATCAATAATAATAAAAATTAAATATACATACGGAAGCAAATAAAATCAAACAAACAAATAAATAAACACACAAAGCAAATAAAGCTTGGGTTGCCTCCCAAGAAGCGCTTTTTTTTGTTCGAGTCACGAGCCTGACTCTACCCTTATTTAACGGATAAAGGAGAGGTTTTTCCTACACTTAGGATTAAGTGCGGGTGATAGTAGCGATACACACCATCTTGGTGGAAGTATGCCGCGTGAGGAAAGAGTGGTGGATGAATTATATACTCAAAGGGGTGTGCTCCTTTCATCATAACCTTACCTAGTTCACTTTGGTCAATGGGTGAATTAAAGTTTTCCCCTAAAAAGGGATCATCTTCTATCAACTTCGAGAGATTCCTAATTGGGAATCCATCTTGACCTAATAAACCCGGTTTAAACCCATAATGTTTCTTGTGATCAATCATGAATGGGTGATGTAAGTATGTAAGGTCATGGTTCACTCCTATATTAGCTTCCACTCCACATGGCCTAGAGTCTACTACCTTAATCTTAACATTACCCGGACTACATGGTTTGATGGGTGGATCGGGACCTTTTTCAATTCCTAAATTCACATCTAAAGATGGAAGATTAGGTAACGGTTTTGGTTGAGGCTCCGGTTCATCAAAACTAGGAAATTCCCTAGAACTAAGAGTAAGGTTGTGATCACTATGAGCATTCAAACCTATGTCCTCTAGTTGTGCTTGGTCCAAGGGTTCTATCTCTATCGGGATTCCTAAAGTCTCCTCTACTTTTTCCGGGTAAGTCACGGGCGGTGTGTGTGCCTCAAATGATGGTAGGACTTGTGGGGTACTTGGTGGGCTTATGTTACTTACCTCGTCATTCCTTGTGTCAAGATCACCTATATCCTCATCATGTGTTTTAGTAGGATCTAACCCTAACATTTTCCCAAGTATCTCAAGTACTTCTCTAGGCATCTCAACTTCTATGTCCGAATCATAAGGATCATCCTCAATATTCTGACTGCTATATTCAAATTGCCCAAAAGATTCATCATGTGTTTCTTGAGATTCATCGTCATCGATCATAAAACCTAGGTCTTTTTGATCAATGTGATCATGCTCGGTTAGATCCTCCATCACATCAAGATCACCTAAGTGTTCACCCTGTATTATGGTAGTGCCTAACCATGACATGCAGCTAGGTGGCTCAACTCTAACTTCATCCCTAAACAAACTTGTTTCATGATCCTTGAAATTTGTGGTCAACTGACTTGTATTAATGTTTGTTGGGTTGTCAACTATATAATAATATTGGGCACAATTCTCAATAGCTTCCCATGCTTCTTCAGCACTTAATTCCCTAAGATCCCTGCCGGCAAAATAGTAAATGTCCCTTTGGGCATGTCGGTCGACACGATCGTAAAAATATTTGAGTTAGGGACCATAAATCGAAGTTATGATGAGGGGCTTTTTGGAGTAAATATTTAAAACGAGTCCATGCATCATAGAGAGGTTCATCTTTATGTTGTTTAAACATCAAGATGTCATATGGAGTGGATGAATTACGTGGTTGGTAGTATGGTGGATTCGCGTTCTCCATAATGGTGAACGGAAGAGTCAATGGAAATTACGAACAAACACACAAAGAAAAATAGATAGACTAAAGAAATCCTAGAAAATTAAAATAAAAATCTCACTAGAAAGGAATCTAGTGAGTAGACCTAATAAAATAAAAATTCAACCTAAACAATAACTATTCCCCGGCAGCGGCGCCAAAAACTTGATGCGTGGTTTTGCGACCTTACAACAGGTTTTACCTCTCGAGGGATCTCAAGAGGCTTGCAATCCCCACCAGGCAGTGTACCTGACCGATGTAGTATAGTGTAGTGGCAAGTACCGGGGGATTGATCGTTCTCTAGGGGAATAGTGTCGTTAGGATTGAAAAACTACTCTAATAGGTCTAAGGGTGAGGGAAGATTCTTTTTGTATTTTTATATTTTTTATGAAAGCAAGTAAAATCTCGGGTTTGAAGGAGTGGGCGGAATTAGTTGCTAGTCAACTAACCCAAATAACTACAATTGCAAATAAAATAAAATAACTGAAAATAAAAAGGTTGTGGAACTTATATGGAGAGAAATGTGTTTACTTAGATTTCCTTACTCCCTAACTATCTTTTACCGGTTGATTAGTGTGTATTAATTGCGTGGATGACGGGTGTATTCCTTAATACCAATCGTGGGGTGGCGTACGTACTTCCCCAACTCTATAAGCTCCTACTTCACTCCTATGTCGAGCCGGCTAAGAAGCTCCTAACATGGGATCACTAGAATTCGCTCATGCATTAAATACAACCATAAAAACCTTAGTACGCATTGGTTCATGTTTCTTAATACGTTCAAGCAAGTTACCGTATAGGAGGTTAGCCAGTTTTCTTAAGCCTAACATCGATAAACAATCATCCAATACAATTAATAACACACCAACAACCAATAATCAATAGTTAGGTTTCATTAGATCTAAGCAAACACAAGATAAATCTAGCCTAGCATGTTAAATAAAAGACAAGAACAAGATATAATCAAACAACACATAGACATATTGAATGATTAATTGATTACTTATCTTCAATTGAACATGGGAGATCCAAGGGTATAAAACCCTTAAAAGTAGCAGAAAAATCGTCTTAGGGTTTCTCCTCACAAAGTTGCACACTAATGACTAAAAATTATGAGAATATATATAGAAAATCAGATCTGACGGCGTCACGTTATAGAGCTGACGCCGCCACCTCGCCGCGGTTAGGGTTTCTTGATGGCCTTCTTGACGCCGTCCCCCTTTAATCTTCCAAAATCCTCTCTGGCTTATCAAGGGTTGACGGCGTCACACTGGGGCTTGAAGCCGTCACAGGTACTTTTCCAGCCGATTTTGAGACTTTGTCGTTTTCTTCACTTTTATGCTCCAAAAACGTCCAAAATGCTTCCTTTTCTAGATTTCTTCTCCAAAGTACCTAAAATGACAAAAGGAACGATTTAGGGCAATATTTGATCAAATAAATACGATTTAGGGCTTAAATGACCCCCTAAAAGCGTTACACTTTTCGCTTCATCAGGTCCCAATACCCGGGAAACGGGTCTAAGAATCTTGTCATCAAGTAAATCATGAGTATATAGTTATCCTCAGACTTGAGATGCCAGATAACTGTCATGCATGTAGTGCATTTCTGTGATTCAATTTAACGCTATACGTAACTGGTAGCTATACGGATTGTTTTCGAAAGCGTTGCGAAGTGCGTGTGTTATGCTCGTAATCAAGATAGAATTTGTTCCTTCAAACTGTTTGGAGTTTAATACTGCTGGGGCCCTCGTAGGATTGGTATGATGTATGTGTGGCCACACCCAAGATCTCCCCTGAATGGTTCAGAAGATTTGGTAATCTTATTTAATCATAAACAACAAGAAACAGAATTATTAATAAAGAATGACTCAGATCCATATATTTATTAATGTGGTATTAGAAACAAAAGAATGAGTATGATGATTTATCATTGAATGGTTTTTTCCAGGAGAACCACCACCCGAGTTGTTCTAGGGGCTTTGGCGTGTTGCTAGACGCTAACCAACGTCATTACACTTTTAATAGATTTCCAAGTGGGAGCTGTTTGAGTTTAAATGGAAAAATATTATCGTGTATGTCTAGAATCGAACCCGGGACCGAGGGATTGCACACTTTACGTATGAATGATCAAGTAAATAATTAATATATATATATATATATATATATATATATATATATATATATATATATATATATATATATATATATATATATATATATATATATATATATATATATATATATATATATATATATATATAACAGTTATGTATTTTAATTATTTGGGCACGAAATGAGGACTAACGGACGTTAAGTAATTAACGGAATTGACTAACGACCGTTAGGGAATAAATGAGGGACTATTAGTGAAATTGGAGGACAAGAAGGATCTAGAATCCTTATGGATTTAGGATAGCCGATCGGCCTAGGGCTATGGTTTCCTAATTCGAGTCAACTTGTTCTACAAGATTTCCATTCACTATAAATACAAAGGCATAAGGCTTAGGGTTTTCATCTAGTGCATTGTAACTAAACCCTAAACTTGTTCTCTCCTCCTCTTGCTCTCTAAACTGATCGTACACCTCATCTAGAGGATCGATCCTTAGTTTTTTGTGTAACAAAATTGTTTGGTTATTCGTGTTTAATCACTAGCATCATTACTTGATTGCTTTTATAGTACGTGTGTACAAGAGCTTGGATATTACTTACTTTAGTAATTGATCTTGGATTGTGGAACAAAACGGTAAGAGGTTTCACGGTAATCCTATTTGTTGATCAAGTGAAGTGAAGAGAAGATTAGATCTTTGTTTAGCTAAGATCAAAAGGTATGTAACTATTTATTCTTCGGTAATACTTTATATGTGTTAAATTAAAGATCCTTGCTTCTGCTACATGCTCTTTGATGTTTATTTATTTATTTGAATGTCAAGTTATTTAAATTCAAACAATGTTAACCCTTAATTTTGGTATTGATTGTTATGTTGTTAGGTTTTGGTTAATTATGAAGATTAATGATGATGATGGTTAAAGGTTGATGATGATGGTGATATTGCTTCTATGCTTAGTTTTGGAAGCCAAGGTAAGTAACTTGTACTAAAACATGTGTTATATGTGTGTTATCCATATATGTGTTATGATTGTGATAAAGTTTAGTACTTGGATTAAGTATGGATGAAGGTTAGGAAAGTGGTGACTAGTTATGAGCTAGTCAAGCGAGTATACGACTAAATGCTAGTGAGACTTGTTGTAGCTTATGTGATGAAGGTTTATGTGGTAAATTGAATGTTATGGTTTGGAAGCAAAGTAAGTGATCATGATGCTTATGTGCTAATATGTGTATGGTATGTGTTTTATGTCGGGTTACTTACTAAGCGAAAGCTTATGGTTTAGTTGTCTAACCATTTTGTAGGTTGGCATGTTTTTATGGATGGCTTGGATATATGGATTAAGGATTTGGATATGCAAGAATAAAGGTAGTATGCGTTTAGGAGCTTAGGTAGAATACCGAGCTCAAGTGTAAATTGTATGTTAAGGTTGTCCTAACGATTTGGTGGTCAACCGTTGTGTCAAAGTATGCTTTATGTGTTTATAGTTAAAGTTAAATGGGCGTTTAGATTAAGTGTAAATATACCCATTTTGGGTTGTAAGCTGGTCAAGTAATTGTGAAACAATTTTGATATGTTTAGTCAATGATTTTGGTTAAGTTTGAGGTGATGAGGAAGTCTTATGTGTCTTATGTCATGAAATGGGTCAAAACGGGTTTTGGTGCAAAACCCGGTAACTTATAAAGCACTTTTCCGAGGGTCAAACGGTAAATGTTTTCACATGGAAATGAGCTTATTGATATATTAAGTAATTCTGGAAGGTTTGGTGATATATCGAGTTTGGGAGGTCGGGTTTTCAAGAACGGGACTTAAAAGTGGTTCCGGGAGGTCAGTAGCCTCCATCCGATCGGTTGGAGGGTCATGCCGATCGGATGGAGGGTCATCGACAGATTTCGGCAAACTTTGAAAAATCATATCTTTTAATCCGTAAGTCGTCGCGGGTCGCCCCCCCCCCCCCCAGGCGTTTCGAAGATAATTGAGTCTAGTTTCATTTAAAAATAGTCTCATGATCTGAAAGTTTATAGATTTTTGTAAATGGGCAAAAGAATAACAGAAGGTCAGTTTTAGTTCACACTTTTTGTGCGTAAAGTTTTAGTTTTTGGTCAAAGCGGGCACGGGGTGTAACATGTTGGCTGGTTCACATGTGCTGTTTCGAGAATAAAATCTATGGAATAACGGAAAGCATTATTGAGCTTATGTTCCAAAACGACTTAAGAGGTCGCTTACGTTGCATGTGTCCATATTGAAAAGCATGACTATTATATGCTAAGTTTTCTCTTTTTGAACCATGCTATGTGAGGATTGAACTTGTGTCTCTACTAGAGAATTCAAGCCCCCTCGGCTATCGAGACTCTATTATAAAGCATGCGTATCCCTGACCTCATTTGGTCTTAATTAGTTCATCCAAACCTATCATACACCGGTGTCTTTTTAGTGTAACATATCACCTTCTCCACTATCTTTTACACACCATCACATCTTATCGTCAATATATTTTTAGAAACCATGAGAAAAGAAAAAGTGACTAGCGAATGCTATCCATTGACGTCGCTTAGTCGAGTTTTAACCTCAAACGTGCTTATCAGGCAACATTACATAGGCATGAAACATAGATCTAAGTATCAACAGTAAATCATTCAATGTACATAATTAGAATACACAGTCATTAAATATTTAACACTTCTATAGCTTGGTGAAAAGTGGAAATTTGGTAAATTTACAATGTTAGAAACCAAGCATTAGCCATATCAACCAATTAGTATCTACATACAACAATGATGATCATTATCAATAAGCAGCCGGACGACCATCTTTTCTTGGATCGCTTACAGCGGTAAGCACCCCTTTTATAGTCCATTGATGATCATACCTCAGTTTTCTATTCACATTTGGTTTCTTTAGCGTTTGAATGACTAGTTGACAGATTGCTCCACCGGCCTTTGGCTCCAACTCGTGACCTCTTTCTACCAAAAATTTCTTTCGGTCATTTGAAAGCTCGATGTGATCACCATCAATCGCTGTCCAGTTTTCATAGTAGACCACATTTGGTATTAACTGCATAGAAAATAGAACGAGAATTTCATCACCCGTTTGATCCGTTATTTTTCTCAGAAGCAACTATGTTTTTCATTTTAACTCATTAGGAATGACCATAAACCAAGTAGACTCATTTATACATAAATGGTTTGGAATTTTTGGATTTAAATGAAACAGAAACAACAGAAAGAATATGGGCAAGACCTTGTGGTAGACTCGTGGAGACTGAACCGCATTCGGAGGGTCCATACCCAAGATAAAATGATTGATGAAAACTTGTGCAACTGCTGGAATTATGTACATTCCACCACTTCCTCCGATCACCCCGGCTAATTGGTCATCCTGTAAAACGGCCACATTTTTATATCAACTGTAGCTTGTTTGACTCTCAAAAGTCAAAACTTGATGAATTATAAAACCTTTAAGATCAGACATGACTCAGTTGAGTTTCACAAGTATAATATCAGTAAATCAGTATATATACCAATATGTTTCAACCGGTAATCTAATGCGACCCATTTTATGTTTAAGTAAATGGGTCAAGACTGCCCTATACAGCAGTAGCTCAGTTGACTTTTTAAAGTCAAATATCAAAGGACATGGTATTTACCTTGAGAACGATAATGGGAGTCATGGAAGACAAGGGTCTCTTGTTTGGCTTGATAAAATTTGAAGGCGAAGGGGGGAGCTTATCAGAGGCTACTTCGGTGGGAACCGAAAAGTCACCCATCTCGTTGTTTAGCACAATGCCGGTAGATTGAGACAAAACACCACCACCAAAGGCGTAATTCACAGTGGTTGTTAGCGATACTGCATTTCTATCATCATCTACTATGCAAAAATGACTTGTGCCATGGTCTCGAAGTTGACTCCACCTAGTTCAATATTATATCATGTTACTAGAAATACAATTTTGCTGTACTTACTGACTTGCTAATATGTCAAATCAGGTTATATTATTGTTGCTATTTTGGATTCCTTATTTTAAACAGATTAACTTTTTTAAAAACATAAGAAAGAACCAATCTGCTTATTTTACTTTCAAATAAGCATCTAAGCATTTTCATCGAAACAATCCAAACTATTTTGTCTGCTCTGTACATAAACGTATAAGAACTTTATTAAGGAATCCCAAACACACTCTAACGTCAAACATTTAAATTCAGAAATTCAGCTAAAAAAGAATCACGTCAAGTGGGTCGAACGGGTCAAAATGGTCAAAAGTTGCCCAAATTAGCTTTTTAAGGCATATCACGTCCAACTTCTTTTCATAGGAAGCATTATATTTATAGGGACAAAGAGTGTTTCAAGACAGCCTGGCCAGTTTCGACTCAAATAACATAGTAGTACTTCATTTTGACCGCAACCCATTTGACCCATTACCCATTCCACCCAATTTTCTACTTTGACTTTCAAGGTCAAACAACCAAAGATTTCATTTACCTGGGCATGTAATAAGTGGAAGGAAATGTGGTATTGTCAAAAATACGTTCTTGAATGTTCTTAGCAAACGCGGGTGAAATCATTTTAGCTACAGTTGTAGTTACATTGACGAAATCTGGGTCACCTAGATCCATCCGAAGAGCAAACATGTGCTTCAATGCTTCGATAAAACGATGTAAACCCAAAGAGCCTTTTGCAGCATTCGAGTTTTCATAGCTTTCTAAGATGTTTGACACCTGCATTTTCACAAATGTTGTCATAATTAGAGGTGGATATTTCAACTCATTAACTTGGTGCTTCTTTTCATTACCACGCGAACAAAACACATTATTGAGTTAATAATTCAACTAAACAAACCGTTTTATCATGAAAAACAACATACCAGAGCTAGCCCCAACGTACCACTTGATGGTGCTGGCATCCCTAAAATAGTATACTCCATAGTCTTAACCGCAAGAGCATCCATTACATCGACTTCATAATTTCTCAAATCTTCCATAGTCAAAATCCCGCCTGCTTCTTGAACATCCTTAACCAAATTCTCCCCTATCACACCATCATAAAACGCTTTCGGCCCTTTATTTGCTACAACTTCTAAAGTCAAGCCGAGTTTTGGATTATAACAAATATCACCAGCTTTTAAAAGCACCCCATTTGGAGCAAACACTTGTCGTAAACCAGTATCATTTTTTATTTTACCAGCATTGCTTGAAATTTTATTTGCAAGTTAAGGTGCAACTATGAATCCGTCATTTACAAGCTTGATGGCTGGATCAAATAATGGTTTCCAAGGTAAGCGTCCGTATGTTGACCAAGCTTTATATAGACCGGCTATCTCTCCGGGAACGCCCATTGACAATGCTCCTTTATATTTGGCATCAAGATCATTCTCATACATGTTCTGTGTAGTTACTGTTAAAGTTAATGGATATAAATTAATATACGTATGACCAGTTTCGAACACGAGACTTCGGGATTGCACACATTACGTATGAGTCTCAATGTTTGAATAATTATTTATTATTCATTTCACGAATAAACACTTAACGGTCGTTAGTATTTAACGGAGTTTGGTTAACGGACGTTAAATATTAAGTTAAAGGACTAAATTTGAAATAGAAGTAAGAAGGATCTAGAACCCATCCCATGGGCTCTATGATCGGCCGACCCATCCCTTATGGGTTAGGGTTTTGGTTGCTTAACTTTGGGAACAAGTTTAGAGAGCCTATAAATGCAACCCTTGTATTCATTAATTCTCTAGCCCTAATTCCTTAGCAAACCTAACTTCTTCTTCTTCTTTTTCTCTTGTGTTTGGCCGATCCTAAATACCCTTTCCCTAGGGATTTTTGATCCAATATACACACTAAAGTGTTTGGTTTGTTTTGTGAATTAGAACCTAGCTTTTCACATTGAAACGCTAGTAATACGTGTGTACAAGAACGAAGGACAAGGTTGCTTTAGCTTGTATATTTTCCCCATTCGACTCACTTGTTAGTCGATCCATTCAAACCCTTATTTAGGGTTTATCTTGTTCTTGATCACGTGGTTTCTTGTTTGGCTAGAAACCAAAAGGTACGCATTACTTTTAATTTAGTTAATTAATTACATGTATTGTAGATCTTGTTTTTCCGCTGCGTACTTGATGTTATGTGTTTATATGTTTATTATGATTCTTATATTCCAACAGTGGCATCAAGAGCCCGTTTAATACGTGTAATTAATTACTAAAAACGCATAAAATTGAATCTTGATGATTAGATACATGCAATAGGTGTTCTAGGGTTTTTAATTTTGCAAACCCTAATTTTTTTTATGGGTCGTATACCCTTTAATTATTTTTAGGGTTTTAGTTTTTAATAAAAACTTGTAGAAACCCTAAGTTGCATGTAAAATTTTATGTGTCAATTAATGAGTACAAGGTGACGTCATTAATTGAATATGCGTATCTATTGACTTGATTATATGTGCTACATGATAATAAGTGCAATATGGGGAATCCATGACAAAAACATGCATGTTTTGTCATGGAAAATTGATGTTTAATGTTACATGTTCTACGTGCTATGTGTATGCGATTATTAATTAACTAGGGTTTTAGTAATTAAATTGGATAAATTAAAATTACTAAAAGTTAATTAATTAGGTTTTTAGGGAAGACCTAAAATTGGGGAAGACCCCATATAATCATGTATGTAATCAATTATGTGTGTTTTGTATATATTAATCATATGACTTACGCGGCCAAGAAATTGGTGTTGTGGTCCATTGGGTACAATGAGCTCGAAAACCAATGGGAGTCCTATGATCAATATATACATATTAATTGATTTATTAGCATGTTCATTATTTTAGTTGTTTATTTTTTTTAAATTGCGCATTTGTTTAAATATGTTGTAGACATGATTGTAAACAAAAGGGTAATTTTTCAAATAGAAAATAAACTTGACTAAATAATGGTGTAACATTGTTTTAAGCAAGAAAATCATAAGTTTTAGTTGATTGATGCGACTGTACAAAAGTGGTCGAAAGGCGGACCTAATATTGACAAACTATAAAGTGGGTATAAGGTTGGTTTCGCATTAAATTGTGGCCTTAAAGAGACTCCATTCTGTCTCTCCGCTCGCCTGTGCATCAATATTAGACTTACCAAGTACAACCATGAATAAGTACGAAGCATCTTAAGGCAATGTTGTAAGTTACTCAACGCCATTAATTAAAATTTTGATGATTTGAGCTTATTAATGTAACGAATGAGTAAACTGTTTTTGAAACATATGATACAAAGATGAATGCATGACATCTTTGAACATATTTTGATTACACACATCAAACTATAAATACCCTTAAAATTTAAGTTATATGCCACCCAACGAAATGGAAACACATGAGATTAGATTCTTTCATCACTAGCAGCCAAAGCTGATGTGATGGTCAAAAGGATGGTAATCAAGGGGTAAATTGAGTACTTTCATTGCTAGCAGCCAAATCTGATGTGATGAAACGACGTCAATTTGCAGTTTCTTAAGTTGGTTAACTTAATTGAGCACTTTCATTACTAGCAGCCAAAGCTGATGTAATGAAGCGGCGTCAAGGCATAAAGATTTGGGGATGAAACATGCTTACATTTGCAACTGAGGTTGGCAAAAATATGTAAGTCCCATGACTCTAGGAATTGCAATTTGATATTGGCAATTGGGTTCGACCCGTACCTTATTGAGTACTTTCATTGCTAGCAGCCAAAGCTGATGTGATGAAACGACGTCAATTTGGATCCTAGTTTTCAGTGAAAATTAAATGGTTAAATGTTATTTACCATGGGTGTTTAATTTTCTTGAAAAGTTTAATTATCGAAAGTACTAACTTTTGAACTTTTTCTGTAGAAATGGCCCAACCCGACAACACTAACATGAGTAACATGAGTTCTGCTTTCAAATCTATGATTGAAAGAGAAAAGTTGACTGGGACAAAGAATTTCAATGATTGGTACCGTTCTTTGAGGATTACTCTTAGAATTGCCAAAAGATTTGAATATCTTAGTAAGCCTCTTCCTACAGCTCCTGCTGGTACTGCTTCTAATGCTGAACATGAAGAGTACCAAAGTGATTATGAGAAGCACAATGATGTGGCTTGTCTCATGTTATCTGGGATGGATACTCAATTGCAAAAGCAATTTGAGAACTATGGTCCCATGGACATGATCACTGAACTCAAACGTATGTTTGAGAAACCACCAATGGCAGAGTTATATGATGTATTAGATTCTCTGGCCAAGTGTAAGCAGGATGCTGGTACACCCGTGAGTGCCCATGTATTGGAGATGAAAGGATATCTGGACCAATTGGATGCACTCGGATGTGGTTACGTGCAAGATGTACAAGTTGGCCTCATCAATCGATCCCTCAATGAGGAGTTGTTTGGTGACTTTACATGCAATGCTTATTGACTTTGAGAAGGGACTCTCAAAGAAGGCACCTACACCTGCTGTAATGGCAATAAAAGGTGGTAGGATTACTAAGCCCAACAAACCGCAGCACGCGAACAAGAAGGGCAAAGCTAAAGCTGACAAGGGCAAACAGGTTGTGACCTATCAGCAGAAGCCTAAGAAGCAGAATCCTCCTAAGAAGAAGGATTATCCCAAGAAGGATTTGGCTGCTTGTCACCACTGCAACACTCCTGGACATTGGAAGAGGGACTGTCCATTGCTGCTAGAGGAGTGTCGCAAGAATAAAAATGCCAAGGCTGCAAATGGCGCGAGCACTTCAGGTATTTTTATGATTGAATTATTCTCTTTTTCTCGTAAGCAAAATGCCTGGATATATGATACAGGATGTGGTACTCACATTTGTAATACATCGCAGGGGCTTAGAAGAGCAAAGAAACTGAACTATGGAGAATGCTACTTGTACGTGGGCAATGGCATACGTGCAGCAGTTGAAGCCATAGTGACATTTGATTTAGTTTTACCTTTGGGTTTAATTCTAGTATTGAACAATTGTCACTTTGCACCTTCTATTATTAGGGGTGTTGTTTCAGTTTCTTTATTGTTGGATAATGGTTTTGATCACACATTTAATAATAATGGAATTTCGGTTTCTTTAAATAGTGTTTTTTACTTTAATGCAATTCCAATAAATGGTGTGTTTGAAATTGACATGGAGAACCATGTATCCAATAGAAATAATTCTGTGTATAGCATTAGCAATAAGAGAATCAAGTCTAACTTGGATTCGTCTTATCTTTGGCACTGTCGTCTTGCTCATATAGGCAAGAAACGCATGGAAAAGCTGTAACATGATGGGCTTTTGCAAAATATCAATGATGATTCAGTTGATAAATGCGAATCTTGCATATCTGGGAAGATGACAAGGAAACCTTTTTCACATCAAGTGGAAAGGGCTATGGATCTACTTGGATTAATACACACTGATGTGTGTGGTCCACTTAAACATGTGTCAAAACGTGGTGCTAGCTACTTCTTGACCTTCACGGATGACTATAGTCGTTATGGTTATGTTTATTTACTTAAACATAAACATGAAGTCTTTGAGACATTCAAGGTTTTTAAAAATGAAGTAGAATTACAACTCGGTAAGAAGATTAAGGCTCTTCGATCCGATAGAGGTGGTGAATATTTAAGCCAAGAGTTTTAAAGATTATCTAGCTGAGTGTGGAATTATCCAGCAACTCACATCTCCTTATACTCCACAGCAAAATGGTGTATCTGAAAGGAGAAATCGTACATTGCTAGATATGGTACGATCTATGTTTAATCTGACAACTCTTCCCTTATCCTTTTGGGACTATGCTCTTGAAACTGCTGTTCACGTGTTGAATAGGATTCCAACTAAGAAGGTTGATAAGACTCTATGTGAAGTATGGATGGGAAAAGCTCCCAACTTTTCTTACTTAAAGATATGGGGTTGTGAGGCGTTTGTTAAACGTGACTCACCAGATAAACTCCAACAAAGATCTGTTAAGTGTATCTTCGTAGGATACCCTAAGGAAACAAAGGGTTACTACTTTTACTTCCCACCAGAAAATAAAGTCATCGTGGCTAGGTATGGCGAATTCCTTGAGGATAATCTCATATCTCAAGAATTCAGTGGGAGAGTATATGATCTTGAAAATGATCAAGAAGATACGTCACCTTTTGAGAACACTAGCACACTTCCTGTGGAATCTGAAAGTCTAGGTCCTCCACCTGAAGTTGAAGTGGTTCCCATTCGTAGATCTACAAGATCTGTAAAAGCTCCTGAACGTCTATGTTTAAACGTAGAGTGTGAGGAAACTATACTAGGGGATCTTGATGAACCAACTAGTTATAGGGCTGCCATTAATAGTCCTGAGAAGGATAAATGGCAGATTGCTATGAATGGGGAAATGCAATCCATGAGAGACAATGAAGTCTGGATTGAAGTAGACCTTCCTCCCAATGCTAAGGTAGTTGGGAGTAAGTGGCTCTTCAAAAAGAAAATGGACATGGATGGCAATGTACACACCTACAAAGCTCGTTTGGTGGCTAAAGGCTTTACCCAAACATATGGTGTTGACTATGAGGAGACCTTTTCTCCTGTAGCTGACATTAGAGTGATTAGGATTCTTATAGCCATAGCTGCTGATTGAACAAATATTCGTCAACCAAGCCTTCGATGGTGATCAAAGGAATAATGGGGTGTTGAGATTGTGCCAAGCTTGTTCTTAACCTGAAAATAAGAAATACAAAGACACTACGTTAAGTGATTTCGCAGGGGTTGGACCCTGCGAACCACCTCCGGCGTGCGAGTAAGTATGTGTAATGGTAATGTAGGTCGTAAATTTAGAGAGTGAGGTTAACTTGAAATTACTTACTTTGTTCTTGGCCCGACTATGCTATTTATAGGTGAGAAATAGGACATAGTGGGCGGTTGCACATAGTTCGGAGATCATGGGGGCGTCCCATGGAAAGTGGTAACCGCTAGGGCTTTGTAGCCCACGATCTCTGTTTTGGCGGGAAGCCAAAGGATAGAGGAGACGTGGGTTTGACCAGGTCTGGATGATCCTTCGTGTTAGTCCCTTCGTCAGGAATACCCCGAAGGGCTTAGGGCTTCGATTGGCGGATTCCCACATGGTAACCATTCGCAGGCGAATGGTTTTACGCCAATGAAACGTATTAGAAGGTTAACCTGGGCCTCCGAAGGGAGGGCTTTCTACAGGCTCGAAGGGGAGTCCTTCGACCCGTTAGGAGGGTACATCATCAAGCCCCCCAGTCGAAGGCGATATATACGTACGAGTATAAATTGCTTTCGACTCAAAAAACCTTATACACTCTATCCCATTTATCACAAATTCGGACGAAATGAAGATAAGTGCTTTAAAGAAATTATGCGCAATAAATGCGGCTAATAACTCTCCACCTACTACACCCTAGGCTGCAGCAGCTACTATATCGGTAATTTCAAACTTCTTTTCAAAATTGAAAAATGGTTTGAAATCCGTATTCTTTTTTTTGAACGGCAGAAATCCGTATTCTACTCAAAGTCTCAAACTATGAGTACACGTGGACGGTTAGGGTAAATTTCCAATAGATATGCATAAACTCTTTCTAGTCCCTACCTGATCATACTTTTTGGTTGCGCCCATAATACACATACACAGTACGGTGCTTTGTGCTTCTTCAAAAATTTTTAAGGTAATTATCCCTCCTCGTTCTCATTGTTACAAATACGATATGAGTATGGCAGCCAAAAGGATTATCAGGCAGCAAAAATGTGCCTTATCGGAACAGGCTTTAATGGAGTTTTTAAGAAAATACCCTATGCCCAAAGAAGTTAAAATTATGTTACCAAACGAAAACCAAAGTATCTTTGATGCCCCTGCTGGATATGTTGGGTTGTATGTTCATGCTTTTACGGAATCCAACTTTAGGATTCCTATTCATCCACTAATCTTAGAATTTTTACAGTATTATCAAGTACATATCTCTAGGTTGAACCCGTTTGGCCTAGCCAAACTAACCACCTACATTGTTGTATGCAAAGCTTATGGCTATGAACCCACGCTTAACGTGCTTAGAGGCTTTACCAACCTTTGCCCTGGTGGTGATTGGTTAACTTTAGGCAAAAGAAGTGAACCTGATGTTCCCTGTTTAATAACAAAACCTTTTGCCAACATAAGAAAATGGAAAGGTTTGTTTTTCTATGTGCAAGACACTATCATACCTCCCAAGTATCCAGCGTTGCTAGACAAAGACTTTCGTTTTGACGAGAAACGTTTTGATGATCCTTTGCCACACTTCGTCAGAAGCTATCCCCTTTACCAACGTCTTGAACGTCACCCATTTGACGTGCAAACTTTTCCTGAGCCGATACTGTTTATGGCGGGGATTGTAGATCATTGGGAAGGCTCTCCGCTGGAACCCGCTATAATCTGCAATGGGAAAAGTATGCGCATACCTATTAAAATAAAGTAAATTACTTATCTGATGATATTTATCTCTTCTCGTTGTATCTCTGCAGGGATGGCATTCAGGAACTTCGTCGTGGCTCGTGGTGTTAGAGAAGTTAGTTTTGTCCCCAAAGAGCCAGAAGAAACAAGCTATGGGGTAGGTTCTCCATCCATGTCAATTGAGAATGACAAAACCCCGCCGTTTGTGGAAACTGTTGCAGATTCTGATGACCCCCTTATCAAGGAATTTCAAACGAGGCTCGCAAGGTCCTCCGGTGTTTCAAGCAAGAGAAGTAGTAGAGCAAAGGCTGTCATGTCTGTAAGGAGTCCTCCAAAGAGGAAATTAGCCCTTCCCAGTCTTCCAACGAGAGTTGTGAAAGCCAAAGGATCACACTCTAAAACTTTTATACCCACTCCTCTAACGATCCCTTGTGATCCTACTCCAAGTAAGCTAGCATCTTTCATGCGTATCGAAAGCCATTCGCCATATAACTTGTTTTCCATGCTTTTGCAGGCCTTCCCGATGTTGTGGAACTTCCTAATGCACATGCCTGTCGACAATTGGTTGACAAAATGACGCCTACCAGGCTGGAAAGGAGTTTTGAATAACATGTCTATTGAAGAACTCTGCGATTTTCACTCCAAAAGTTACGCTAGGCAGGTTGTTTTGGATAATCATCTTAATTCGCGAACAAGGGAATTAATGCAAACGTTGTTGGATGCGAGGGTAAAAATGGATGCTATTTTAGCTAAAGAAAAAGCTAAGGATCAGGGATATGATAAGTTGGAGGCTAAGTGTAAAGAGGTGATGGAGGACTTTGAGAAGAACCCCTTCGTACGAGATATGCGGGTCAAAATTGACAGACTCGAATTCCAACTGAAAGAATCCCAGGAGAGGTGTAATAAATTGAAGGTTGAGGAGTCCAAAGTTTCCATCTATAGAGCCCAAATTGCCGCGCTTGAGTCTAAATGTACAAGCCTGGAGATTGAAAGGTCTAGGCTAGCAGAGCAGGAGATTAACGTGGTTGATAAACTCCATGATCTTGAATCCCAACTGCAAATTTTGGAGAGGGACCGAGCTGAGGTGGTTTCAAGAGTTGTTCCTCATGTTGCTATGGAATTGTATCGTAGCGATGAGGTAGGGGAAGTTATTGGGAGGCTTGTGAACGCAGCCATCTTCTACGGAACGTGCACCGCCTTGGAAGAAGTTGCCAAAACAAAGAAACCCGTTGTTCTGTCGGAGGTGTCTTACTATCGCCCCAATTCGGAGCGAGAGTTTGATGAAGCTGGTGATGCTTTTATTTCAACAAAGTACCCATATCTTTCCGAAGTGACCAAAGATCCATTGGCTTCAATTGAGGAGCTGTTGGCAAAGAAGCCTATGAAGATCCAACCTTCATCCTCAACAAGGAAATCCAACTCTGCTCTACCTTGAAATGGTCCCCACCATGCTATAATTTTATCTTTTATTTCTGTTTGAACAATTTATCTTTTGTGTCGCTGGGCTTCGACCAGTAACTTTAGACAATCGTCCTTTTTGTGACTAAGACTTCACGTAGCCTTTGTTTGTGATAATTTAGTGGAATATGTCCCACTCTTTTTGTCATGTTTATCTTCTCTTACGCTCACTTCAAGAGCGTACACATACAACCTAAGGTTATAACCTTATTGTGTGTATTTTGGACCAATATTTTAAGCAATCGTATAATTTGATTGCGACAGAGGGTCGCGACCCACTCCGCCTTTATCCTTAAGTAGCAAAGGGCTTTTAATACCCTAAGACTTCATAGGAAAGTTAATGTGAATTATACTGGATGTTACATATATACAAGGCTTGTGCCTTGCCACATCCTTCGACATTGAAACTTTTACACTACTTGGCTGGACAAATCTTTGTTGTAAAGAACGAAACAAGAGATTTGAGAGAAATGCGTTATATCATTAATTGGGTAGGGAGGATTACATCATTTTAAGAAATGAATACTAGGACACCTACCATTAATGCTTCTTTCCCCGAATGAGAAGAATGCGTTACATGAAATTTGAAAAACAAGATGAGTAGTAAGTTTTATATGTAAAACTTACGAAGGTTAGTACCGTTCCAAGTTCTATCCATGACTTCCCCTTTAAGCGTTGCGAGCTTGTACGCGCCATTGCCGTAGGCTTCTGATATAACGTAGGGCCCTTCCCACGTTGGCCCTAGTTTTCCTTCGTATTCAGCTTTGCTTGCGCTATTCAGACGAAGGACATAGTCACCTGGCTTGAGTGTGGAAGGTCGAACTCGGCTGTTATAGTATTTTTCAATCTTCTGTTTGTGGGCAGCCTCCCTGATCGAAGCTATTTCTCTTCTTTCTTCCAGAAGATCAAGATTTTCTCGAACCTTTTCATTATTTGTCCATTCTTCAAAGTTCACGATGCGTTCCGTTTCGATGCTTATTTCAGAGGGTATAACAGCTTCCGTTCCATAGGTGAGGCTAAAAGGAGTCTCCCCGTGGCTTGACTTAGGGTGCGTCCTATGTGCCCACAAAACTTGGGGCAACTCGTCTACCCACCCATGATGGCTTCGTCCCAATCTCTTTTCAATTCCTTCTATGATATCCCGGTTCGTAACTTCTACTTGCCCATTACCTTGGGGATGATAAACAGAAGTGAATGACTGTTTGATCTTCAGACCTTCGCAGAAGGTTGGGAACACCCCTTCGGCAAACTGCTTTCCATTGTCGGAGATGATAATGTGAGGGACACCGAAACGACAGATTATGTGTTCCCATACGAATTTCTCCATATGTCTTCCTGTCACTGATGCCAAGGGCTTCGCTTCAACCCATTTGGTAAAGTAGTCTATGGCTACAACCAAAAACTTTACTCCCCCTGGAGCAACTGGAAGGGGTCCGACTATGTCAATTCCCCATTGGCAGAAAGGCCATGCTGACGTAACGGAGGTCATGTCTTGCTTAGGCATTCTTGGGACCTTGGAATGGATCTGACATGCTTCACACTTTTGTATTATTTCCATGGCATCCCTGTGCATGGATGGCCAATAATACCCGAGCTTCATTACTTTTGAGACAACGGAGCGAGGGCCTGCATGTAACCCGCAAGAGCCTTCGTGAACTTCGTATATGATATTCGAAGCCTGTTTTGGTCCCACACAACGAAGCCACGGTGATAAGAAGGATTTCCTGTATAGATTATCCCCAATAAGTCTATATTGGGGAGCTTTTATACGGACCTTTCGAGCTAGTTTAGGGTCTTCTGGCAAGATGCCGCTGATCAAGTACTCCCTAATTGGAGTCATCCAGTTGGTGCCCTCCTCAGTTACAATGTCTGAAACTTCGCCTCGTTCGATTGACCTATCAGCCAATACTTCTACCAGAACCTCCTTTGTTAAATGAGCAAACGCCATTGACGCCAATTTGCTTAGGGCATCTGCTTTCTTGTTCTGATTTCTGCGGACATGTACTATATCATAGGTTTCGAAACCTTGGAGAAGTTCCTTAGCCTTTTCCAGATACTGTTTGATGGTGGGCTGTCTTGCTTCATAGGAGCCCTTGACTTGATTGGCAACTAGTTGGGAATCTACGAAAATGGACAGATTTTGAACTTCCATTTCTTTTGCTAGCCGAAGTCCCGCTAGCAGAGCTTCGTATTCGGCTTCGTTGTTGGTGGCTTCGAACTCAAATCGGAGTGCATAAGTATACTCTTTTCCTTCCGGGCTGACCAACATTAAACCTGCTCCCGAACCATCGGAACTTGAGGCTCCATCTGTGTACAGCTTCCATCCTTCGATCGTCTTCGAAGGCTGTCGCTTAGGGACCTCTTTGTCTTGGCTAGGTCCGGAGGGCGTTTCTGCTAGGAAATCCGCCAGTACCTGGCCCTTGACGGAGTTTCGACCTTTATATTCTATTTCATGCTCTCCCAATTCAATGGCCCATTTGGCTACCCTTCCTGATTTCTCGGGTTTCGACAATATCTGTCTGATAGGCTTATCAGTCAAGACTGTGATGGGATGAGCCTGAAAGTATCTTCGAAGGCGTCTCGCAGCATAAACCAAAGCAAGGATTAGCTTTTCCAACTCCGGATAGTTTAGCTCAGCTCCTTGTAGAACCCTGCTAACAAAGTATATTGGGACTTGTTTCTTTTCCCTTTCGGCTAAAAGCACCGCGCTGATGCTTTCGAAGGAAGCCGCAATGTATATGAACAACACTTCGCCTTTGATTGGGGCCGTCAGTGTTGGTAAGATTTCTATGAATTCTTTTAGCTTTTCGAAAGCTGCTTCCGCCTCGCAACTCCATTGGAAAGTCTTTTTATCTGTGCACCCTTTGAGCGTTTTGAAGAATGGTAAAGAACGATCTGCCCCTTTCGAAAGGAACCTGCTAAGTGCCGCAAGCTTCCCATTGAGGCTTTGGACTTCCTTTAATGACTTTGGAGCCTGAAGATCAGTGATGGCTTTAACTTTCGAAGGATTGGCTTTAATCCCTTGCTTCATTATCAAATGCCCCAAGAATTTCCCTTCCTCCATGCCAAAGGAACACTTTTTGGGGTTAAGTTTCATGTTGATTGCCCGTAATTGATCGAAGGTCTCTTGAATGTCAGAGAGGAGGTCCTCTTCAGTTCTGCTTTTGATTACCATGTCATCGACGTAGGCTTCCAAGTTCCTTCCGATTTGCTTATGGAAGGCCTTGTCTACTAATCGTTGATAAGTAGCCCCTGCGTTCTTTAAGCCGAAGGGCATCTTCTTGTAACAATAGACACCCTTTCCTGTGTAAAAGGCTGTTTTCTCTTCGTCCTCCTTTGCCATCTGTATTTGGTGATACCCTTTGTAGGCATCAAGAAAGCATTTCAAACGGAACCCTGAAAGGGATTCGACCTTCCAATCAATTTCTGGTAGAGGGTAGCAGTCCTTCTGGCAGGCTTTGTTGATGTCGGTGAAGTCAACACACATACGCCACCCTCCATCGCTTTTCTTTACCATTACTGGGTTAGCAACCCAAGTTTGGTATTTCACTTCTCTGAGGATTCCAGCTTGTACAAGCTCATCTACCTCTTTACAGGCGGCTGCACTTCTTTCTGGTGCTAGGCTTCGTCGTTTTTGCTTAATTGGTTCAATGTGCTTGAACTCGTTAAGCTTATGTTCTGTACCGAAAGGCTTGCCATCGATCATGAGAGTCCTAGGAACCCCGGTCATATCTGAATACGTCCATGCGAATACGTCTTTGTTGGCTCTGAGAAGCTTCTCCAAGTCTGCTTTGAAGTTAGTAGGGAGTTGCTTTCCGATTACCACCGTTTGCTCTGGATAGAGCTCATTTACTATGATACGTTCTTCGGCATCTGTACAGCTTAGGATAACCTTCGGAGGCTCCTCCGGATTCTCTCTAATCTTTTTAAGGTTATCTCCCGTATGTTCTTGATTGTAAGTGGAGAGGACGGTGCCTATCCCATATGGTGTATGGAATTTTACCGCTGCGTGTATGGTAGAGACTACGATTCCCATTTTTTGCATTGCGGTCCTTCCTATCAACAAATTGTAAGGAGAGCTGGACCTTACGATAGCGAACATGAGGGTTTCTGTCCTCGTGAGCTTGCCTTCTCCAATCGTTATTTCCAACGGAACTTCTCCCAGAGGCCATGAATGCTCGCCAGAAAACCCTACCAAAGGTATCTTCGAATCAATTCGTTGTGACCTGATTGTAGAATTAAGCTTGAGGAAACAGTGCTCGTAGATGATTTCGCAGGAGCTTCCGCAGTCCATATAGGCTCTATTCACTTCTCGGTTGGAAATGAGGACTTTGATTACGACCGGATCATTTGAAGGGATTTGACCTGCGAGAGGAGGAAAAGTCACCTCCCCTACTCCGTTGCCCTCTGTTACCTTTCTTTTCAAGCTGGCTTCGCCCCATCGGACCATGAGTATGGGGGCTTCGGGGGGGGGGGGGGTGGTGTCGATTGTCTCTTCCCTTTCCCTCTTTATACCTTTAATCAAATGTGCTAATTGCCCGGACTTCACAGCTTCCTCTATCTGTTTCTTCAGCTCTCTACAATTGTTTGTGTCATGACCATAATTTTCGTGGAAGTGACAGTACTTGCTGGTATCCCTGTTCTTTACTTTACTTGTCATACGGGGAGGCGTTTCGAAGGCTTTGGCTGCCCTCTCCGTAGCAAGTATTTCCTTTGGAGACTTCGTTAGACTGCTCAACAAACCATGGTTAGGGACTTTGTTGTAAGGAGAGAATCTACCTCTGTTCTTGTTCTTGTTCTTGGACCCTTCCCACGCGGAATGCTTCGAAAACTTGTTGTTGCTATCCTTATCTATCGGAGCCCCATTAGTGGATACCTCTTTGGCTTCGATCCAAGTGTACGTCTTCTCGGTCAGGCCCTTGTAAGTTGTCGGGAGGTCGGTGGACAAGAATTCCACCAAACTCCGATTCCGAAGGCCATGTACGAAACCAGAAATACGTTGATCTTCATGAAGACCCAAAATTTGCAAAGTCTCATCGGTGTACCTAGTAACGAAGGCCCTGGTGCTTTCATTTTCTTTTTGTTTGATGTTGTGCACCGTTAAATGAGTCCTTGTGAATTTCTTTTGCTGACTAAAGTGTGACCGGAACTTAGCTTTGAGATCATCAAGATTGACAATGCTACCGGGCTTTTGCCCATTCCACCAAATACGAGCAGAATCCCGAAGGGTGTATGTAAACATGTGACAGGCCACCGGCATAACCCACTTTTGCATTTTGATAGCCCCTTCGAACAAGTGTAAGAAATTGTCCGGATCCCCTTTCCCATCATAAGTCCCGACATGTGAAGGCATTTTCAAGCCATCAGGCAATGGGTAATCTTCTATCCATCTCACGAAGGGTGTAGCTGAACCCATAGGGTCTGAATATAGACAATTATAAGGTGGTGCGTACATGGGGGCTGTATTGTATGGATTGCTGTTTGGGGTCATTCCCATAGGAGTTTGGCCTGGGTAGGACTGATAAGGTGTGCTCATGGCAAACGGGTAACTGTTTCCCATGGCGTATGGAGGGTACGCCATAGGGTGGCCGAGGGGCATGCTCCCATAATTTTGAGGGAAGTTTGGGTTATTAGGCTGTCCATTCATGGGAGGATATAAATTTTGAGGATAAGACTGAGTTTGGAACGAGGGGTACATACCATTGGGAGGAAGATTTCCTCCCATATTGATTGTAGACGGATTGCCTTCTACGCCTGACGCGTGAGAAGGCTGCAACGGAACCCCGGCTTCAGTTCTTCCAAGATGAGCGGCTAGTAATGGAGGTAAAGTCACCCCCCTTTCTTCCCTAAGCTGACTCCTACCGTTAGAGCCTTCGGCAACCGCCCCTTCTCTTCTTGTCGGAGCCCTCTCGGGGACTCCTTCGAAACCAACAGACCTTTTGCTTAGCCTTCGGCCAACTGGAGAACCAATCCTTAAGGCAGATAGGGTTGGTCCTTGGGTCGGAGGCCTAGGTTCCATCTCCATTTCCTCATCATACTCTTCACTCGAGTATTCCAACTCCTTTCGTACCTCAGCATTCCTGACTTGCCTGTTGCGAGCCCTTAAAAGGGTTTCCAACACTTCGTGGTTGGCTTCGACAAAGGCTGGGCTAATGACAGGTTCTGGGTTGGCTGATGTCGAAGCATGATTGTTGGTTGTGATTTCTGGGTGAGAACGTGTTGTGAAAGTGGAGGCGGTTATTGGGGGAAGGTTGTTAGGGTCGTCGACTGGTATTGGTGTTAAGGTAGAGAAGCCCGGTGGGGGAGTATCTTCTCTCCCTTGATCCATGCCGGAATAATAGTGAAATTGGTTGGTAGGTTAAAAGCTCGGAATTAACGAGACCAATTGTAGCGGTCCCACGGATGGCGCCACTGATTGAACAAATATTCGTCAACCAAGCCTTCGATGGTGATCAAAGGAATAATGGGGTGTTGAGATTGTGCCAAGCTTGTTCTTAACCTGAAAATAAGAAATACAAAGACACTACGTTAAGTGATTGCGCAGGGGTTGGACCCTGCGAACCACCTCCGGCGTGCGAGTAAGTATGTGTAATGGTAATGTAGGTCGTAAATTTAGAGAGTGAGGTTAACTTGAAATTACTTACTTTGTTCTTGGCCCGACTATGCTATTTATAGGTGAGAAATAGGACATAGTGGGCGGTTGCACATAGTTCGGAGATCATGGGGGCGTCCCATGGAAAGTGGTAACCGCTAGGGCTTTGTAGCCCACGATCTCTGTTTTGGCGGGAAGCCAAAGGATAGAGGAGACGTGGGTTTGACCAGGTCTGGATGATCCTTCGTGTTAGTCCCTTCGTCAGGAATACCCCGAAGGGCTTAGGGCTTCGATTGGCGGATTCCCACATGGTAACCATTCGCAGGCGAATGGTTTTACGCCAATGAAACGTATTAGAAGGTTAACCTGGGCCTCCGAAGGGAGGGCTTTCTACAGGCTCGAAGGGGAGTCCTTCGACCTGTTAGGAGGGTACATCATCAGCTGCTTACTATGACTATGAGATATGGCAGATGGATGTCAAAACCACCTTTCTGAATGGTCGCCTAGATGAAGACATCTATATGGCGCAACCTGAGGGGTTTGTGAATCCTGAATTTCCTGAGCGTGTATGCAAGCTTCAAAGATCCATTTATGGATTGAAGCAAGCATCAAGGCAATGAAACAAGAAATTTGATGAGGAAATCAAAAGATTTGGATTTACTCAGAATTTCGATGAGCCATGTGTATACCACAAATCTAGTGGGAGTAATACTACTTTCCTGATCCTATATGTCGATGACATATTAATCATGGGAAATCATATACCAAGTCTTAATGAAGTTAAATCTTATCTAGGTAAATGTTTTTCTATGAAGGATTTAGGAGAAGCAGCTTACATCCTTGGAATCAATATCTATAGAGACAGATCTAAGCGGTTGATTAGATTAAGCCAAAGTGCTTACATGGATAAAATATTGAAGAGATTCAATATGCATAATTCCAAGAAGGGATATTTGCCCATGCAAGTAGAACATGGCTTAAGTAGCAAACTATGTGCTTCAACACCTCAAGAGGTGGCACACATGAAGAAAGTTCCATATGCTTCGGCAGTAGGATCTATCATGTATGCAGTGAGATGCACAAGGCCAGATGTGGCGTTTGCACAAAATTTGACCAGTCGTTACCAACAGAATCCAAGTGAACTTCACTGGCATGCTGATAAGAACATTCTTAAGTATTTGAGGAATACGAAAGAAATGTTTCTAGTGTATGGGGGAAATCCAGATGCAGAGCTTGGTGTTACAGGTTTCTGCGATGCGTCCTTTCAAACTGATAAAGATGATACAAAGTCTCAGACGGGTTATGTCTTTGTCATCAATAGAGGAGATGTAGACTGGAAGAGCAAGAAGCAGAGTACAACGGCGATGTATGCAACAGAAGCTGAGTATATTGCTGCATCGGAAGCTACGATGGAAGCTGTTTGGATAAGAAAATTCATTTCGGGTCTTGGAGTGATGCCGTCAATTGAATTACCTATCAATGTGTATTGTGACAATTCTGCCGCAATCACATTCGCCAATGAACCTGGAGTTATGAAGGGCGCCAGACATTTTCCTAGGAGATATCACTATGTTCGAGAACAAGTCGAAATAGGTGAAATTAATTTACTCAAAGTTCACACAGATGACAATCTGGCTGATCCTTTTACGAAGGCTTTACCTAAGGAAAAGTTTACTCAACATGCTGATGGTATTGGTCTTCGTTTAGCTAGTAGTTTCATGTAAATATGTGGATTAGTATTTGGATAAAGGATATGTGAACAATGTTATCTTAAATCAAATAAAGTTTTGGTTACGTTTATTCTCATTTATAATATTGTATCATATATTTGCATGTTTAAATTCGTGAATAACTAAGTTATTCTAAATAGTCCATTGTCAATCAATAATATGGGAGTATTATTGAATTAAGGCAAATGTGAATGTTGGTAGAATATACTTAAGTATATTGATGCGTGGGCATGCCAAATTCACATGATATTCAATATTGGATAAATTGAATATAGGACAGATCCCAACCACATGATTGTACTTTATGGATCCTTATCATTAAGTAAATCATGAATATTTATCCTCAGACTTGAGATACCAGGTAACTGACGAGAACGTAGCTCATTTTCTGTAAGGCAGTCTAACGCTGTCCGTAACTGGTAGTTATAAGGGCTATTTTCAGAGGTGATGCGAAGTTCAAGGGTTATGCTCATAGTCAAGAAAGGATTTGTTCCTTCAAATTTGTTTTGAAGTTTAATACTGCTTGGCCACTCGTAGGGTTGGCAAGATGTTTGCGTGCGCACGCCCAAAGGCTATCTGGAATACGTTCAGATGATTTGGTAATCTTGATCAATTATTAATAAACGAGAAACTAAATTGTTAATTATGGAATGACTTAGATCCATATCCATATTAACGCGGTATTAGAAACAAAAGGATAAGTATGATGATAAATCATCACATGATTTTTTCCAAGAAACCATACTCAGGGTCGATCTGGGGGCATTGGGGGTGTTAAGCTAGACTAACCCATGTCATTACTATATTAATGAATATCCAAGTGGGAGCTGTTAAAGTTAATGGATATAAATTAATATACGTATGACCAGTTTCGAACACGAGACTTCGGGATTGCACACATTACGTATGAGTCTCAATGTTTGAATAATTATTTATTATTCATTTCACGAATAAACACTTAACGGTCGTTAGTATTTAACGGACGTTAAATATTAAGTTAAAGGACTAAATTTGAAATAGAAGTAAGAAGGATCTAGAACCCATCCCATGGGCTCTATGATCGGCCGACCCATCCCCTATGGGTTAGGGTTTTGGTTGCTTAACTTTGGGAACAAGTTTAAAGAGCCTATAAATACAACCCTTGTATTCATTAGTTCTCTAGCCCTAATTCCTTAGCAAACCTAACTTCTTCTTCTTCTTTTTCTCTTGTGTTTGGCCGATCCTAAATATCCTTTCCCTAGGGATTTTCGATCCAATATACACACTAAAGTGTTTGGTTTGTTTTGTGAATTAGAACCTAGCTTTTCACATTGAGATGCTAGTAATACGTGTGTACAAGAACGAAGGACAAGCTTGCTTTAGCTTGTGTATTTTCCCCATTCGACTCACTTGTTAGTCGATCCATTCAAACCCTTATTTAGGGTTTATCTTGTTCTTGATCATGTGGTTTCTTGTTTGGCTAGAAACCAAAAGGTACGCATTACTTTTAATTTAGTTAATTAATTACATGTATTGTAGATCTTGTTTTTCCACTGCGTACTTGATGTTATGTGTTTATATGTTTATTATGATTCATATATTCCAACAGTTACAACAAACATGTTTTCGTTAAGTCTAATCGGTCAAACATGCTTAAAAATTGCAGAACGACAAGAATACTTATAACCTCAATAAAACCTTTTACTTTACGAAGTTTTGAACAAACTGAGGGATCTTTGTCATCCAACAAGTTTTGGCCAAGACCAAGTCATTACTTGATAACATGTAGCTCGGGTATTAGTATCACCTAATTCTATCGTATTGTCTAGCAAAAGTTCACATTGTGCATTCATAGTTTTACTGGTTTTTGGATTGCGTATATGTGCTATTCTTAATCAGATAAACATTTAAAGGGTTCGGGTAAAAGTGTTATGTGCTTATCTTAGAGTTAATAACCACGTAATAATAAGTTTATAAGCAGATAAGCACTTTAAAATAAGCAATCCCAAACACCCACTATACGATTTCCATGCTCGTTTTCTAGTTCTACTTAACACAATAAACTGAAAAACAACCTCCGAAGCAGCCAACGGCGCAGTTTCCCTAAAATCAATTGCTGTTGTCTGCAACGTACCAGCAGACCTAACCACCATAAAACCACCACCACCAATACCACTAGCCATCGGATTCACAACTCCTAGACACAAACTAACCGCCACAGCAGCATCAACAGCATGGCCACCTGCTCGTAGAACCGATGCTCCAATCTCGGAGCAACGAGCATCGTCAGCTGCAACCACTGCTTCCAATGACTCAACTGCATTACTCACTTGTACTTTGCCACTTGTTTTTGACAATTTCAATGCATCACTGACTTGTACCTTCTTATCTGACCAACTGGCACTTGATTTACCGCCAAAAGTAACTAGAATAACTGAATTAACAGAATTTTGGCAAATTTTAGTTATATTTATAATGAATTAATGGGTATTTATTTTTAGCTTATTTTCGAGCTTACAAGCTTAAGCCCATTTTGGCTTATGAAAAATAAACCTATAAACTTGAAAATAAGGCAAAAAAATTTTGGCTTATGAAAAATAAGCTTGAAAAAAAATGGGCTTAAGGAAATTTCTTCATATATTGGGTTTGGATTGCTTATTTTTTCTGCTTATCCTTCTGCATATAAATAAGTACTAATAATCTTAAAAAGTAACTTTAATTCAATATCAAATAAATAGTACGGAACAAGTAACTTATTGCTTGCTTATGGAAAACTGCTTTTCTGCTTAAAAAAATAAATAAGCAGAAAACTGTTCTATAACTTTTTATCCCAATATTTAAACGTTGCCACTTTCTTTTCGATATATTTTGTAGACAACATAATCGAAATCAACGATATCTAAACTTTCTTTAAGTGGATATCTAAATTTTCATACCTAGTTAATAATAAAAAAATAAACTAGTGTACAACATAAAGTTTTTGTGTTTTTTTTAAGCGAGGGTATAAAAAAGAATAGTATTAGCTAATAAGTTCTAAATAACTACGAGTACACACATTTAAAGAATATTATTAGTTAATAAATCGTGCACTTCTGCTTTGTGGCGCAAATGTATGAGTAAAGAGGTTTGGTTCTAGATTTGTTCGATATATATAAGGAGAGATAGGATTGATGTATATGGAAACTGAATATAAATACAAAGGCCGTTAAGATTTTTATAGAATTTTATTTGTTAGAATTTGGATATTGATATATAGCAATTCATAATCCATTTTAGTACCTTTAGAAACAGAATGTTTTATCATGATTTAATTAAAAATTGTTAATGTACTCGTCTATTTCCAAATTAATAAGTGCCATTAACATGGAAAGTAATATTCATGTTGTAGTTTTATATGTTACTAGCTTAAAGACCCGCAGAATTGCGGGAAATTTTAAAGAAATTATTCATTAATAAAGTAAGAAACAACAACAAACATAAATAGGTATCGTATTTTCATTAAGAGAATATTGATCAATAATAAGTTCCATTAATGTTGACAGGAAGAATAACAAATCTCCCAACTATACGATAAACAATCTAGTTTTTAACTATGAAAATAATAAACGTTAACCTATCGTCTTTTCCACCTTTGGTAGCATTGACATATATATGTATGTAGATAACGTTGATGAGTTGAGTAGCCAAAGTCCATTCCATGAACACCTTAGGGAAGAAAAAAAAGGTGTAAGTAAAAGAAAGTCGTTAATTATAGCATATAAAAAGTATAGAGTTGGTTAAAACATGTCATATGTATATCGTATATACCTCTTGAACATTGATCATAATCCTTGAAGTACGCCTATGTAGACAACGTTTGTAGTAGTTTTCGAGATATCACCATACGCATCACAAATGACAACCTTTCAGATTTCAAAGTTTTTTTATAAAAGATTAAATACCCATCATCAGAAGGCATTGCATAGCCATTGAGGCAATGATCTTATTTGAGTCAAAGTTTTTTTTTTTTTTTTTTTTTTTTTTTTTTTTTTTTTTTTTTTTAAGGATTACATACCCATAATCAAAAGGCATTGCATACCGATGATCAGAAGGCATTGAGGCAATGATGTTATTTGAGTCAAATTCCTTGTACAATGTATCGATTTTCTTATTTTGTATCTCTCTAACCGAAATGTAATTCTACTACTATAATTTTCATTTAAGATATTGAAGAATGACTGTGGGAATCAGATTGTGAGCCCATTGCAAGGTCCGTATAGAAAGTCCCTGCCTCTGAAACTTGAGAGCCACTTACTGATGTTTCTTGACTTCCTATGTGTAAATGACGACCGAAGGAACACATTACTAAAGAGTATATACAAATGATTTAGAGGAATGAGTACATAATGTTATACCAAAGTTAACTATTACAAATAACTGCAAAGTTAATAAAAATATGCAGAATTAACAGGTGGACACTAAATTTAGAGCTAATTAAACAAAACTCGCCCACCCTTTCTTTCCTCAAAAGCTTGATACTGGCTTATTGACAGCTGAAAGCAAATTTAAGAATTATTCAAACTATACTCATCACTAATCAAAATTGCACAACTTTATATTTGGTAGATTATATTGTACTGTAATTGATATCTAAATCATTGCATATAAAGTTACAAACGGTATCAGTAAACCTGCATTTGTCAAACAAACTTCCCACTTAAATCACACTCTTCACTTTTACTTGGTCTATTTTCACTTCCATTAAATCCTCTTACTCCTCTTTCCATTTTTTCATCATCTTACTGTAGCTTAGCTTTTATATCATCAATATCCAATGAGTGTAATGAAATGCTTTTGTAGCTAAGTGAAGCAAACGGCCAACCTATGACATATGTTAAGAGTTATGGTGGAGCAAAGTATTTTTTTCGTAAATTTTATGTTTTGGCACGAATGTTATAAGATTCTTACCAGACTCTAATGTTTCCACGGAATAATCAATTGCTCTATTCCTTACAACAGGCATCTGAGTGTGTCTGCATAATTGCTTCAAAGGTTAAAAAAATACAACTCAGAATATCGAGACTATAATCAAACACATTTTCATCTGCACTCACGTCAACCAAATGTTGTTGTTGGGGATGCTCTTCATGCCGATCAGTCCCCCTCGGCGTCAAATTTCAACTGATTCCATCACTATCTCCATCGTTCTTTCTTGTCCAGATTTCTTCTCAGACTCTTCTTCATGTCCCCTGTGCACAACATGGTTTGAACAAAGAGCTCTCCTGACCTATACAACAAACGCACCTGCAATAACAATTTACACAAATCATGTTTGGGATGTGATATCGAATGGTATTGAGTTGAATACACACAGCAGTGACACAATTTTTAGATTCTAACCGCTAACCCTGTTATATATTAGATAAATTGCATTCATTGTATATTTGCATATTTTCTGTTTTGTGTCTTTTTATTTTCTTTAATTTTTGTTTCTTTTTGTTTATTTTTATTTTAGTTTTTTGTTTTTCTATTTTTCTGCATTCTGCTATCGTTGTATTGAGCTGATACAAACGATACGGCGCATCTGTTTTCACAGATACGGCGTATTGCATTTAATTTTTATAAAATACAACGCGTTTAATAAATTCGAGTACGACGCATCTTTCCCCAAGATACGGCGTATTCTGTTTTTAATAAGAAATTTTTCTAAACCCTAACGCCATACGACGCATCTGTTTTAACAGATACGGCGTATTTTCTATTTAAATTAAAAACAGTTTTCGAATTATTAAACAGAAGCGACGCATCGATCTTTATCGATACGGCGCATCTACTAAATCAAAAATCTTGTATTTTGAAACGTAACGAAAATACGGCGCATTAGCTTTTGTTAATACGACGCATTTAATTTTAATAAATATAATCGATTTTTGATAATTTAAACTTGATACGGCGCATTCTATTTATAGGATACGGCGCATCGTCTTCAGATATCAGTAACTTTTATTTATCCCGAACGGAGAAAATTCTAATCATCTTTCCTGTCTCTTAGAAATTTTTTACTTCGAAGCCTATTTGTTTTGTGTTTCAGGAATCATGATTGATATTTTCCCAAGCTGGTTCGGAGGACCATGGATTAAACTTACAACCGATGAGATTGTATCTAAGTTCGCCCACGAATGTGATAAGGAGCATCATGAGGTCGAAACTTTCATCAATGGACTGTTGCTGAAAGAACAAAACTATATGATTAGAGAATTGACGATTGAGGTGCACCAATTGTCGAAGGTGATTAAAGGAGTTTTGTTCCAAAGGCACGACCAGAATGGAATAATTACTAGAGGCGGATTAGTGTCAAGGATGTTCCAATTAGCGGAAAGAATGTTTGGTTACTTGAATATGGAACTAAGAGAGAGATTGAGATGGAAGATCTCGCTAGAGCAAAATAAGGAGCTGAACGTGAGTCTAACTTGAAGACTCTGGAATAAAGACAAGTGCTGACCGGGAGACAACCCGACGAAAAATTTTTTTACTTTTCTGTTCTGTGTCGAGTCTGTCAGACCTGCAGAAGATACGGCGCATCTCCATCATAAGATGCGACGCATCACCTGCACTGGTCATATCTTATTTTATTTTCTGCATTTTTATTTTTGACTTTAAAACTTTCTGTCAGTATATTTAATGCGGCGCATCCCTGGTTAAGGATGCGACGCATCTTTTATTCTGATTCGTACTAACTACTAATGTATTATGCAAGTTTGAACCTTCTTAACTCAGGTGTGTTAAAGTCTAAATGGTATTATAGATTCCTGCATTTTTGTGGATACATCATTTATGAAGCTTAAACGTTCTCATCCACAAGAAAGTTGATTTTTGCTCTTATACGAATAATGGAGGATCATACCGAGCAAATCTCAGGGGAGTTTTTCTGTTCTAATTCTTTTATTTTCCAGTTTTTAACCTTTGACACAAACAACGAGGACGTTGTTTAACTTAAGTGGGGGGATTGGAGAATTAGAACACTTACTTGTCCTAAACTTTTTCAAAATATGCTTAAAATATACTTAATATGCTTAAATTTTAACATTTTTATAGCATGTTTTTGTTTAAAGTCTAAATTACATAGCTGCACACATAACATTATTTCCAAAAATTATGAACTTATCAAAATTCACAAATCTATGAGTGTGCCGGTGACTTGTAAACTTTAGAACTTGGCTTGTATACTATTCGAGACCATCATAATAAGTATTATCTATATAATTGGAATGACTTGTCTAAATTGGTAAATTTCTAGGATTACACCCAAATAGCCTTTATATGTTATGTGATATTAACTAACTACACTGGTTAGTTAACCCCCGTATAAACCCTTTTGTTACTCTCACTTTTAGAGTAAGATACCCCTAGAAAAACACTCAGAGCCATTCCTTTCGTTTCTTACACCTTTGTTATAATGTTTCGTTACACCCTTACACCTTAGCCTACCCTGTAGATTAAAATCCGTGGTTAATTGCTTTAGGCAAAGTGTGTTTCCTTACATTACCTGTGTTCGCGTGCGTAATTCATTATCTTTGGTTAGGTTGGGAAATTGCACAATGCAATTGGTATGAAAGTAAATATTGTATAACTTTGAGTTTATTTTTCGTGTGTTTACTACTTTCACTATTACAGTTATTTCTGAAAGTATGAAGAGTATGGAAAAATTATCCGGAAAAATAGTGATAGAAAAGTTCTGAAATTTTACACATATATGTTGATGCAAAAAAAAAAAAAAAAAAAAAAAAAAAAAAAAAAATCGAAAAAAAAAATAGAAAAGAAAAAGAAAAAGGAAAAGTTGGAAGTTTGTTTTAACCAACTTATGTAAAGTTTTGTATTAAGTGGGAGATATCACCACTATTTGTTGTTGTATATTATATTTATGGATTGAATGGGAGTTGGCCGTTATGGGAACGCCAACTAAGGTTATTCTTTGATTGAGATTTTGTTGAGTATAATTCGTGTCTACGTAAAGCGTGTGTTTCAAGTGTTAAAGCGTGAGTTATTCTATGATATGAGTCTTATTCATGGGATGGTTGGGAAAGTGATTAACCACACTTAGGATTTTAATTTATCTGTTTTGTTTATTTTTCATTTTACACCAATTTGTATCCCAAATATTATCCATACCCTATATCATTCTTCATCCAAACCTTTGATTTATTGAGATTAGGGATTTGAGCAATCTTAAGTATTGTAGTCGTGGATTCGGCTATTGATGAAGCGAAAAGTGTACCGCTTTTAAGGGGTGATTTATGCCCTAAATCGTATTTATTTGATCAAATATTTCCCTAAATCGTTCCTTTTGTCATTTTAGGTATTTTAGAGAAGAAATCTGGAAAATGAAGCATTTTGGACGTTTTTGGAGCATAAAAGTGAAGAAAACGACAAAGTCTTCAAAGTTGCTGGAAAAGTACACTTGATGGCGTCAAGAATTGTTCCAGACGGTGTCATGGCATGGCAAAAGAGGTGGATATGAAAAATACACGTGACGCGCCAGAGAGTTTTACAATGGAAAGTCTGACGGCGTCACCCTTTAAGGTGATCAAGGCCATCACGGTTTAAGTTAAAGAGAGACGGCGTCAAGCACAAATCTGACGGCGTCAACCCTTGATAGGCCAGAGCGGATTTTGGAGGACTAAAGAGGGACGGCGTCAGGAAGACCATCCGGGAACCCCCGCGGCGAGGTGACGGCGTCAAGATCTACAACGTGACGCCGTCAGACACTAAACTCTATATATAGTTTTGCAATTTTTAGTCATTAGTGTGCAACTTTGTGAGGAGAAAACCCTAAGACGAATTTTCTGCCATTTTTAAGGGTTTTATACCCTTGGATCTCCCATGTTTAATTGAAGATAAGTAATCATTTAATCATTCAATATGTCTATGTGTTGTTTGATTATATCTTGTTCTTGTCTTTTAATTAACATGTTAGGCTAGATTTATCTTGTGTTTGCTTAGATATAATGAAACCTAACTATTGATTATTGGTTGTTGGTGTGTTATTAATTGTATTGGATGATTGTTTATCGATGTTAGGCTTAAGAAAACTGGCTAACTTCCTATACGGTAACTTGCTTGAACGTCTTAAGAAACATGAACCAATGCGTACTACGGTTATTCTGGTTGTATTTAATGCATGAGCGAATTCTAGTGATCCCATGTTAGGAGATTCTTAGCCGGCTCGACATAGGAGTGAAGTAGGAGCTTATAGAGTTGGGGAAGTACGTACGCCACCCCACGATTGGTATTAAGGAATACACCCGTCATCCACGCAATTAATACACACTAATCAACCGGTAAAAGATAGTTAGGGAGTCAGGAAATCTAAGTAAACACATTTCTCTCCATATAAGTTCCACAACCTTTTCATTTTCAGTTATTTTATTTTATTTGCATTTGTAGTTATTTGGGTTAGTTGACTAGCAACTAATTCCGCCCACTCCTTCAAACCCGAGATTTTACTTGCTTTCATAAAAATATAAAAATACAAAAAGAATCTTCCCTCACCCTTAGACCTATTAGAGTAGTTTTTCAATCCTAACGACACTATTCTCCTAGAGAACGATCAATCCCCCGGTACTTGCCACTTCACTATACTACATCGGTCAGGTACACTGCCTGGTGGGGATTGCAAGCCTCTTGAGATCCCTCGAGAGGTAAAACCTGTTGTAAGGTCGCAAAACCACGCATCAAGTTTTTGGCGCCGCTGCCGGGGAATAATTATTGTTTAGGTTGAATTTTTATTTTATTAGGTCTACTCACTAGATTCCTTTCTAGTGAGATTTTTATTTTATTTTTCTAGGTTTTTCTTTAGTCTATCTTATTTCTTTGTACTTTTGTTTGTGACACCTTCCACCTACCTCATGAGTAATAGTGATCGCTTGATCCCTGTTTTTCGTATTTTCCGCCGTGCAAACTTCCAACTACCCGTTCCCGCCCCCATCGTTGAAAACAACAACCTTTCACCCGACCACCACTTTGGTAACAATTCTGAGATGGAGGAGTCTGACCATGAGAATGACTATGCAGTTAGTCCATTTTACGGCTCAGACTCCGATGAGGATGCTGGTAATGGAGAAGTGGTTAACGAGGAATGGAGAAAAGAGGAAATTGATCCCTTTAAGTATGTTGACCCTAGGACTAAGATCGAAAAGGATAGCCTCTTTAACATGCAATTTCCGTGTAAGATTTGTTATCATAGTTTTCATGCTTATCTTAACTCATCTTTGCCTATGAACATTATCTCTCGCACTAATTATAATAAAATCATGGTAGATGAGCTAGAATATCAAGGAGATAACATTGTTGCTAGAATTGAGCCACTACACGTATTCGTAGGAAGTTTTGTGTATTTGGTGGATTTTATGGTTATGGAGAACTTAGGAGAATTTATTGACAACAAATTAACCCAAGTCATTTTTGGAGAACCCTTCAAAAGGTTGACCAACATTGACGAAAAACTTGTGGACGGGTTAATTACATTCTCGGATGGGGATGAAGATTTTGTTTACCAAATGCCCCGATCACATCCTAGGTTTAAGAACTTCTCCATTGAATCTTGCAACAGACTTGTGCCTATTGACTTGTTAAGTGAGAATGATAAGAGAAAGGGGCTCAAATATCCACATGAGAAAAATAAGAGATATTATCATGGATGTCTGGAGCTGAATGATGAATACAAGAAAGATGAGGCAACAATTAGATGGCTCACACTCGGATACGTGAGTATAAGCGACACTAGATGAGCCTGACTTTGAGTCTAGCTACAAGACTCGTTAATAAAGAAAAGCGCTTCTTGGGAGGCAACCCAAGCTTTATTTGCTTTGTGTGTTTATTTAATTGTTTGTTTGATTTTATTTGCTTCCGTATGTATGTTTAATTTTTATTATTATTGATTCATGTTCGAAACTAAATTGTGAAAATGCTTTATCTTGTTTTTAACTTCGTCTTAACTACATATAAAGGTATTTTGCAAAAGATAAGTGTAAGGGAAATCCAAATCGGTTTATTAGAACAAATGAACATGAATCGTAACAATATTAAATTAACATACATATTAGTAATTGTTTGAGTCAAATGCTTGTATCGAGTCATAATGATGTTTTGCAGGATTTCCAGGAAGTAAGATATAGGTTTTTCCAGAAATTTTCCGGAAACTTAACATGAGAATTCTGTCAGATCATTTCTGACGGCGTCAGGATTTACAACCTGACGGCGTCAGGTTTTAATTTTCTGAAATTTTTGAAAGTTTTGTTTTTCTACCGGAATCATAAAAAGTTTTTATTAAATCTCAAACTTATAAACTCCAGGAATCTGCAAAATAATCATTCCACAAGCATTATATCCTTATATAGATTTATCCCGCCGATGTTATGCAGGTTTTCGTGTTTGTTTTCTCAGGTTTGACAGGTTATTTTGTACAAGGAGATGTATGTGGAATCTAGCTTTTGGCGATGCATTAGTCTTGGAGCTTCAACATTACCTTAGAAGAAGATCTAACCATGTTGCAACATTATCCACCAAACGAATCAGGGGAGTATTTGATTTCATTCTTTTACCTTATTTACTTTTACATCTTGTTATTTGAACATTGGGGACAATGTTCATCTTAAGTGTAAGGGGGGGGGGGTAAAATACGATACTTTAGAGAATGATATTACGCTTGATTTTTGTTTGTTTAATGGTAGATGTGTAATAAAACTGAGATAAATACCTGTTAAGGCAATTTTAGTGCCAAATTTAAAATTTTTTACAACATTTAGGAGTGAAACTTTGGTCTTAACGAGCGTCTCATGAATAGGAGTTATATGACTAGCACAAAAACCGTACCACTAAAAATTTTCCACCCCCAAATATGTGAGGTTCGCCCCTAGAATTGGTAGGAAAAGCATTTATGCTATGATGTGTGTATCGGTAGCACTTAGATTCTAGAACTTGCGTTAGGACCATTGATGTGTCGTTGTATAGGTGATTATTCCTTATCAAGTTTTACATTTATATTTTGCCGACTTAACCTATAACAACACTAACGGGCAGTGTACCCGATCAATGTAGCCTAGTTGGTAAGTAGGGTGTCGATCACTAAGAGTGAGATTTCTAATATACTAATTCTAAAGGTATTCGACTCTACTAAATTAATCCTAAACTAAAGCAAAAGGGGGTTCAGCCTGAGAGACTGGCACGAGTTTGGTTTTCTAATGAACTAATTAAGTAAAACAAACAATACAAGTATGAAGACACCAAAGATAGGAAGAACATGTTAACCAAGTTTAGTCATATAAGATTAAGTTTTGATAAGTTTCTAAGACATGTAGTGACGGTGCTCACGACTAGGCGCGGTCTATCCTAAATAGGCGAGGAAGGGGCATGGCGACCCAAGCAATGCTCAGCTAGACACAGAGGTTATCAATGCACTAATAAAAGTCACCAAAGCGTTGGCTCTAATCTTATCGGCGAGTAAACCCTTAATGATTACTTATGTCTATCCTATTCTAGATTCCATTTTAAGTCTTTTTGACTGACTAATCCTGTCACAATTAATCAGAACCCGCATAAAGCTGCTTAATGATTACCATGTTTATATATTATTTAGCCCTTAAGGAGCTTACATTAATCACGCAAACGATATTAATGAAGTATAAACTAATAAAGTAATCAAAACGAAGACTAAGCAACCAATCGAATTAGAAACTAATTAAACCATCAAATAATCATAAACTTGGCTAACACCAAAGGGTGTTAGCCCATAATCTCTGTAACAAAGTACATAAACATAATCATAATGAATAGAGTATGAAACATAGTGAATACGATACGCTAACCGAATGATTAAGTAATATAACAATGATTAGAGATGTTCTTCAAGGATGATTGGGTCTTCAAGGGTGATCTTCTGCTGTTTTGAGAGGCCTTGATCGTCTGGGAATGGCCCTAAGGGTTCCCAAAGATGCCCTAATTCGTTAATGAGTTCGGTATTTATAGATTCTGAAATCTGGGTCGATACGGCGCATCTATAGAGTTAGATGCGCCGCATCTATAAGTAAACGTAGCCTCCAAGTCTGAAACTGACCCAATACGGCGCATCTAAAGACCAGATGCGCCTCATCTCCCAATACGGCGCATCTAAGGACCAGATGCGCCGCATCTCCTTCAGATACAGGTAGATCTCCTTTTTCTCTTTCCGTGGCCGCTTGAATCAACTAAATCGGAGTCCGGATGAAGATTTTATGGCCAAAATACGAAAGCATCTTCAAGTGTCGACTTGTAATCTTGACTTCTTCATTAAGCTTCTAATCTTCACTTGATCTCTTGAATTCTTGGTAAGGATTGTATATGGCCGATACGGCGCATCGGATTGGTCCGATGCGGCGTATCTGGAATAGAACAAGTTGGTTCTTCTTCGTTGACCAAAGTTTCATATGCGACGCATGATAAAATCAGATGCGGCGCATGCTTCAAAGTCAGGCAATGGTCTTTAATCTCTTCAATTCAGCAGACTTTTCCAACTTGATTCATTTTGCTCCAATTTTCGTCCGAAATCATTAACCTTCACCTAATGCTTGTTTATAACTGAGAATTACAAAAGTAAACGATTAAGTATCAATTCTCATACAAAGTGATATAAAACAAGTCAATAACATAGGATAAATGATGCTAATAATATGTACTTATTTGAGTTCATCAACCATTCCGAGGCCACAAGTGAGACTACATTCGTGTAGTTAGATTTACTACATGATAAGAGGCATTAGGATTAACCCATTGTTTTACACCTGTGTTTTTGTTATAATTACGTTGGCTACATTGGTCAAGTAATTCTCCCACACCCTTTGCGTTGTACTCATTTTTAGTACACGATACCCCTAGTACACCCCTCAGAGCCTGTCTTTTCGTTTCGACCTTTAAGCATTTTACTTAAAGGAAGAATTTGTTTACACCCCACTTAAATGTACACCCAAATCGCCTTAGCCTACCTTGTATGCACTCATTTTTAGTGCATTATTGTGACAACATTTGTTTAAACCCCAAGTTAATTATCTAATTGATTACATGGTTGTTAAGTCGAGTCATATCCTTGTACATATTGTTTTGGGACGATTGGGACTCATGGGTAAAGTACTAGTGTAATGGAGTAATGGGGAAGAACAACATTATTACCCCCATATGTGCTAAATATTTTAAAAGTACTCCAAGTGTTTCGATTATCTTAATTCGAGTCATTAGAATAGTAATTGTAAAGTTATGTAAAAGTTCAAGTGTAAGGGGAGAACCGAGGCCCCTATGATGTATTATTTTGGATGGTAGGGCAAGAGTGTATGAAAAAAAAAAAAAAAAAAAAAAATCGAAAAAATCAAGAAAAATACAAAAAAATGAGAAAAAGAAAAAACATACGGACTACCATCCCGTTTCATTTTATGTTTATGTTTTTGTTATTTTGTTTTTAGCTTAAGTCGAGTCTAGTCTTGGCTTAGCAACGCCATATTGTACATGTAATTAATCAAGATCTTTAACTCGCCACCAGTAAAATATCCTTTATCCAACAAATCCGTGTTTATCATATCCCTACACCTAACGTTATAACCCGTTTAAAAGCCCTCTTTGATAGTTTATCTTAGGTGCTTACGCCTAGTGGAGGAGGTTTTTGATCCTTTTCCAAGCCTATGGTAATCTATTTGCTATGACAGGTAGTGAGAGATATTATCCGTTTTCATTTATGAGATATACTTTTATGACACCTGAGAGATGTAAGTATCTAAACACTACTTGTGAGGTGCTAGTTTGTAAACTCCGTGCTTATTATGATTAAAGTGGAACGACTATTTGTTGTAATTACTTTTATATTAGCATTAAATGACCCCTAACTTGTATTTTGATTAGAATAAAAGCGCGTTTGCTTGAGGACAAGCAAATCTCAAGTGTAAGGGTATTTGATGAAGCGAAAAGTGTACCGCTTTTAGGGGGTCATTTAAGCCCTAAATCGTATTTATTTGATCAAATATTGCCCTAAATCGTTCCTTTTGTCATTTTAGGTACTTTGGAGAAGAAATCTGGAAAAGGAAGCATTTTGGACGTTTTTGGAGCATAAAAGTGAAGAAAACGACAAAGTCTCCAATGCTGCTGGAAAAGTACACGTGACGGCGTCAAGAATTGCTCCAGACGGCGTCATGGCTTGGCAAAAGAGGTGGATATGAAAAATACACGTGACGCGCCAGAGAGTTTTACAATGGAAAGTCTGACGGTGTCACCCTTTAAGGTGATCAAGGTCGTCACGGTTTAAGTTAAAGAGAGACGGCGTCAAGCACAAATCTGACGGCGTCAACCCTTGATAGGCCAGAGCGGATTTTGGAGGACTAAAGAGGGACGGCGTCAGGAAGACCATCCAGGAACCCTAGCCGCGGCGAGGTGACGGCGTCAAGATCTACAACGTGACGCCGTCAGACACTAAACTCTATATATAGTTTTGCAATTTTTAGTCATTAGTGTGCAACTTTGTGAGGAGAAAACCCTAAGAATGAATTTTCTGCCATTTTTAAGGGTTTTATACCCTTGGATCCATGTTTAATTGAAGATAAGTAATCATTTAATCATTCAATATGTCTATGTGTTGTTTGATTATATCTTGTTCTTGTCTTTTAATTAACATGCTAGGCTAGATTTATCTTGTGCTTGCTTAGATCTAATGAAACCTAACTATTGATTATTGGTTGTTGGTGTGTTATTAATTGTATTAGATGATTGTTTATCGATGTTAGGCTTAAGAAAACTGGCTAACTTCCTATACGGTAACTTGCTTGAACGTCTTAAGAAACATGAACCAATGCGTACTACGGTTATTCTGGTTGTATTTAATGCATGAGCGAATTCTAGTGATCCCATGTTAGGAGATTCTTAGCCGGCTCGACATAGGAGTGAAGTAGGAGCTTATAGAGTTGGGGAAGTACGTACGCCACCCCACGATTGGTATTAAGGAATACACCCGTCATCCACGCAATTAATACACACTAATCAACCGGTAAAAGATAGTTAGGGAGTAAAGAAATCTAAGTAAACACATTTCTCTCCATATAAGTTTCACAACCTTTTCATTTTCAGTTATTTTATTTTATTTGCATTTGTAGTTATTTGGGTTAGTTGACTAGCAACTAATTCCGCCCACTCCTTCAAACCCGAGATTTTACTTGCTTTCATAAAAATATAAAAATACAAAAAGAATCTTCCCTCACCCTTAGACCTATTAGAGTAGTTTTTCAATCCTAACGACACTATTCCCCTAGAGAACGATCAATCCCCCGATACTTGCCACTTCACTATACTACATCGGTCAGGTACACTGCCTGGTGGGGATTGCAAGCCTCTTGAGATCCCTCGAGAGGTAAAACCTGTTGTAAGGTCGCAAAACCACGCATCAGCTATGTATTTATGATTTTGTCGCCCTTTTTGATATAATATTATTGGTGAAGATTACTTGGTCCTATCTTTAGCCCATTCGAGTTAAGGAATTGAGCAATTGCAAGTATCGTGGTCGTGGATTCGATCATGTATTTGTAATTTTGTCGCCTTTTCTGGAATATGAGATCGATAGAGATTAAAAAGGATGATCAACCCTTAACCAACCAACCCTTTTTACCGCTTTAGACTTGTTACTCCTTGGCTTTAGTGGGGGAGATGCGTATACTTGCCAAGCTTATGATAGAATATTCGTCACGACTGGACAGTTAAACGATTAGATTTGCTTTTATCAAAATATTTTATTTTATTTCTAATTCGTTAAGTGTTTGGTTGTGCAATTATGACAAAACGAATACATGCTTAAATATAAAAATAAATCCTAATATCTTTTAGGATACATTTTCATAAGATTTATTCTAAGGTTTACTTGGGGACAAGTAAAGTTCAAGTGGGGGGATATTTGATGAACTCAAATAAGTACATTTTATTATCATCATTTATCCTATTTATTTGACTTGTTATATTATATTATATATGAGAATTGATACGTTAATGTTTACTTTTGTAATTCTCAGGTAAAAACAAGTATTATGTGAAACTTGGCGATTTTGGACTAATTATGGAGCAAAACAAGCAAGATGTTAAGAGTCTACTAAAATGTACAAGATCAAGATCATTCTGCTCCAGATACGCTGCAACATACTTCTTACATACGGCGTATCACTATCAAGATTTCACAAGTTACAATCCAAGACAGCAAAGGACATGCGCCGCATAGAGAAATGGAGTTACGCCGCATCTTAAGGCGGTGTACGAATATTCCTGAATATATTAATCTTGGACCCCACGCGAAGTTAAGTCAATGCGCCGCATCTTCTTATCCTATGCGCCGCATCTAACCCTCAGACAAAACTATAAATACCCCAAGGTCAGACGAATTTAAGAGGTTGGACAGTGCAAGATACCATACGTACGAGTACCAAACCAGAGACGAATTCAGACGTATTAGCAGCACAAGACACACCCTGAACGAAGATACAAGAGCTGTAAGAAGGTCCTGCATGTATTCAATTCATCAAGTAGTTTTGTTTTATTGTATTAGTACACTTTAATTCATCAGGATTGATGGGCTGATGTCATGTGACTACGGAATATCATGCGCACCCCTTAAAATTGCTTTCCCATTAATTAAAGTTTATATGTTGATGTCTTTGGTGACTTTTATTAGTGCATTGATAACCTCTGTGTCTAGCTGAGCATTGCTTGGGTCGCCATGCCCCTTCCTCGCCTATTTAAGAGACGCTTAATAAATAGGATAGACATAAGTAATCATTAAGGGTTTACTCGCCGATAAGATTAGAGCCAATGAGAAAGGTTTAATTATATACACTTCATATAAAACTACCAATAAAACAAGTGACAAGCTACTTAATTATCAGGACAGGTCTTCTTATTGTCTCAAGTATCTATCTGTGTACGTGTGTGCTAATCGCTGATTCGTGCTCATTAGTTTAGTTTCTATTTAATCATAACCAAACCGTGCCAGTCTCTCAGGCTGAACCCCCTTTGCGTTAGATTAGGTTGTATAGCTAACTTAGATATTAAAATACTGATTAGAATAACTAGATAATACGTTCCACTCTTAGTGATCGACACTCTACTTACCATTATATTCATACTGACCGGGTACACTGCTCGTTAAGTGTGTGTGTTATTGATAAGTCGGCTAAATATAAATTTAAAACTTGAGTAGGCATTAATACTGCTAAACCGCAACGACACACGCGCGCATCAGTTATTAACAAATTAATGTTAGGAACAGTCAATATGTATTTGTAAAGTCCCGAAAGAGAACAAGTTTGTGTTGCACTATTTGCTAAGCATTTATAGATTATCTATAAATTGCAAAAGCCAAATGGGAGTTTTATCTTGATAAGATAAAATTACAAGATACATGATCTTCTAAATACACTAGCAAATCATAATGATGATTAAACATGTTAGTGTTAAATCTCAAGATGATGGAATTCTTATTCATAGATCTGCAAGGAGATCTCAAATATTTGTAGAATATGATGAGAATTATGAGTTACAGGATCGTGGTATGCCTGTTAATAAATTACAAATGTTTATTTGGAAAATTACTCATACTATGAATAATTATATGCAGTCCAAAAAGATAACTAGTTGGTAACGTAGTTAATCTTGAACTCTATAGTTACACTATAGAATGGAGATGAACTTCTACAAAGGAAATAAAAATCCTAGAGATTTAAATTCTTGTGTAGAAATCATAATGGACAAATTTGTATACATATTTAATATGTGAAAAGATTATCAATCACACTTAAGCAATTAAATGTGGTTGAAATTCTTTCTAAGCACATTAAATATATATAAAGATTATAATTGTCATTATTAGTTTCATGAAATTAACAATGGAATATCAAAAACTCTTTCTTGAGTAATTACTTGTGCGAGGACGGAAAGTAATTGAAAGGAGTATTTGAGTTCAAATAATCTTTAGAAGTATACAAAATGCAAATCATTTGTGAATGGATTAATGCATGCATTTAGGAAATATACTTATTTTTAGTTATTAAATCTAGTTTGATTTATAATTAAAATAAGATATTTCTTAATATTCCTGAAAGCTAGTGGGAGTGGTATATTTATTTTCTTATTTCATATATGTTGTATAACATATAGGAAGTAACATTCCATTAACATTGAAATATTAAGTTTTAGTTTGGAATGAAACTTCACATGGAAATCTAGAAAATAAATCCTTGGAATATATTTTTATTGTTATAAACATAAGCGGTAAAAAGATAGATTCTTGATGAACTCAAATAAGTACATTTTATTATCATCATTTATCCTATTTATTTGACTTGCTTTATTATATTATATATGAGAATTGATACGTTAATGTTTACTTTTGTAATTCTCAGGTAAAAACAAGTACTATGTGAAACTTGGCGATTTTGGACTAATTATGGAGCAAAACAAGCAAGATGTTAAGAGTCTACTGAAATGTACAAGATCAAGATCATTCTGCTCCAAATACGCCGCATCCTACTTCTAACATACGGCGCATCTAGGGGTGCAAACGAGCCGAGCCGAGCCCGAGCTGACCTATTATCGAGCTCGGCTCGTCAGTTTTTTAACGAGCTCGAGCTCGAGCTCGGCTCGATCCGAGCCTTTATTTTCGAGCTCGAGCTCGGCTCGTAAACTTTTCACAAAGCTCGAGCTCGGCTCGAGCTCGACTCGATGATGGAAAGGATTCAACAAAGCTCGAGCTCGGCTCGAGCTCGACTCCTGTTTCTAAATAACGGTTGTTCATCTGTTTCTAAATAAGGATTCAACAAACCACATGACTCGAATCCAACAAACAACTCATCAAGATCTCAGCTTGTTCAAATTTTTTTCTAATCTTTTTCAAGATTTTTTTAGTTGAACAACTCATCATCGATCAATATGTGAAGCTCAACTTCACTTCATATACGAAATGACAAAGTTAAGAAATATAACAATAATGTTACTTTCTTACTGTTATTCGTTCAAGACTCGGACTTTAATGGAAAATCATTATCGCATCTCAGATTTAATTCGTGTTATACGATGATAAATCGGACCATTGAAGGTCAAACATGCTATCATCATGGATTTTGTTTGAAGCTTTACACCTCATGCTTAATATCCGAAAATCAATAAGAAAAGATGTTTAACAAGATTGTTACCATCATTTTCTTGTCTCGGTCAAAGACACTCAAACAAAAAGAGTAAACATTAAACCTACCTGAGGAGCTTGATGCCTTCAATATACTATTCGTTTTATGCAGATTATATCACAGCAATGGTGGGTTTGAGTTTCTTCTTCTTCATAGCATATAATTTTTTGTGGGGGCGGATTCTATATGTGTTCTAGGGTTAGTGGTTATAAACCTAGTTTTGGTGGGCTTGGGTTAATTGGATTGGATCGGGTTGTATTGTGCTTGGACTGAATAGATGGGCTCGGCTCGATAAGGCTCGACGAGCCGGCTCGATCTTCACAAGCTCGGCTCGAGCTCGGGCTCGATAAGTAAACGAGTTGATTTTCAGGCTCGAGCTCAGCTCGAGCTCGACAAGGCTCGGCTCGTTTTGAGCTTTTTATCGAGTCGAGCTCGAGTAGCTCGCGAGTAGCTCGGCTCGTTTGCACCCCTAGGCGCATCACTATCAAGATTTCACAAGTTACGATCCAAGACAGCAAAGTACATGCGCCGCATACAAGAATGGAGTTACGCCGCATCTTAAGGCGGTGTACGAATATTCCTGAATATATTAATCTTGGACCCCACGCGAAGTTAAGTCGATGCGCCGCATCTACTTATCCTATGCGCCGCATCTAACCCTCAGACAGAAACTATAAATACCCCAAAGTCAGACGAATTTTGTGTGTGATATACAGAGCCGAGTTTTAGAAGAAGACCGAAGACCACAAAACCCTAAGGCCGAATTCAGACGTGTTAGCAGCACAAGACACACCCTAAACGAAGATACAAGAGCTGTAAGAAGGTCCTGCATGTATTCAATTCATTAAGTAGTTTTGTTTTATTGTATTAGTACACTTTAATTCATCAGGATTGATGGGCCGATTCCATGTGACTACGGAAAACCATGGGCACCCCTTAAAATTGCTTTCCCATTAATTAAAGTTTATATGTTGATGTCTTTGGTGACTTTTATTAGTGCATTGATAACCTCTGTGTCTAGCTGAGCATTGCTTGGGTCGCCATGCCCCTTCCTCGCCTATTTATTCTATCGTTTCTAGGATAGTGGGATAGACATAAGTAATCATTAAGGGTTTACTCGCCGATAAGATTAGAGCCAACGAGAAAGGGTTAATTACATACATTTCATATAAAACTAGCAATAAAACAAGTGACAAGCTACTTAATTATCAGGACAGGTCTTCTTATTGTCTCAAGTATCTATCTGTGTACGTGTGTGCTAATCGCTGATTCGTGCTCATTAGTTTAGTTTATTATTTAATCATAACCAAACTGTGCCAGTCTCTCAGGCTGAACCCCCTTGCGTTAGATTAGGATTTTATAGCTAACTTAAGATATTAAAATACTGATTAGAATAACTAGATAATACGTTCCACTCTTAGTGATCGACACTCTACTTACCATTATATTCATACTGACCGGGTACACTGCTCGTTAAAGTGTGTGTTTATTGATAAGTCGGCTAAATATAAATTTAAAACTTGAGTAGGCATTAATACTGCTAAACCACAACGACATCCGTGGATATAAATGAATAAGAGCACAATACACGCACGCACCAATTCTAAAAGAACATGATATACTATTAGTATGGATAGATAGATACATATCTTTGGAAAGATATGACATGAATGAATCTAAGGTTGACGAAAGGATTATTCATGTACATCATGTTGCTTGTTGTATCATGCTTGGATGCAAGATGATTGACAACATTAGTATCTAATTGGAAATTATTAGATAGCTAAGTGTAATGGATATGGTTTAGAATTTACATCCTCAGCCTGGATTTGCTCCAAAATTCTAAATATGAACCATATGGCATATTGTTGCATGATTGATATAGTGGACAAATCTTGAAGGATTTGAAGATATCAAATATTACACAATGAATAGTAAAAGTTTACTGAACTTTTGAAAGAGCATATTGTTGTTTGATACAATGATGCTAGTAAGATTGAGATGACACTCAATACTAGTCATGGTGGGAGCTCATCCTTATTAGGAGACCATGTGTACTAGTTATGCTCAATATGAGCATAGTTGCATTATACATAAAGAATTAGAATACTTTAACTACAAGGTTTGGTAGTTTAATTGTCATAAATTTGCGATTGAGGATGTCATGCAATTTATGAAATATTATGTGGCAATATCATGATGGATGAATGCACACATACAAGAATTTCATTATTGAAATAAGTATTCTTAAAATTCCGATAGATCAACATTAATTGATTTATGCCTTGTCAACAAGTATGTGGAACATGACTTGTGGCATAATTCATTAATGAGAATTGTCATGCATTGATCTAGTTAGTATTTGGATAAGGGATGTATAAACAATATTATTTTAATGAAATAAAGTGCGGATAACGTTTATTATCATTTATTAATATTGTATCCTATATTTGCATGTTTAAATCCGTGAATAACTTATGTTATTCTAAATAGTCCGTTGTCGATTAATGATATGGGAATATCATTAAATAAAGACAAATGTGAGGATTGGTAGAATGTACTGTAAGGTTGAGATACTAATATCACATGATATTCAATATTGGATAAATTGAATATAGGACTTATCCCAACCACATGATTGTACTTTATGGATCGTCGTCATTAAGTAAATCATGAATATTTATCCTCAGACTTGAGATACCAGATAATTGCCGAGGATGTAGCTCATTTTCTGTAAGGTAGTCTAACGCTATCCGTAAAAGGTAGTTATAAGGGCTATTTTCGGAGGTGATGCAAAGTTCGAGGGTTATGCTTGTAGTCAATAAAGGATTTGTTCATTCAAATTTGTTTTGAAGTATAATACTGCTGGGCCCCTCGTAGGGTTGACAAGATGTTTGTGCAGCCGCACCCAAAGTCTATCTGGAAGACGTTCAGATGTTTTGGTAATCTTGATCAATTATTAATAACGAGAAACATAATAGTTAATTATGGAATGACCTAGATCCATATCCATATTAATGCGGTATTAGAAACAAAAGGATAAGTATGATGATTATATCATCACGTGGTTTTTTCCAGGAAAACCATACTCGTGTCGATCTGGGGGCATTGGGGCTGTTAAGCTAGACTAACCCATGTCATTACTATATTAATGAATGTCCAAGTGGGAGCTGTTAGAGTTTATGGATAATAATTAATATATGTATGTCCGGTTTCGAACTCGAGACTTCGGGATTGCACACAATACGTAAGAGTCTCAATGGTTTGAATAATTAAATATAAGTTTATGATTTATTTATTCATTTCACAAACAAATAACTTAACGGTCGTTAGGACTTAACGGGGTTAGATAACGCTCGTTAAAGGACTAAATATGCAAAGAAGGAAAGAAGGATCTAGAATCCCCTTTGGATTCCTAAAGTCGGCCGAATACCCCTAGGGGTTTATGGTTGTCGATTTTTGTAGCTTGGAGGAGAAGTTTGGGTTGCCTATAAATACAAACCTATTGTGTTTGTTATTCCCTAATCCTAATTCTCTAGCAAGCAAAACTTCTCCTTCTTCTTCCTCTTGTGATTGTTAGATCGACACACCCTAACCCTTAGGGTTTTCGATTCAAGTTTTTACATAAGTGTTTGGTTTAGTTTGTGAATTAGAACCTAGCTTTTCACCTTGAGACGCTAGTATTACGTGTGTACAAGAACGGAGTACAAGCTTCCTTTAGCTTAAGTTATTTTTCCCCAATTCGATTATAGGTGGTCGATTCACATAAACCCTAATTTAGGGTTTATACCTTGTTCTTGGAGTGCACGGTTTCTTGTTCTTGCTAGAAACCAAAAGGTACGCGTTTCTTTTATATTTAGTTAATTAATTACATGTTTTGTAGATCTTGTTTTTCCGCTGCGTATGCTTTGATGTTATGTTGTTTATGTTTATGTGTTTATAGATCTATGATTCACATATTCCAACATTATCAACAATAGAAAGCGAGATATTGAAAGATAAAATATATACTGTCGTACTTCTACTCAAGTGCATGCTCATAAAAGTAGGAATATCGCGTGCCAATTAATGATACGGGCCTAAAAATTCAAGCAAGTTAACGTTGTCGATGCCTTATATACGACTTGTTTTTTTCTCGAGTGATACATGTAGACAAGTACTACGCTAGTCTTCGTAGAGATAAAGCTCTTTGCTGAGTTAGTATAATCATATTAACTTACAATATTAAGAAAATGTGTAAATGAACATAAAGTTTTTGGGTTAATGTCATAAAATAGTAACGTATTTTATGTAATTGTTCATTTTGGTAATTAACTTTTATTTTTTATTTTTTATTTTTTATTTTTTTATTTTTAAATTCATTTGGTTATCATACTTCCATGTATAAGTCATAATAATGGTTATTATTTTCTCAAATTTTCAATGAATATTTGGCATAACCCGTGAAAGTATCTAATTTCTTATTTTTTGCCCCGCATTAACACATCGGTTAACACACTAAAACTTTTCAATATTTGAGTATAAAATATGACATGTTAGACGTTTTGAAATGTTATCACGACCACCGGTTGATAATATCAGAAAATATTCATCATTATAACTTACACATGAAACTATAATAACCAATGTTGTTAAACAATACAGTAATTAATTACCAAGATGAAAATTATGTAAAATACGTTACTATTTTATGACATTAGCATGAATATAAATCACCAATATTGTTTTTTCTAGAGTAAATTACACAGATGGTCCCTATGGTTTGTCAAAAATTTCACCTATCGTCCCTCAAACTTAAAAGTTGCATGTATCGTCCCTATCGTTGCCAAAGAATAACATGAATGGTCCCTCAAGGGACCATTCACGTTATTCTTTGGTTTATCGAAAATTTCACCTATCTTCCCTCAAAGGGACCATTCATGTTATTCTTTGGCAGCGATAGGGACGATACATGCAACTTTTAAGTTTGAGAGACGATAGGTGAAATTTTCCACAAACCACATGGACCATCCGTGTAATTTACTCTTATTTTCTAGCTAAAGTCGTCACATCTCAATTAATATATGTATTGCCTTACGTCAATAGCCGCTTATAGAAGTTGGAATCTTCAACTTTGACAAGAGCGTGCATACGTATATTCATGGGGTCCATGACCTAATTTTTCAATTTGTTTTTTTCTATAACTTTTTATCTCAATATTTAAACGTTGCCACTTTCTTTTCGATATATTTTATAGACAACATAATCGAAATCAACGATATCTAAACTTTCTTTAAGTGGATATCTAAATTTTCATACCTAGTTAATCTATACTACTTATAAAGGCAAAACGGTCAAAGTGGAAAAGTGAAAACTTAACTTTTGGTCAATCCCCATAATACCCTTGGTACTTGTTTAGGAAGGTCTCAATTTCACTAAAGGGAATTAATGTTAATAAAGTTAATAAAGGAAATGTCTCTTTATAAAAAAAACAAAGGAACCATGCGTATTCCTCCGAATTCCATGTCTCGTCTTCTTTGAATTTTACGTCACGACTGACGCAGACTTTCTTCGATATTGGATCAAATAAGCGATATGCTTTTGATCCAGGTTCACTACCCAAGTATACCATTTGTATACTTCTATCATCTAATTTAGTAAGATGTTGTGAAGGTACCTTTGCATATGCTATGCATCCAAATATTCTGATATGTTGAAGATTTGGTTTTTTGCCCTTCAATGCTTCGTAAGGAGTAACATCTTCTAATGATTTTGTCGGTGTGCAATTTAATAGTAAAATTGCATGTCTAACTGCTTCAGCCCAAAAGTTTTGTGGCATCCCTGTTGCTTTCATCATACATCTTGTAGTAGAAAGTATTGTCTTGTTTTTCCTTTCGACGACGCCATTTTATTGAGGTGAATATGGTGCAGTTAACTGTCTGACTATCCCGTTCTCCCTACAGTATTTGTGAAATTTATTTGATGTGAATTCCGTTCCTCTATCTGTTCTAAATGTCTTTATCTTGGTTCCATGTTCTTTCTCCACCCTTGTCTTGAATTCTTTGAATACACCGAATGCTTGATCCTTTGAATTCAAAAAATATTCCCACATATATCTAGAGTAGTCATCTACTAATAGAAATATGTACCTTTTATCCGAAGGTGTTGGTGGCGAAATTGGTCCGCATAGGTCTCCATAAATCAGCTCCAATGTTGTTTTGGATCTGTATTTCGCTTGTTGTGGAAATGGAGCTCTAGCATGTTTTCCTATCAAACAAATGTCGCAGATATCTGTTGAGTGTTTGATAGAAGGTATTCCCTGAACCAAGTTCTTCGTAGTCATAGACTTTAGGGATCTAAAGTTTAAATGACCCAATCTTGCGTGCCATAGCCATGCTTCATCATGTAGATTTGCTAGTAAGCATGTTGGTTCCCCTATTCTCAAGTTCGCTTACTGTTTTTCGACCGTGTAACTCTAAGTAGTATGTTGCCGTTTGAATCGTACAAGAGTAGTATATTCTTTTCCATTACTACTTTGCAACCGTTCTCTGTTAACTGACCCAAACTCAATATATTACTTCTTAAATTCGGAATGTAATAAACTTGTGATATAGCACGTTGTTCCTTGTTCTTGCATTCCAATAGGATAGAACCTTTCCCTTTAATCTCTACGTATGATCCGTCTCCAAATCGTACGTTTCCTGTGATCTTTTCGTCAATCTCCTTGAAATGTTCCTTCACACCTGTCATGTGATTGCTTGCACCATTATCTAGGTACCACAGACTTTCTTCACCCGGTGATGTCTTCGGTGGTTCGAAGTTTCTTTCATTTAAGAATACTTCATGATGCTCTTCGATGGTAGCCATCAGTAGTGTTGGCTCCAAGTCTTCTTCAATGAGATTTGACTGATCTTCTTCTGGATCCTTTTGAGTATAGTTTATGGCGTAGTGACCAGGTTTCTTGCATTTGTAGCATCTTGTCTTGCTTAGGTTGCGTACAAATTTCTTTTTGTCTTTCTAGAAGTTATTCTGAGAAGATAAAAAACAATTGGAAACGTATCTCTATGAATGCAAAAAACTTCATTTTTACAGGATGCCGAACATGAGAAGCATGGAGAGAGTTATTTCTTTGACTCCAGTAGCTTCACTGCAAGTCCAAGGAAAAGTGATTCCCCGCAAGGCAGTAATAGTTTCTTCCAGAAAAAAGAGTCCATTTGGGTTTGATGATTCGGTTCCTGGCTCACCAGCTTCTCGAGCTGGCACCTCACCACGGTACAGTGGGGGAGGAGCAGAGAATTCTTTCTTTGATAATTTCTCGAGATACGATTCTTTCAGTGCCACTGACCGAGGTTCTCCCAAACAAGAAACCTTCTCGAGATTTGATTCCATGAGCAGCTCCACACATGATAATAACTTCTCAAGATTCGACTCAATGAGCAGCACGGCACAAGACCGTAGTTTCGCAAGGTTTGATTCAATGAGTAGCAATGCGGGTTTTGACCATGGTCATACATACTCATTTGATGACTCAGATCCATTTGGGTCAAGCGGACCGTTTAAGGTGTCGTCAGAAAGTCAAACGGGGAAAAATGAAACTGATAAATGGGCATTTTAGTTTGGAGTTTGTATTCATGAAGGATGGGTATGGGGATTACCATGTATTTTCTTTTCTTCTACCTGCTTGATAGTTTGTGTTTGTATCACTTGCTTGTCTTTGATTCCATTGCATGGGAACTTTACGATATTTCTTTGGTATAATCTTGACTAGAAATTCTAATATTGGATTGCGATTACTATAAATATATGGTTTTGATTGTTAGATGCTTATTGTAAAAATAATGTATGCTAAAGTTTAAACATTAGGCGTAGTCAAATTTGATCTCATTGTGTGGTACCTTCTAACTATGGATTGGCTTGTCTTAGAAAATTATCATGAGAGTGTTTTGCGCGTCGTTGCACTTGTTATGAACAAGGATGATGGTGTTTGATGCCACTGACATGTAATATAGATTAATGCTTATTTATGATGATAGTGGCAATGCAGTTCTTTGGTTTTGGAGTGCAATTGGTATCGTCAAAGTTACATTTGGTAAATCAGTCCTCCAAAAAATTATTGCCACTCGTAAAGTTTTTGTTACGGAAATGTATAAGCGGTAAAGATTGTTCGCTAATATTTTTGATTACATGATAACAACCGCCGCAACGCTGGTACCTTTCTAGTTCTAATAATGAGATATTCATCAAGCAATATGTATTGCATGACTTGAAAAGGTATTTATGCACTTATAGGGTTTAAAAGTGAGATTTAAAGTTGATTTAGGGTCAACCCACCTTTATTACTTAAATTGTGATTTGAGAGTAGAATTATTCAAATTATTAGAAGCAAGAAGATCAATTGAACATAGTAGTTATATATAGAAACTGTTAACAAATTATTCAAGTACCGCTAACATTAAAGTAACAAGACATATTTGGAAAAAAAAGAAGATTGTCTAGGATAAAACTTACATGTAGGAAATTTCTAAAGCGACAATCATCTAGTCTCATCTCAGAGGGGAAGAAATAGATTTTTTAAAAGGCAAACTGCAGCGAGGTTATTATCTTACTCTACACATCGCAACTTTAAAAGACCACAATCTATTATTAATCCGTCAGAAATCGAAAAAAATCTACAAACAAGCCGAAGAATAATAGTTTGCCGGTATAATAATAAATGATTTCTAATCATATACATTTCATCAAACACGTGGTGGGTGTCTACTACAGAAAAAGTAAAGCATTTTCGTTATCAACAAAAAACTAAAACTTAATATTTACGATTAATAAATCAAAATTGTAATTGGACTACCAGTAACTAATAAATAAAAATTACAATCTATTAGGAAAATATAGTTTCGTATATAAACAAAGGCCTTTGTTATTAGACTAGCAAGACCATTCAATAATTCCAGAAGGCCCATCATAGCTGATGGCCCCACCATGTGATTGAGTTGGGAACATACTACTCAAATTTGTGCCCTTTTTTTCTTGCTGTAAATCAATTAGTCTTACACCAAACTCATTCACCTCAATATCTTCATTATTCTCTTCAAAACAAAATGTTACAAAATTCTTTGCTTCCTTCCATCCCCATGTATCCCTCATATATGAATCTTGGAATCAGAGAAGCTCCATCAAAGTTCTTTAGAGAGTATCCTTTCAATTTGTGAGGCTTTTTTGTCTTTAAAACAACACAAGTTCCAAATCCCCTAAACTTATCATAACACCAATCTGATGGTAATTCAACCCCTACAAGTTTTCCCTTACTTCTGAGGAGGTGTAATCATCAACATAAATTTCGGTGTGTGGAAGTTGGGGCAACACATCCAGCTTCAGCTTCTTGCAACTATCAACAGAAAAAGCCCAAAGATGAGAAAGTTGACTCAAACTTCCAGGCAAGCTAGTAAAATTGTTCCCTTCTAAGTCTAGACCATTTAGACATGATAAGCCTCCAATGCTCTCAGGCACTTGTTCTAAATTGCAGTAGCTTAAATTCAGATACCTTAACATATGTAAACCTTCTAATGAAACTGATCTTTGGGGATGTAGTTGTTTACTTAGTAAACCAAAAGGAGCAGTGATTGAAGTCCACCATCTAGGTTGAATCCTCCCTTGTCCACCGAATGACAATGATTCAAAATTCTGAAGCCTTTTGCAGTCTCTCAGATTTAACACAGCAAGCCTCTTGAGCATTCCAATTGAGGGGTGAACGCTAACCAAATTCACACAACCTTCAAGATCTAGCTCTTCGAGATTTGTAATCTCTGAGAAGTCAGGGGTGGTTGTTAGGTTACAACAGTACCTTAGCTTCATTACTTTCAACCTTCTAAAGCACTGACATTGAAAGAGAAATATATATATATATATAAGTTATATATATATATATATATATATATATATATATATATATATATATATATATAAAAGTTCTCAGGTCATTCGGTATCAATTAGAAAAACATGTGTGTACAAGGAAATACCTTAGGTGTCGTCCAAAATTTTTTTATGCTGCTGTAAGACAGTCCAGCCGACGGTTCAAATCTGAATTGAACCGACCCGGGCAAAGAGTGATCGGGCAAACAATGAATATACAAGGTTTGCTACAAAAGTTAAGAGAAAATCCCAACAAACGGGCAAAGAGTGATCGGGCAAACAATGAATATACAAGGTATACCGGAACCGATTTTATCTCACATATTTCGGCCGATCAAGTTGAAAACTTTGATGTTTTGGAAAGCCAAGGAAACAATGTTCCCCGTTCTATCCCGAATGGCTCGAGATCTCCTAAGTGTACAAGCTACTTCTGTTGCTTCTGAATCCGCTTTTTCAACAAGTGGAAGAGTTTTATCAAACAGAAGAACAAGGCTCACAATGGCCTCTTTGGAGATGTGTATGTGTTTAAAAGACCACTTGGACGCAATCAAGCGAAGACAAGACAAAACAAGTCTTGAAAACCCCTTAGACATCGTAGAAGGGGTCTACGAGGTAGAGGTGCAAGAGGGTATAATCGAGTTGCTTTCCGACGAAGAAATAAGAGAAGATGAAGCTGCTAACGAAGCTATGTCCTTCGGATCCGATGAAGACATTTACGAGTAGCTTTTCGATTTATTATGTTTATGTATTATGTTTTAAGTTTATGTATTATGTTTGATGTATTTCCTTCGAGTTGTATTTTCGTTTTATTAAATAAAAGTTGAAGTTTATTCATTTTACTTTGTATAAACGACGAAAACAAAAATCCAAAAAAAAAAAAAAAAAAAAAAAAAAAACTGTCCAAACCACCAACCAACTGAAACCAAACCGGTTTGGGTCGGTTTGGGTTTTCCTCCCTCGCAGCCGGTTCGGAACCGAACCGGTTAACGGTCCAACCCCTTTTTTTTTTTTTGAGGTTGACCTAAACCGGTTCGGTTTTGACCCGGATCCAAACCGAACCGGTTAACTGTGTTGTGCACCTCTAGTTACGGGTGAATAATAGTTAAAAGAAAAAGAAAAAAAAAAAAAAAATCCGGTTGGTTTGTATGTATGTGTTGGATCGATGTGATTGTAAATGTAAAATTGAGCAATGGACCTGAATCAATCAACAACCTCACAATAATAATAATTCCTTTCTTCTTTCCTTAGTTTAAGATCTGATTGATTGAATTTGAAAAAGAAGAAGATGGAGAAATTGGAGGAGTATTTCTTCCGAAGAGTATTGAATTTGGATAAAGATGGAAGAATTAGAAAAGGAAAAAGAAATCCAGTTGGATAAAGATTTGGATCTGATTGTAAATGTAAAATTGAGCAATGGACTTACTTTGAAAAACAAGATTGAATCCAATTTGCCCAAACGAACCCACTCTCGCTCAGGTACCTACTCTTTTCATTTTGTAGAAACTTGTTTATTCCATTGTTGACTGCTTTAGGATTTTATTTATTTATTTCATTTTTTGAATTTTCATGATACTAGTAATTCGAAAAATCATAGTTTTATCCTGAATTTTGTTAGGCTAGTATAGATAAAATTAATGATCAGTATACAAGTTTACCCATAGGTATAGGGGATTAGGGGACTTTGCTTGTGTGATTTTAGAACAAAGAGAGGTTTTTTTATGCGTTTGTAGGATTGAATATGTGGTGTTAAAAAAGAAATTGATTTTTATATAGGCCGTGTGAGTTGTAACTACTTTTGGGCTAAAATCAAATACAGACTCAAACTTGTTTTAGGACACCGGATTTGGATAAAGACGGAAGATTTTTTTTTTTTTTTTTTTTTTTTTTTTTATATATATATATATATATATTTTAATTTTGTTGAAAAAAATGGTGCGGATAAACTCACCCAAATAAAAATCTTAAAAATTGACCGAACACGCGTTATGGGTGAGGTGAATAATAGTTATAAGAAAAGAATAAAAAAAATCCTGTTGGTTTGTATATGTATGTGTTGGATCGATCTGATTGTAAATGTAAAATTGAGCAATCAACAACCTCATAATAATAATAATTCCTTTCTTCTTTTCTTAGTTTAAGATCTGATTGATTGAAATTGGAGGAGTATTTCTTCCGAAGAGCAGATTTGGATAAAGACGGAAGAATTAGAAAAGGAAAAAGAAATCCGGTTGGATAAAGAATTAGAAAAGGAAAAGGAAGATTGAATCCAATTTGCCCAAACGAACCCACTCTCGCTCAGGTTACCTACTCTTTTCATTTTGTAGAAACTTGTTTATTCGATTGTTGACTGCTTTAGGATTTTATTTATTTATTTCATTTTTTTAATTTTCATGATACTAGTAATTCCAAATCATAGATTGTTAGTTCGATCACGCCACTTTTGTTACTTTTATCAACTAGTTACTTTTATCCCAAACCATTTTTATAACAATTTGTTACATGTTGCAATGTTCGTTAAATAAAAAATTAGCGGAGCCGAAGCCGTTGCCTTGGATCTGATTGTAAATGTAAAATTGAGCAATGGACTTACTTTGAAAAACAAGATTGAATCCAATTTGCCCAAACGAACCCACTCTCGCTCAGGTTACCTACTCTTTTCATTTTGTAGAAACTTGTTTATTCGATTGTTGACTGGTTTAGGATTTCATTTATTTATTTCATTTTTTGAATTTTCATTCATGATACTTGTAATTCGAAATCATAGATTGTTAGTTCGTTGTTACTTTTATCCTGAATTTGCTTGTGTTAAAAAAGAAATTGAGTTTATGTAGTAAGCTACTTTTGGGCTAAAATCAAATACGGAGTCAAACTTGAGTTACTATTTATAAGTCCTCACTTTTCTACTATGGGCAACTTCCCACTTTGGTCGACACTTGTGTCGTTTTACTTGTGACACTCGAGTGTCTTAAGTGTAAAGAGTTGGACTTCTACTTCTATCCCGAATTTTCAACCATGACCTCTTTTAGAAGCCTATTAATAATGTGATGTCTCATCATGAGTTTAACTCACTTGAATGTTACTTGGGGGGCCAACTTGTTGCTTTGGCTGTAAGGGTTACACGCATTTGCCTCTTATAGTTCCGTGTATTGAGTTATTTGAAATTTTTGGATGTTTTCACTTCTGCCCATGGTCAGGTTAATACTTATAGTAGCCCCAGAAAAGTGAGTTTCATCATTTTCACGCTGGTCAAGATTTCCAATTTTGCATATTGCAAAATGAAATGAAATGATGAATACTCACTGTGTCCCATGAAATGAAAATTTGGACTACAGACTCTATATGCAGTTACATGTTGTTCTAGAAATGTTTGTCGATGATATCTTATATAATGACTTTTTTAAAACATACCCAATTGTATCAATGAATTGCAACAATCACTATCAACTAGTTACCTTTATCCCAAACCATTTTTATAACAATTTTAAGAGAGCGGATTTGGAAGAATTAGCGGAGCCGAAGCCGTTGCCATTTTTCAATTTGCCCAAACCCACTCTCGCTCAGGTTACTTACTCTTTTCATTTTGTAGAAACTTGTTTATTCGATTGTTGACTGGTTTAGGATTTTATTTATTTATTTCATTTTTTGAATTTTCGTTGTTATTTTTGATCATAACTGAATTTTGTTTATTCGATTGTTGACTGGTCTTTTATACATACAAAAGGCGTAGTGGTTGATTGCTAATGGACCGGCAAATGTAAATGTAATATTGCTCTTGGCACGTGCTGGATGAGGCTAGTAATAGTTTTGATATAACTGTTGAACTTGATTCCTGTATGAAAACGAGGAGGCATGGTGGGGAGACAATGCCTTGTAATGATTACTGGTCCAATGTTTTTCCAATTTTTTAAGTGTAAAGGTCTTCCAACTTACAATTTGGTCCAAACCGTCTGATAGTTCCTTAGAGTAATCCTTCGATAACAAGTGATAATGATACCAACCTAAAGAGTATTGCACTGGTTAGTGCTCTCTAGTCTCTACCCATGAACAGTTGAGCCAGGTGCGATCTCACTTTCGAGGTTAAGCCAGGCATGAAATCTATATTTAGGCGAGCGTTTAGCTGCTTATCTAAATGTTATTCACATTCTAGTAATTTACATGCCAATGTGGATAATTTTTTTATTTATTTTTGCGTCATGTAAGAAAGGTTAACAGGCTTGGCCGCTTTCCTATAATATTATGAATAACAAATGTATTAAATATGATTACTAGTTCGATGAAATGATTTTGGGAGGTTGTAGATGTGAATATGCTTGAGCCACTTTTGACCAGTTTGACCCATTCGACTTGGAGATAATGCAACCCTAGTCGACCTATGTTAGATGAGTCAAAACTGTTCCATCTAGACTGTATACAAAATAACGCCGCTTACTATGCATACAAAATTACTTTGTTAGATAGACGTGAATAGTCTCTCATTCTTCTTGGTGTGTCTTTGATCTCTGATCGAATCCTAAGAAGATTATAGGACTATACTTTGACAAAAATGAACAGTTTAACCATGCATCTGGGTCATGTTTCTTATGATGATATATTACTGTATTTGATTGCAGATATGGCAACACGCTGATCAGAACCGCACTGGCTTCCTTGGCCGTCAAGAATTCTATAACGCTCTTAAGCTTGTAACTGTTGCACAAAGTAAAAGAGAACTAACACCAGATATAATAAAGGCGGCATTATATGGACCTGCTTCATCTAAAATCCCTGCTCCACAGATTAATCTTGCAGCTCTGCCTCCGGCTCAACCAAATGCAATGGGACCACGTCCTCCTACACAGCAGCCTGGGATTGTCAATTCAATGGCCCCACGCCCTCCCACGCAACAGCCCGGGGTTGTTAATTCAATGCAAACTCAAACTTTCGGCATAAGATCACAGGGGCCTCCTAATTCAATGGCTCCTCCTTCAGTTGCTCCACCTTCTGCACAGTATTTTGCACCTCAAGGAAATCAGTCAATGAGGCAGCCACCACCTCAGAGCGGGCTCTTCCATCACAGAGTGTTGGTGCAGGTGGTGGTCTGGCCGGTGCTGGTCTATCAAACTCTAATGTCTCGGGTGAGTGGCTTGGGGGCAGAGGTGTTGGGGCTACTGTACCGAAACCCCAAGAGCCGCTATCATCCTCATCTTTCACAACTCCTAGACCATCTGTTGGAGGAAATGCAATTACTTCTGCCGCTATGTTTGGAGGTGACTTGTTTTCTGCTTCCCAATCTATATCCAAACCGTCATCATCCTCAATGCCAACACAAACTGCAAGCATTCCACCCGTTTCTTCTGCAATTGCTCCTGTAACTTCTGAGCCCCAGACTCCAGCCAAGATAGACCCACTTGGTGCATTGAATGCTTTAACAAGGCAACCCACAGGTGCTCCAGTACAGTCAGCGGGGCCATCTCTACCAAGACCAAATCAACAGGCCCCAACTCAAAATGCTCCACTACAGTCAGGTGGGCCATCGTTACCTCAATGGCCAAAAATGACGCGGGCTGGTATTAACAAGTATATGAAAGTGTTCATGGAAGTCGACTCTGACAGAGATGGGAAAATCACTGGTGATCAGGCTCGCAGCTTATTTTTAAGTTGGAGACTACCAAGAGGTAAATACTCGTAGCTTAATTTAATAGATCATTAATGCCTTATTCAACTCTTTCTTGTAAAATGATTTACTCTCTAGTGAAATGGCTTTCCATAATAGATTTCCTATAAACACGCCAAGCCGTAATGTTCTCATTGTTCTTCTACAGAAATTCTGAAACAGGTGTGGGACTTGTCTGATCAAGATAATGACAGCATGCTTTCGGTGAGGGAGTTCTGTGTCGCTCTCTATCTGATGGAGCGATACAGAGAAGGCCAGAATCTTCCACCAACACTTCCTAGTAATGTCCTGCTTGATGAAACTCTGCTGTCTCTCACGGGCCCACCCAATCCTTCTTATAGACCTGCTGGTTGGGTAGCTAATCCTGGTATACCTCTATACATCATGTAGACATATATTTATAGTTGCAAAATGGGGAGTCGGGTGGCTTGAGACGTGCCAAAACGGGCTGGGTTGAAACATGTTAATTTTAGTAAGGGTCCCTCAGATAGTTGAGAAAATAAAAATTGATGAAGACAACCTGTTCTGAATGTTATCGAACCTTTTGTCTTCAGGTTCTGCACCCCAGCAGGCATCCGCCCAACAAATGTTGCATGCTAATATGAGGCCTCCCATGCCTGGTGCCCAACCAATACAATATAATCAGCCGAAAGGACCGATGCCCTCCATGGATAACTCTCATCCACATCAGCTCAGTAATGGTGATCAAAATACTTCTCGTTCAGTTGCTCTAGAGACAACCCAAGCAGAAAAAGTGGTAAAGTTTTATTTTTTTCTGATTGATTTGGAATTTAATTACACATATACTGTCAATTTATCCATGCGACATTTTTTATCCTCTTTAGAATGCTCACTGTCGATTGGTTTCCATTGGTGTTAAAAGGTTGAAGATGAGAAGGAAATTCTGGATTCTAGAGAAAAGATGGCCTTCTACAGGAATAAAATGCAAGATCTCGTGAGTAGCCATTCTTCTCAATATATGGATCAACGCCTGCCCATAAATTTACTGCATTATACACTATATATGGGAAGACATGTGTTCTCACCTCCTTTCTTCACCAGGTTTTATACAAAAGCAGATGTGATAACCGCCTTAATGAGATTACAGAACGAGCGATAGCTGATAAACGTGAGGTATATTGGCGATTTGAAATCATGTCTTCTTTCTTTCTATCTTTTGATTTTGGTTTTTTCGCGGTCCTTGATATTTGTCATTATCTAATTCCAGGCAGAGATGCTTGCTAAGAAATATGAAGAGAAGTACGAACAGGTTGCAGAAGTGGCCTCTAAGTTAACTATTGAGGAGGCATCTTTTCGTGATATTCAGGTAGAATCACCTGTTTTATTCTCTCACACAAAATAAATTATTTTTTCACCCAGAAAAACGATAAAAAAACTATACGACTTGGGTGGGTGTTGTCCCTTTTCTTCTTACGTCAAAAAATGGGACCAGACTCACCATCGCATTACACTTATTCTCATTACTTAAAAGACGTAGTGAAACGGAAAATGTTGGGAATTACAGGTGGCACATGGATGGGCTGGGTAAATTTATTAAGATTTATTACAATGTCTATTAATTTTGTTTGAACAAGTCAATTTAGTATATTGTAAACACTCGTCGACTTTTAAGCCATTTGGCCAGTTTCCACATAATTGCGTTGAATTGCTCCCTCTACTTTAAAATTGCTAAATGGCCTAAGAAATTGCATTGCGTTATTACTTTCTACTGGACTGGCAGCTTAGTGCACTTCAGATCTATTTTAATGTTAATTGAATTAAATTTTCTGTTGACTTTTAGGAGAGGAAGATGGAGTTGAATCAGGCACTTGTGAAAATGGATCATGGTGGCAGCGCTGATGGTATCCTTCAAGTAAGTTCATTTACTTCCATATGATCCCGGGTAACAGATTTTAGTAAGTTTTAAGGACAGCTTGACTGACCCATCATTTTTTTTTCACCTTTTGTTTTTAATCAAATAAATATAAAATAATAAATCATTAAACATATATTCGGCTGACCCAGGTTCGTGCTGATCGTATCCAATCCGATCTCGAGGAACTACTGAAGGCTTTAACTGAACGTTGCAAAAAACATGGAATTGATGTCAAGTCAACTGCGGTTATTGAGCTTCCGAAGGGTATCATCTTTCATCTCATGCTATCAGGAATACTCCATTAGCAATAATGTCACTGTATCTGTATAATATTATAATAAAATGATATCTGCCGTGTGGGATGAGGATTGGGATAAATTCGAAGATGAAGGTTTGACACTCTTTCTTTTATACTCGTAGTAACTATATATCAGAGAAGGAGCAATGTCAGCTCATTTTGTTAAAAGATATCATCGTTGGTGGGTCAATCCGACCCGTGTTCCACACAAAATATCCGTTTTGACCTGTGTTCTCACGTTATTCTCTTCAACCACATTTGCACTTTGCACTAAACTAGTTTGCAATGACAGGTTTCTCATTTGATGCTACGGTGCCTGCAAATACCAAATCCACATCTCAGGCAGAAAACTCGTTTCCGAGGAAGTCAGAGAAGCCATTCGAGACTGAATCAGCATACGCACATAGCGAAGATGAGTCGGCTAAAAGCCCAGCTGGTAGTCCCACAACACAAAAGATATTTGAAAGTCCAACCAAGGAGGATTCATTTAACCATTTCGGAAAGAGCTTTGATGCTGACACAGAAAGGTACCAATTGGATTCTGTTTATGGTCTGATCTTTCATTGTCTAAATACAACAAAACGTGTACCTATACCTTGTTTGCTGGAAAGATCTAAACATGCACTAGTCTATTGCTCTTGTTTATTGAGTTCGATCTTCTTCTATTAGGGGTTTTGATGACCAAGGATGGGGTACTTTCGACAACAATGATGATGTAGATTCGGTGTGGGGATTCAGTAGTGACACAGCTAAGGTGAGTTCATATATTTTTTTTTCAATTATATCATTGCATTCAATGGATAGTGTAATAAGTTTATAGAAGGGTATTACAACGTAAGGTGGAAAAATGCTACATATGTGCTACTAAATGAAAAGATAAATAAATGCTTTAGAGTGAAAATTAATACTGAAACTGAACCAATCCATATCTGAAAATTAATGCTACTTACTGCTCTAGAACGGACCTGGAAACTGAACCAATCCATATCTGGTTTGTATCAATTGCAAACTGTTTTGGTATGCTTGTCATAATTAGAAAAAACATAAACCTAGAACAAAGCTGTTTGAAGATAAAAAACAATTGGAAACGTATCTCTATGAATGCAAAAAACTTCATTTTTACAGGATGCCGAACATGAGAAGCATGGAGAGAGTTATTTCTTTGACTCCAGTAGCTTCACTGCAAGTCCAAGGAAAAGTGATTCCCCGCAAGGCAGTAATAGTTTCTTCCACAAAAAGAGTCCATTTGGGTTTGATGATTCGGTTCCTGGCTCACCAGCTTCTCGAGCTGGCACCTCACCACGGTACAGTGGGGGAGGAGCAGAGAATTCTTTCTTTGATAATTTCTCGAGATACGATTCTTTCAGTGCCACTGACCGAGGTTCTCCCAAACAAGAAACCTTCTCGAGATTTGATTCCATGAGCAGCTCCACACATGATAATAACTTCTCAAGATTCGACTCAATGAGCAGCACGGCACAAGACCGTAGTTTCGCAAGGTTTGATTCAATGAGTAGCCATGCGGGTTTTGACCATGGTCATACATACTCATTTGATGACTCAGATCCATTTGGGTCAAGCGGACCGTTTAAGGTGTCGTCAGAAAGTCAAACGGGGAAACTGAAACTGATAAATGGGCATTTTAGTTTGGAGTTTGGTGGTATTATTATACTGTGAAGAGGGTTTTTGTATTCATGAAGGATGGGTGGGAGTCCCATACACATTGCAAACTTGTTTAAGTTTCAAAAATTATATATAATTCGCCAGAAATCCTGAAAAAAATGATGTCAAGCAACAAGATGTGCTGTATGGATTGATATAAAGATATTAGTTATTCTTCTCATACACATGATTTTCAGTTGCAACTATATATTATAGGTAGATTACATGTACATGCTTAGCTAAATATAACAGTTGTTTATGGGGATTACCATGTATTTTCTTTTCTTCTACCTGCTTGATAGTTTGTGTTTGTATCACTTGCTTGTCTTTGATTCCATTGCATGGGAACTTTACGATATTTCTTTGGTATAATCTTGACTAGAAATTCTAATATTGGATTGCGATTACTATAAATATATGGTTTTGATTGTTAGATGCTTATTGTAAAAATAATGTATGCTAAAGTTTAAACATTAGGCGTAGTCAAATTTGATACTCATTGTGTGGTACCTTCTAACTATGGATTGGCTTGTCTTAGAAAATTATCGTGAGAAAGTGTTTTGCGCGTCGTTACACTTGTTATGAACAGGGATGATGGTCTTTGATGCCACTGACATGTAATATAGATTAATGGCTATTTGTGATGAAAGTGGCAATGCAGTTCTCTGGTTTTGGAGTGCAATTGGTATCGTCGAAGTTACATTTGGTAAATCAATCCTTCAAAAAATTATCGTCGAAGTTACATTTGTATAAGCGGTAAAGATTGTTTGCTAATATTTTTGATTACATGATAACCGCCGCCGCAACGCTGGTACCTTTCTAGTTGTAATAATGAGATATTCATCAAGCAATATGTATTGCATGACTTGAAAAAGTATTTATATCATAGCTGAATATGCACTTACAGGGTTTAAAAGTGGGATTTAAAGTTGATTTAGGGTCAACCCACCTGTATTACTTAAATTGTGATTTGAGAGTAGAATTATTCAAATTATTAGAAGCAAGAAGATCAATTGAACATAGTAGTTATATATAGGAACTGCTAACAAATTATTCAAGTACCGCTAACATTAAAGTAACAAGACATATCTGGAAAAAAGAGAGGATTGTCTAGGATAAAACTTACATGTAGGAAGGTTTCTAAAGCGACTATCATCTATTATCTTACTCTACACATCGCAACTTCAAAAGACCACAATCTATTCTTAATCCGTCAGAAATCGAAAAAAATCTACAAACAAGCCGAAGAATAATAGTTTGCCGGTATAATAATAAATGATTTCTAATCATATACATTTCATCAAACACGTGGTGGGTGTCTACTACAGAAAAAGTAAAGCATTTTCGTTATCAACAAAAAACTAAAACTTAATATTTACGATTAATAAATCAAACTTGTAATTGGACTACCAGTAACTAACAAATAAAAATTACAATCTATTAGGAAAATATAATAGTTGACATATAAACAAACGCCTTTGTTATTCGACTAATTGGACCACTGAATAACTCTTAAAGGCGAATAAAAGCTGATAGCCCCACCATGTTGTGATTGAGTTGGGAACATACTATTTGTGACGTCTTCTTCTTGCTCACAAATTAGTCTTACACCAAACTCCTTCACCTCAATATCTTCATTATTCTCTTCAAAACAAAATGTTACAAAATTCTTTCCTTTCTCCCATCCCCACCGTGTATCCCTCGTATAATGCAACCATATCATATATGAATCTTGGATTCCTATCACCTCTTTCTCAAAATAATCGCTAATTACATCTGGAATGTAATCGAATGGATTCAGAGAAGCTCCATCAAAGTTCTTTAGAGAGTATCCAGTTCTCAATTTGTGAGGCTTTTTTCTCTTAAAAACAACACAAGCTCCATATCCCCTAAACTTATCATAACACCAATCTGATGGTAATTCAACCTTTACATGTTTTCCCTTACTTCTATTTGTAAACCACTCTGGAATGCTATTCCCATGACATCCTATATCTAAATAATAATAGCCATCGTCTTGCAAGAAGAATTCACATCTGTTAGTCTGGAAACCCAAAAGCCCAAGGATAGCAGAAAGCTGGTGAATAAAGCCTTGGGAAGTTATAGATGAGTCAAGACACTGAGTCTTCGATATTGACCCCTCGCTATCAATGGTAACATTCTTAAACAGCTTTGGACAATTGCTGAAAACTTGGTACCAGATTGGGTCTTTATATATTCCCGACACTTCTCTTAAGGAGGTGCAATTAGATGCATCAAGATTATTTAGGCTATGTGGAAGTTCGGGCATCACTTCCAGCTTCTTGCAACCAATAAGTATAAGATGTTGAAGATGAGAAAGTTGACTCAAACTTCCAGGCAAGCTAGTAAAATTGTTCCCTTCTAAGTGTAGACTAGATAGACATGATAAGCCTCCAATGCTCTCAGGCACTTCTAATAAATTGTTCCCTTCTAAGCGTAGACTAGATAGACATGATAAGCCTCCAATGCTCTCAGGCACTTGTTCTAAATTGCAGTAGCTTAAATTCAGTCTCTTTAACATATGTAAACCTTCTAATGAAACTGATCTTTGGGGATGTAGTTGTTTACTTAGTAAACCAAAAGGAGCAGTGATTGAAGTCCACCATCTAGGTTGAATCCTCCCTTGTCCACCGAATGACAATGATTCAAGGTTTATTAGAGAGGATACAAAAGAAGGAAGTTGTGTAATGGCATCCGTTTCCGCTCTACCTGCAAAATTCTGAAGCCTTTTGCAGTCTCTCAGATTTAACACAGCAAGCCTCTTGAGCATTCCAATTGAGGGGTGAATGCTAACCAAATTCACACAACCTTCAAGATCTAGCTCTTCGAGATTTGAAATCTCCGAGAAGTCAGGGGGGTTGTTAGGTTACAACAGTACCTTAACTTCATTACTTTCAACCTTCTAAAGCACTGACATCGATAGAACAAAAAGGAAGATAAGTTCTCGGATCATTAGGTATCAAATAGGAAAACACGTGTGTACAAGGAAATACCTTAGGTGTCGTCCAAAAATTTTTTATGCTGCTGTAAGACAGGTCAATGGCCACAATGTTTTCTGGATAGAAATCTGAAGGTAAGTACCTGAAAGGGCATCCATGCCAATAAAACAAGCTTAGCTCATTAGACAAATAATACAGATTTCCTGAGAAGATCACATTGTGGCCCTTCAGTTCAAGTTTCTGCTCATATACTTTTTCCTCTTGATAGATTTTCAGGATCCGCAACTTTTTCATATGTGCAAAATCAATAGCATCTATGTGAACCTTTTGGCTAAATTTCTCTAACGGAAGGACTAGAACTTCAACTTCTTCAGTTATTGGCACCTGGAAAAGCAAGAACATGTAGCTTCATTAGGATATTTTGCTAATACTTTAATGTAGAGAAAAAAGAATCATATACCACTACTTACCTTCTTTTCACTCAATACATTGTAAACTTCAGATGAATTCCACAATCTCCTCTGTTTCCCAGTCATGATAAATTCTTCACGAACAATTTCCATTGCCATGCTTTGAATCAACTCATGCATTTGAAGACGCATATCATATGCAGGTACTGTTATTAGGAACTTATCAGCTAGAACTTCAATAATAGCATTTGCAGAACAATGACTGCTGTCTAGCACACTTGCAGCAAAATCTTTGTTTTCCCCAATGAAGGCACATGCAATGTCAAGAAACATTCTTTTCTGATCAGATGCCAAGATATCAAAACTTGGTCGAAGTTTTTGTACTATCTCTGAATTAGGATATGTTTGGAGTCTATCCAACTCACTTTTCCAAACATACAGAGACTTATGATACAATAGTCGACCAAAAACTTTGAGAGCCAAAGGGTGACCTTGCAAATATTTCACAATTTGGGAAGCAAATTCTTCAAAATCATATGTAGGATGCCTTTTCCCAAATGCATATAAACTAAAGAGCTCAAGAGCTTCACACTTATCTAAATTCCCCATTTCATGGATTTCATCCACTCTATGTGATCTTAGCAACTGTTTATCTTTACCAGTGAAAATAATCAAACTTCCTGGGCAAAACCATGTAGGTGAACCTGCTAGTGCTTCTAACTGCTCATGATCATTCACATCATCCAAAACAAGCAGGATCGGCCTTGATGACATCATCTTCTTTATTACCATAATTCCTTCACCAACACTTGATATCTTCAAATCTTCTATTTTCGAGATCTTTCCAATCATATGCAGTTGGACTTGAATCAGGCCTTGTCGTTTTGTGACTTCTTTGACATCTTCACAAAAGCAACTCCTTTCAAAGTGGACATACATCAAGTTATAAATAGCTTTGGTAAGGGTCGTCTTTCCTATTCCGCTTATACCACATATTCCAATCATGTTAACCTTATCAGACCCAACGAAGCGTGACAAGTCTAATTTGTCGAAATGGATATCTATGCCAACAAGGTTCTCACCAACATGCAAGGGTCCGTCACATAATGTTTTGAGGATTTCTCTGGAAATGGAATCGATGAACTTGGACTCAAACCTGTTTACCACAAAGACACAATAAGTAAGAGAAACTACTTAGTGTTAAGCTTTAGTAGAGCTACAAGATAATTACACAAAAACAAGAAATTTACCCATTTGTCATGTCCTGGAGATCCCATCCAGATAAGTTAGCCGCCATTGATAAAGCTTCCTTCCATTTATCCACCTCTGTTCTATTTGAAACATCATGCTTGGCAAATGCTTCAGCATAGCTCCCAGTTTGTTTCCTTACGAGGTCAGGTTTAACATCATAAAAGATTATTTGAACCTCGTGTTTAGGCTTTCCCATTTGCTTGCACTCAAGTATTTTGACAAGTTCCCTCAGACACCATGATGAAGAAGCGTAATTTTTGGAGAAGATAACTATCAAAAACCTTGATTCTTCAATTGCTTTGTAGAGATGAGGGGATATGTATTCTCCTTTAGGCAATTCTCTATCATCTCTAAAAGCATGAATTCCTTTTTGCTTGAAATCCTTGAACATATGATCCATGAAGTTTTTGCGGATATCTTCACCTCTGAAACTTACAAAGACGTCATATTTCCACCGATGAGGAATGGACGTAGTAGCCATTATCAATAATGAGATCGAGCTGCATGTGTTCACGAGAAAAGATCATCAGAAAGAGTAAAAATACAAATACAGATGAAACACTAATTAAATCCAAGTAGCAACAAACATGCGGGTGCTTTTGTGTTATACCACGTAACATGTAGACAGGATATACATGCTAGTTGAAATATTGAACTTGATAACTTTTGCAATTCAATCTTGATAATACTATTTTCTATTGTTCATACTAATGTAAAATCTGTGGTCTACAAAAACTTGTTGAAATATTGGACTTGATAACTTCGACCGGATGATCCTAAAACTATTGCGATCCTAAAAACTACAACGATCCTACCTTTAACGGTTTAAAAATTACAAATATGACATAAGTTTTCTTTGGCTATATATAATACTTTTTGCTTTGTTTAGTATGCAAATAGAAAAATGAAAGAATAAAAAGTAATTAGAAATGACTTACAATAAGATAGCGATGATGAATGGATGGAAGTATTTGAAATGAATGCGATCAAAATAAAAGTTACATTACTGGAGTTATAGAAAGAGTAAAGGCAAGTTGATTGGTTGACTTCAAGTCAACTTTATCTTCACTTCCAGTCCCTTGACTTTAAGATAAGAGAAAACTGAGCATCAACTTTGAGGTTTAAGGTTCCTTTGTACTTCGAGGTTTTAAAATGCTACTTTTATTGTGTCTTTTACTGTTTTTCTGTTTTGATTTTGAGTTTCAGAATTGTTTTGATTATATATTTTTGTTCTCAAAATTAATTTCATCCATCAACTTAATGATCATATTAAATAGATAATATTTGTGCAAAAGGTGGATCTAAAAAAATGAGGAAATCAGTTGTGAATTTAATATTGTGTTGTGTTGAATTTTTTGATTACGTTTATATGTTCTTACGATGATGATGGTTGTGAGATGGAAATAAACCTGAAGAGATTTTGGATACTTTTTTGTTAAAGTAAAGTAACACTAAAATAAGGTATTTGTTCAGAAATCTAAACCTTAGTTTTATGCATCATAGTTGGCTAAGGAAGCACTGAAATTGCTTCCAATTAGATGTAGAATGCCCACATAACTTTGCTCACGTGAGAATGATGCGTGTGGGTAAATGAACGGTCCAAAAATGAAGTGGTTCGAATGGGTCAGGCAAGTAGAATAACGGCTCTAAACGGGTGATTATCTGTTTGGGTCGGGTGGGTTGGACCCAAAACGCTATACGCCCACATACTTTTACAGAATTGTTATTGCTTCATACCTGCAATTTATGAACATAACATGGATCAGTTCATACAAAAATATGAAATTACATTTATCATATATCACTAAGTAATCTGATCTCAAAACAAAGTTATCACATTTTTTTTGAAAGGCATAATGTTCGATAAAAGAACATAGAATAATATCTTTTACTTGGGGTTTCTAAGCACGATGATGACTGAATCGCCACGTAGAAACATTTGCTGATAAACCTATCTTTTGAACTTATGAAACGAATGTTTCCTACAAAACAACTCATCAAATCTGATCAATAAGATGGAAACATCATTTATTTGTGAGTAGTCATCATAATTTGATTCCCACAACACATATACAAAATTACAAAATAGTATTGGGCTTGAATTCACATTCAAGCATTTTATAAAACTTCATATTAACACCACTTGTAATCTCAGTTAAAGAATCCATATAGCTTGATATAACATATCCATTTCAAGTTAAAAATATCTAATTAACACAAAATAAAGGACAAATAGAAAAAAGATATTATACCTGATCGAGTCGTAGCAGTGCTTTGGATCAATGCGGTCATTAAACTAAAAGAAAACAACTGATTAGATGTTGAATTTACAAATGAAATCTTACCAGGCCGCTAATGGGTGTGATTAGTGATCGATAAAGATGGAATGTGAGTTTTGCCTCACGTAAAACTTTGAAATTTCTTTGTTTTAAGAGAAGGATTTGAGCAAAGTGTAGTATTTTTTGTTTTGAAAATTTTAAATGATAAATTATTAGTAGTATATTTGGTTTATAACAAAAATAATTCGAAATCCATCGTCTAGCGGTTAGGATATATGGCTTTCACCCAGGAAATCCGGGTTCGATTCCCGGCAATGGAACTTTTTAATGTTTTACATCACATTTGGGTTAAGTGGAATCAGGCCATTGCAACACCGAAGTGTGGCCTCAAAATAGTTGCTCTTTAACTCAAAATAGTGGTGTCATTTTGAGTTAGATAATCTTTCATTCACTATTATTTACTGTTAATTAATGGGTAATATAAATTCCAAGTTAAGCTCTTGAAAAATCTGAAATCATCTCAAGTTCTGAATCTGTGACAATCTCACATAGGTAACATTCTAGTAGTGGTAAAAGCGGTTTTCATTTTGCTATTTTGTTTTGTATCTTGAGATTACAGGTTCTAGTTGGTTCTGTTAAGTGTCTTGAAATTACAGGTTCTAGTTTGTTTTGTACGTTTGTATCTCGAAATTGCTATTTTGTTTTGTTATTTCGTTTTAAACGAGCTGGGAAACCCGCGCGTTGCAGTAGGAGTGTTTAGGTATATGTTGTTTGTGGTACTGTTTGTTAGGAAACTTTTTTACATCATGCATACATTGTTACACTTTGTATAGATTCTATATGATCGAAAATTTGCACAAGTTGCAAGTGTTCTAGATATCAATATTTACAGTCTCAATTCTAAAGATGTATGTGAGAGTTGTACACAAAGAAAACACATCTTGAAAATAAATTTCATCATAAGCATGGTTATGCCCAAGCTTCATTGTCCTTATACTAATACATGTTCTGCAAACCTCTTGACCATAATCAAAATATCCATCTCTTAACAGCAATTTTGCTATAGTCTCTAACAACGGTGTCTTTAACATAATTACATCTTTCCATACATACTCATCGATCTCCTGGGCCATGTTCAAGTTTGCATTAGTCTGTTTCTTCAAGTATCAAATATGATAACAAAATAATGTAAATTATGCTGAGATGTTAAAGTTAGCAATCCCAAACACCCACCATCTCGTAACCAACAATCTGTCATCAAAGATTTAAGTCATTTAACTACAAATAAAATTAATAAGCTCTTTAAGGGTTGGCATGTGATTGATTGTTTTGAACTTCTGCTTAAAGAAATGAGCAACATACCATGAATTACCATTTTGACTCCTACCAACTAACCTATTACGCAATCTCTTCAAGTGGCCGCAAAAACTGGTAGAAAATTTAACTTAAAAACCTTACAGTATGGTGCTATGGTAAATGAAAGAGCTTAGAACACAAAAGTGAAGATTTCAACCCATTTGCTCACAAATATGTTGAAAGTTACCTTAACATAAAAGAAGTTACCTACTCTTTAACAGGTGAACTGAAAATTTATGTGCTATAATTTCACTATAACATCATTCCAAATTCACTCATAAAGCATGAGCAAACAAATATACAACTTACCATCATCATTATCAATTATCAACACCAACATCTACTCGTCTAAAAGCAAGATTCACCTTCTAATAATGATGATGAGAAAATTTTCATCAGATGTAAATCAACCTTTTGTTGCCATGGTCAACATCTCATCTTTGACTTTAACTACTCCGACTTCATACAATTTGACCATTTTGCTTGCTCTTTCAGGTCTTCAATTCTTTTCTTTAACCCTTGTATGAACAACAAAATTTGTAACTAAAAAATTAATGGTAATATGTTTATAATTTTAGTACATTGTTTGAAAATTTAAATAGGCATGTAACTCACTTAATATCTTCCAGCTCAATAACCACTCTTCTATTCGGTTTCGGTTTCCTTTCTCCAGGAATAACGTCACCAACAACAGCAACATGTCTGATTACATCTGAAATACAACATAAATATAATTTACCTGTTGTGACTTACTTCACTTAAATTCATATCTATAGTTATAGCAATAAAAAAGATTGGCAAAACTCACCCACAACTTGTTCTTCCTTAACACTGTATTCAACAAATCAGTAAAAGAGATAAAAGCGAACCAATACTTTGATGCAAAAACCGACTGAGAAGCCTTCACTAATATTGTATTAATATTTTTCTGTATAAAAGAGATTGTTGCAAAAGCATGTCTGCCATCCAAGAATCAGGGTCACATAGGTGAACCTGAAGTCAACCATAATGATTTGACCCATAGTTAGAACTTGTTTCCGTCCAAACACCCTTGTTTGTTTCACCTGAGCTATTTTGACCCATAGTTCAGTGTGGGATTGTTTTTGGAGGTACTGTTTCCCCCCTTTTAGTATATATAGATAATTATGAATTTGTTTTCACCCAACACCTCTAAGTAGACACGTGTAAAACAATATCTTATCTCTACTATATGGAAACGTGAGTTGAGTATGATATTGTATACCTTATTTCTGTACTTCCAACGTTGACATTGCTTTAGTAAAATAGGTGGCCATTATACCTCAAGCTGTTCGAAGTTGCTACTTCTGATATTAAATTTACCATGCAGGAGTTCTTCGTTCTTCTCTAGGATGCATATCATATCCTGCATATCGATCAGAATTATTTGAATATTTATAAGTTGGGAGGAAAATATATCATCCCTTCATTCCATCCACTGAATACACGTCCCCTTCTACGTTCTATCCGAAGCTGTAACCATTAAACAGAATAAAAACATTGAAATGTGATGGGTGCTTAAAGAATGTAAAAGTTTGAAACATTACCGACATATATAAGATTTTGAGACTTGCCTGGTCATTTTTCAATAAAGCCCTCCAGTTTCGCAACTCAACCAAGGCCTTGACAGAGCGATATGAAAGGGCAATTCGGTAATTTAAGTCACCAACCCATATAACTCGGCTGGCATCATGCAAAAGGAAGATTGTGATGTTAATAATTGATGAAAACATTCTGTGATAATATTCAAAGGGGGCAATATTAAACCATTACTTAATTATAAACAGGCAGATTGTGCTTTGTCTGAAACGGGCAAATAGGTATATATAATAAGCAAATGTATCTAAAGGAAACGGGGCAAATGGGTAGAACGCGCCCAAGGTCTCCTGAAGTATTATGTTTCTAACGTATCGAACGTTTTATTGCCTTTCCCTTAAAAAATTCGATTACCTCCTGGCATGAAATAAATTTGAAAACATATTTGACATACTAACCGTGTATATTTGTTTTTTTTTTTTTTTTTTTTTTTTTTTTTTTTTTTTTTTTTTTTTTTTTTTTTTTGTGTGAACTTTTAGACAAAAAATGTGACGGTTCAACCCGAACCATTTTGACCTGTTACATGACCACCCCAATTTGCCACCTTTGATTAATGGTAAGAGCCTATGTGTCTTACTCATGTTCTAGAATCATTTGAGGAGAGTTCTCATCTTCCGTTCCTTGAACACGTGGAAACCGAGTTTTTTTCATGATTTCCATCACATCAGAATTTCTTCTGAGTTCGTCGCCTTCCTTTTGTCCAGATGTCAAATGACTACATATGAAGCAAAAGCTTATTTTGTGCAACGACATGCTAATTGATATTGATCCCTGAAAAGACAATTACTTTAGGGAGATTCGGTAATTATTATAGTTTATATCACTAAAGAAAAAAGAAGAAATAACTATACCTTGTTTCTGTGATATGGGACATAGTTATTACTATTCGTGTTCAACGTTAACTCCCCCGGGGTTAAGTATGAACACCTTTGAAAACGGGTCTTCGGTAAGCTAAAGCTAATTTGCACGCAAGCTAAATACGGAAGAGGTGTACACAAACATCAACTTTGATCCATATAACTACAAATAGCATAAACCGGGTGAGAACCAATAAAAACATGATCTCTATAACGATTATATTATGAAATGATTTCAACGAAGAAACAAATAAATGATAAGAAAACATACTTTGCAAAATTTTCAGTCGCATTGGTGGTGATTAGTTGATTATCAGCTTCTGGTATATTCAAATGATCTGCAGAACTATAAAAACCGGATATCAGTTATCGAGTATCGATCACGTTCATTTAAAGGTTCAACATATACAATCATGAGAAGCAACCACGTGTAACTAAAACGCCAATATTAAGTATGTGCGCCACGAAAACGACACCCAAATTATCTGTGCCACATAGAAACAAACTTACCTGTACATTTTAGGGGTGTTTGGCATTGTTTTTCGAAAACATATTATGAGGTTTGCGAATAAAGTACAGTTTCGAAACGCAATAATCTGAAAGAAAACAATCTTACAACCTTAAAATAAATTACAGATTATATAATACTACGTAGTCGATATCAGTTGCAATATGTCAATTAAAACAGAAAAATACATCTTACCCTTATTTCTAATCTTTTTTCACCTTTTCATTCCTCCTGCCAGCAAAGTAATGTTGATCATACTGCACAAATATAATAGAAATCAGTTAGCATTGATAAAATATTAAAGGAATGAAGAAATAGAATGAATGAATGAATACCTTGAGGGATCTAATTTTGGAAGTTGCAGCACGATACATGATAATATGATAATTTTGATATTATTGGTTTAATTGATAAAATTATATATATTAAAAGATGAGAAATGGAATGAATAGTGAAATACAGTGCTTCAACAGTGCCGCGCCTTTTTTTTTTTTTTTTTTTTTTTTAGTTTCAAAAATTCGTAAAAAATACTCCTGAAATCGATAACTCTTTGCAAAATTAGTCCTTTTTCAAAAAATATGTTTCAAAATGGGCAAAAAATACCCCTGAAGTTGACAAGTCTTTGCAAAAGTAGTCCTTTTACAAAAAATCTTTTTAAAAATTGGACAAAAAATACCCCTGAAGTTCGCGGCTGTTTGCAAAATGAGTCCTTTTACTGTTCATGCTACATTAATTTTTTTTTTTTTTTTTTTTTTTGAAAATAATTTCGAAAAAATAAAAAAAATAAAGTTTTTGAAAAAATATTTTCAAAAAACTTTAAAATTAATTTTTCTAAAAAAAAAATCAACTATCTGAACAATCCGCTGCAACGCGTTTTTGAAAAAATATTTTCAAAAAACTTTAAAATTAATTTTTCTAAAAAAAAAAAAAACTATTTGAATAACCCGCTGCAACGCGCGGGCTTCCCTGCTCGTTTATATTAAAAATTGGGGCTGATTTCAAAGATGATGATCATGAAAAACTATTTCGCACGTGTGAGATCTGGGCTTGGTCTTTGGGTTAATTTAGTCTTTGATGGGCCAATGGTACACTAAGAGGTTAGCCCATTTTTATCTTTTTTTTGGAAAGGCAACCATTTTTATTTGGGGAAGAGTAAATTGCAAAAATCATCCTTGTGGTTTGGTCAAATTGCACGTTTCATCTTTGTGCTTCATTAAGTGCAAAAATCGTCCTTATTTTGCAATGTTACGTGCACTTTTGGTCTGCCATCATTGCAAAAATCGTCCTTGTTGTTTGCCAAATTTCACTGTTTAAGGACTAAAAGTGCACGTAACAGTGCAAAATAAGGACGATCTTTGCACTTAATGAACCACAAGGACGAAACGTGCAATTTGGCCAAACCACAAGGACGATTTTGCAATTTACTCTTTGGGGAATGTATTAAGGTGGTTATCGGGTTTTTCGGTTTATTTTGTTTTTGAAATTTGTATTAGAGGATTTTTGATTGTTTTTTTTATATATGTAAATATATAAATATATATTTGTATTATGTGAATTCGATTTTCGGTTCGGTTTACATTATACCGAAACCATATCCAAACCAAAAACCAAATATTTGATTTGGTTCGGTTCAGTTTGGTTTCGGTTTTTTATTCTTGTAGGTATTACCCGATTTGTGAACACCTCTAGAATGTATTACACTTGATATAAAAATAACGTAATTAATTTGTTGATGTTGATAACCGATAATGTTGGTAACAGCTAGTAGAAAATGTAAAAAAACTGACAAAAAAGTAAAAAAAAAAAAAATAAATAAAATAAAAAAAAGAAAGAAGACAAAAACGTAAAAAAATGACTAATGGTGCAAATACGAAAAATAACGTGTAAAAAGAAAGAAAATGTAAAAAAACGGACGAAAAAGTAAAAAAACAGACAAAAACATTAAAAAAAAACATAAAAAAAGGTAAAAAAAAATGGAAGAAAACTTAAAAAATGGACGAAAACGTAAAAAAAATGACTAACGGTGCAAATACAGTTAACCCAGAGGACTAACGATGTAAATATTTTCTATCTCGTTAGGAGATAACGGAGAAATAATTTGCGCCGTTTGTCCTTATTTTAACGGATGGATATATATAGGTTAACTTTTACTAATGGAGTGATGTATCTGTTGAAACTTTTGCGAGAAGGATGTATAGTGCGAATCGGGATAAACCACAGGGATGTATTTTGGAGTTTACTCTAAAATAAAAATCCAGAAACACAATATAAGAAAAGGGTTAAGAACAACCTCCTAATGTTTTTGCCTTTATCGGTAAGTGACATGATATAACGGGTTATGAGCTCAAGTCTCAATCTAAACATGCGTAAATTATGAGTTGATTTAACCGTGTAAATAATCTACTTTTTCAAAAAAGAAAAACTGTTAACTTTCCGACGACATGCTATTGTTATTCTTATTAATCCCTTTGTTGCAACGGAGATTCACTTGCACCGCTTCCGGGCTATCCAAAAGAATAGTCGCCTTAAGATTAGCCGGATCGCATTTTCGAGTTGTAAAAAAAAAAAAAAAAAAAAAAAAGTGTGACAGAACTAACCAATGGCATAACCGCATAACCCTAGTTTCGACCTTAAGAATTTAAGAACACAATGTAAGAAAAGGACTCATAATATGGTTTTGGAACTCATTGCATTTGTTTTTTCTTTAATAGTAAGTGACATAACTAGTTAAGTGCAATATAAGTAAGAATCAAATGAGTTCAATTCTCAATTGAGACATTTATGAAAATTTTTTTTTAAAGTGTTTTAGAAAAAGAAAGCCAAAATAATAATGCTAGCCTCAACTTATATAACACAAAAACTCTTTATATTTGTATACAACAAAAAATCGACAATATGTATACTTACATTTTATTTATCTATTCCTTATACATTACAACATATATATAGGTGAAAATTTGTTCTTTTTTGCGATGTGGGATTGGAAACTTGATACCTTATATTCTCGTGACTTTTTGATAGCAAGTAAAGTAGAACAAAGTGGAATTGAGAAAATGTGTGAAGAGAGATTCCTAAGTTTGTGAAAGCAATTGAGTTTAAAATTCAACGAGTTGTAAAAGTGTGTTTATTGCTTAGGACTAAACTCGTAATTTTCTATCAAGTTATAACAAGATTACATATTCATTTTGCACTCTTTTTGTATGTGTAGTTCTGTGACAAGAAAATGGTACGTATTTGTAGTTTGTTTTGGTTATCTAGTAAATTAAAAAGTTTGTGTATAAGTTTTTCTTTACATGTATAAGAAAAGAGTTGAATATAAAGCAAAAATGAAATTAGAAGAATTATGTGAAAGGTACGGTTTGTTTGTGTTTTATGTTGAGCAAGTAATTTATTCGAAAAGACATCACCCTCTTCATTTTTTGCATTGATTGATGCTTCTAAAATAAGTCACTAGTCTACAAACCTATACACCGACTTTAAGACATTTAAGTCAAAATCCAAAAATACTTGAGTAATTATTTGTTTAAACAAAAGGAATTGAGAAGTTGTATAAATTGATAGCTATACCATCAATATTATTGACATCACGTCAACAATATTTAGTAAGAAGTAGCCACCAATATAATACTCATCCAACGATACCAACTTTGTATAAAGGATGGTATATAACTAAGTAAAAATTTGATAATGCACCGACGTGGGATTGCAAAACAAATCGTAGCTACTAATGTTTAGGGCTGAGCAAATGAACAATTTTGATTGGACGGACCAACCGAGACCAGACTGTGACAAACGGTAAATTTGCTCTAATATTTAATTCATAACAGTTCATTAATTGTGACTAAATCACATGATCAGACCATTATATGTTTAACCCGGATAATAGATCTGCACATATTGTCACCCAGAAATCTCACCTGGAGCAGTGAAATTATTACATCTTGCATTTTACCCACTGAAGTGTAGTAAAAACGGGAAGTTATCCCGGTTTCACTCAGACTGACACCACACGCAAACTAGAAATAAAACTGAGGATCAGAAAACTTTAGTGAATATTTAATGACTCAAAAATATAATCAAGTATTATATAACGACTTTAAAGATATAACATCTCATATTTGTGACGGTTCCATGACAGACTCAAATTTGAAACAGTTTAACGAGACGCGGGTATAATAAAATACCACCCTTTAATAATACATACTTATAAAATTTAAAACACCACCCACCCCACTCACATTTTCTTCCCTTCCTTTTTGACCGTCCCTTATCCTCCCCAAAAACCCAGTCGACATATCACTATCACTGCCATTTTTCCCTTTTAACACTGCCACCATCACAAGACTTAGAAATACCTTTAAGTCAAACCTATGGGGTTGCAAATGATGTAGAAGGAACACCCAAATGGAAGTTTTATTATCCCCAAGATCCGAAAGCAGTGATGGAGCTATTCTCCATTTCTTCTTTTTAAACTCGTATCCAATGGACATTCGAATCACGCCTCAATAACCATAATCAAGTTCTGAGATTCAAGAATACTCAAGGAGGAGCAAAAGATTTTTGGTGGGTTGTGATTCGAGTAGGGATAACTGGGTTCGGATTTGGAGTATTGTTCGAGGTCATTCCCTCTCAACAATCTTTGTAAGATTTACTTATATTTTTAGATCCAATTAACTAGGTCGAATGAAAGGAATAAATTAAGTGTTGATATAATTATTTCGGTTGAAAAATCTGTTAAGAATTGTTGTTGTTAGTGTTTCTTAGATTTGAATGATGATGAAATAAAGTGTTGTTCATGTTTAAAATTCTATTATAAAGATTTCCAGAAGCAGTGTTAGATATTGAGGAATATTGTTAAGTGTTGTTGTTAGTGTGGCTTAAGAAGCTAGAGATCATAGGACTGGAGCAATAGAATTTTAAGTTTGTTAGTCGTTGTGACTATGTGATGATTCAAGGCAAGTCAGAAACCATGGATTTGATGTAGTGAATTTGGATTGGTAATGGTGGATAATAGGAATAGAATAGCGAAACCAGGACACATCCTTGCTAGGATGATGTTAACAAATCCTGTGACTAACCATAGCCAGGAAATGACCCCCAAGCTAGGTTCATAAGTGGTAAATATCGGCTGGAAAATCAACTCGCGTGGGGGAGGTGATGGCCAAGTCTGTGTCGAATGGGTACTCTCTCTTAACGAACAATATTAGGCCTTCATGATAAGGGATTTAGAAAAAAAATATTTGGTCAAAAGAACTAGAGTATGCTAGGAATCATTTTTGCCCTTGGTTCGGACCTAGAGGGACATGTTTCGACCTTAGGTTTAAACCCTATTTAGACCAAACTCCTTGCTCTGAAATAAACCAAAATGGTCACTCGAATGGGCTGCTCCTTCGACAAGCATGCTTAGACCCAACATTAGGAGCCAAGGGGTGTGTGTGATATTAGACCAAGATTTAAAACTAAGACTACTAGGATTTGGAGTACACGACCAGGAAGCCTTTGACCTTTGATATGTCGACCTATAAGATAGAAAAGGACCCAAGGTAAGATCACCAAATTAGGCCCCAATGGTTGAAGGCGAGTAGTATTCGAATATTGGTCACAAAATAAGGCTGAGACAGTGGTTAATGACCAGTCTTAGTGGCGATGAAAAGGTCCCAGGAAGATAGCACCAAGTTGTTAACTTGGTGCACTTCTCTAATTTACTTAATGAAATACCCGACCGCAAAGCCCAATGGCCAGGCCCAACTAGGATTAGCAATACAGCCCACCTGGTAGCCCCAACTTGACAGCCTTGAACCCAGCCCACAGATGGGCCTGTGTATAACTCATTCGGCCCACCAAGTTTAGTTTTAAACCCAACCCATTAGTTAGTTTTTCCCCCCTCTTCAAACCCCATGGGCCGCAACCCATTAGTGTTGAATATCAAAATGAATAACAATTATACGAGAGTTGTCGGGAGCAAATGAAATGAACGATAGCCGTTACAATAATAATTCGTACTCACTAACTTTTAGACGAATAATAGACGAAAGACAAAAAGAAAGTGGATCAATAACCGTTACAAATTAATGTATGTTAACTAACGTTTAAACTTGTAATCGCCGAAACACAAAAGAAACATGAAAACCTATTAACTTACATAAAACTTGTGTAGTAATATATATATATATATATATATATATATATATATATATATATATATATATATATATATATATATATATATATATAATATATAGGGTCCGGTTCTAGGGAAAAGTGTAATTAGATAGAAAAGTGAGAAAAAAGTTATAGGGTACAATTTGAAACATCTCAAACTTCAGGGTAAGTTTTGAAACCCATCCCCCCCCCCCCCCCCCCCCCCCCCCCGCGCCCAAAAAAAAATTTTTTTTTGGGCAAAATTTTTTTTTTTTTCCAGGCCAAAAATTTTCCCGCCAAAACTTTATAACTGTGATGCACCTTTTTATTTTGGTGCATCACAGTTATAAAATTTAGTTATAACTATGATGCACCAAAATTTGTAACTGTGATGCACCAAAATAAAAAGGTGCATCGTAGTTATAACATTTAGGCGGGAAAATTTTTTGCCTGGAAAAAAAATAATTTGCCCCCAAAAACATTTTTTTATTTTGGTGCATCACAGTTATAAATTTTAGTTATAAATATGATGCACCAAAATTTGTAACTGTGATGCACCAAAATAAAAAGGTGCATCGTAGTTATAACATTTAGGCGGGAAAATTTTTTGCCTGGAAAAAAAAAATAATTTGCCCCCAAAAAACACCTTTTTATTTTGGTGCATCACGGTTATAAAATTTAGTAATAACTATGATACACCAAAATAAAAAGGTGCATCGTAGTTATAACATTTAGGCGGGAAAATTTTTTGACTGGAAAAAAAAATAATTTGCCCCCAAAAAACACTTTTTTTATTTTGGTGCATCAGAGTTATAAAATTTGGTGCATCATAGTTATAACTAAAATTTATAACTGTGATGCACCAAAATAAAAAGGTGCATCACAGTTATAAAATTTTGGCGGGAAAATTTTTGGCCCGAAAAAAAAAAAAAAAAAATTTTTTGCCCCAAAAAAAATTTTTTTTTGGCGGGAAAAAATTTTTTTTTTCCGGGGAGGGGGGGGGGGGGTGGGGGTTGGGTAATGTGCGAATATACAAAACCTTCCTTAAAGAATGAAGGAAAATACAATTAGGTCCCTGTAGTTTGGTGTGAAAAAAGGGAGGGGAAGGAGAGGGTGATTTGCACTATTTTCTTACTTTTCCACCAAAGTGCATTTTTTCCAAGAACCAATATATATATAATATATATATATATATATATATATATATATATAAACGCTTTGATATAAAAAAATTTCAACTTAAAGTGATGTAAAAACAGTTGTAGCCGGGAACAAAAATGTGACATTATTTACATCAACACATGCGTAAATACTTGAATAACCAAAATGACAAACACGACGAAGACAATTTACAACAACTAGACTTAATACATTGTGAGACAATTAATTTTACTTACACTTTGGAATATATATATATATATATATATATATATATATATATATATATATATATATGGAGAGAGAGAGAGAGAGAGAGAGACAGAGAGAGAGTAGATCAGATGTGTAGTAAAGGTAGTTACGTCAAAATAAACCCCATGATAGTTGTAAACCATAACGCTTGTCAAGGTAGGTAACAATATGATAACACTTATATTAGTTATAATGACCATCAATTAAGACAATAGTGGACGTCACTAAAAATATACATATACGTCACTTAACTTGAATGAACATAAAAGTTTAAACTCATGTTATGCAAATGGACCATAATGAGGAAACTAGTTAAATTACTCAAGATAACGGGTATAAACATTAGGTGATGAACTTCACATAAATTAAGTCATACATTTAAAACCAACTTAGGCAAACTTAACAAACACTATATAACATATATACATGTCACAATTAAGTTAAATTCACCCATACCTTAGACTGTTAGACTTTCTCGACCCTCGTTACCGAACCTTTAGGTCCATTATAGGATTACACCTCATCATCCCTTATGAGAGATCTTAGTATCCACACTTGCCGCCACACAAGTGACAACATAGATACACTAAAACATTGAAATTAAAATCCGAAAGGACTTGGACTTTAATACTTGAAACTAAGACGTGGTTATTTAATTTAGGTTGCGTGTTGGTGTCGTGCACTCCATTGCGTGTTGGTGTCGTGCACTCCTTAATTTCACAGCGTTCATTGTTCAGACCATTAGAGGTAAGTTCATGGCCCCTACTTTTACTTGTTTTATAACTGTTTTGGGGGAGAATACATGCTTGTTTTAAACTAAAATGCTTGTTTTAAACTAAAATTCAATGACTGTTTATTTGGTATACGAAATCTAGAACTGATTGTTTTTACTTTAAATATAATTGGCGTTATATGCAAGACTGTTTTTGGATACATGATATATGCATAGACCAGAGGTACTGGTCAAATATGTGTAAGAGTGGTTTACCTGAATACTGTATACTTGACTTGTTCATAGTCCAGGCGTACTGAGCAATACCGGGCGTACCGGTTACATTGACCGGGCGAAACGGTTACATTACCAGGCGTACTGGTAATGGCGAGCGTACTGATATATACATAGGCGTACTGGTCATGGCGAGCATACTGATATATACATAGACCAGGGGTACTGGTCAGATATGTATTAGACTGTTTACTTGGATGCCCTATTTGAATACATAGACCAGGGGTACTGGTCAGATATGTATAGGAGTGATTTACTTGAATGCTTTATGTGTGTACATGACTTTAATACTAAACTGTATGACATTCTGTGTAACATAATCTGTTTTAATTAAACCTATGAACTCATCAACCTAGTGTTGACACATTTTAGCATGTATTTTCAGGTTTAATGCGATTATTTAGAGGCGAAGACTTTTGGCAGGGCATGACATGGTCATAGAGGACTCTGATGTAATTGGGACCACTTAAAATCTTTTATGGGCTTATATTTTCACACAATTTTTGAAATGTTGTAAACAAATCCTTTTTGAATATGAAATTTAATTTAAATGGTTGTGTTAAAACCGTTCTTTATACTCCGTGTTGTGATACCAATTTAGTAGCACCCCAGTGACATGTATGCTTCCGCTAAACCAGATTTTGGGGGTGTTACACGGACTGAGACCGACCGGACTGAAGGACTAGCGGTCCGGTCTCGGTCTCGAGTTTTTCCTTATGTTGGTCTCGGTCTGGTCTAAAAACCGACCATTTTGCCTTCTTGGACCGGACCGGACCGGATCAAACACATTCGGTCTCGGTCTCGGCCTTGGTCGGTCCGGTCCGGTCCGGTCTTTGACCGATGATCAGGCGATCAGCCCAACTAATGTTGACCAAATATATAAAGACAAGAGTTAATTTCATAAATAGTCCCGTTATGGTCAACCACAAGGACTGGATCCATTAAAAAAAGGTTTAGAAACTAAACCCGTTAAACCCGACAGACCACATGGACCATTTATAAAATTAACTGACAAAATGAGACTAATCAAATGAGCAAATAAACACTATTATTCTTTCTTTCATATCTCATTCATTTTATCTTTTAATCATTTCAAATTTTATAAAAATTAAATGACTCGTAAACACATTCACTTCTTCATAATTATAATCACAAACCCTAATTTTGTCGTATCTGCCAATTTCATAATGATAGGAGCAGTATTGGAAATGCCGGTTACCTATACAAAAAAAAGGGGATAATTACTAAAATAGCCCGATTGTCCAAGTGCTAAGAGTATCCGGCCCGCTCACAGAAAATTCCCCCCTTAGCCCAGGGCAACTGATCCGACGGACCACAGGACGCCACGTCACCGACCAGAGTACCTCAACAACTGTTGCTACGATGTATAAGGGATGTATTGTATTTTGGGCAACTTTTGAATTTTGGGCAACAAATACATGAACAAAAGGATATTTTGGTCATTTTACGTGCATTAAAATTAGGTAGTTTTTTTTTAAAAAATATATTAGCCTGTAATTCGATAATTCGATTACAATTCATTACAGAAAACACATCAATACACAAACAGCTTCTTTTCCATAGACAAAGCATCACACAAGTAACAAATCATAATTCCTTAACACCCTGTAATTCGATATGCCGATTCAGTTGTACCGTTGTAAAATCGTTGTTCGATCTACAGTGAAGTTGCTTGCAGAAGTCAAAGAAATTTTGTCGAAGGATAAAAAGCGGGAAAGGTTGTTTAGAAACACAGTCTTTGGTCCGTGGTTGGATATTCGGTTTTTCGATAATGACTGCCCTTTGATGCATTTTGTTTTACAACATCAGGTAAAAGTTTCTAACATATCGTCCGATTCCCCACCATTGCAGTTCAAAATTGGGGATGATTTGCAGTTCAAAATTGGGGATGATTTGTTAGAGTTCGGGCGTAAGGAATTTTGTTTAATAACAGGGTTTCGATTTGGGAAAGTTTGTAAAAATGAAAATAAAGCAAATGCATTTCGTGACCGCGTATTTCCAGAAAAAAAGACAGATGGTATAAAAACTGTATATGGCAGTGATTGTTTGAAACTACTTAAAGATCCAAATAGGTTCTTAGCTCTTTCGGATGAGGATGCTATTAGGTTGTGTCTTTTGATAGTTGCTATGTTGGTGTTTATGGGTATTGAAGAAAGGAATTGTATCCCTAATCATATACTGTCTTTGGTGGAGGACTTTGATGCTTGGAACGTTTTTCCCTGGGGTGAATACATGTGGCATAAATTTTATCAAAGGACTGTGAATGTTGTTGAGAGACACAGACCAGTACATTTGGAGAAGTTGGAAAAAAACCCATATTATAATGCGACATACAATCTATACGGTTTTGCTTGGGCTTTCAAGGTATGCCATACTTTCTACTCTGTACTAAAGTTCAATACTATTGTTATATATATGTATCCGGTGTACAAAATGTTTGTATCTGTTTTCTATCCATTACTAGGTTTTTTGTATTAGATATATATTGAATATATAGTTTTGAACACGGTAATAACCTGCAGTTTGAGCATTTTTCTTTTCCACATTATATACATTTTAAACAACCACATATTTCAGATATGGATTTTGGAGACATTTCCTAAAAGCGGCAACTGGTGGGCGAAAGACACGAACGTCATTCCACGAGGTCTTGCTTGGTCTAAATGTCAAAAGTTTCGAAGATCAGACCATATAACACTATTTGGACCGGTAAGCACCGCACTATCTTTGAAGGCTAATTTGTTGGACCCTTATTTAAATTTCTTCACATACAAAGTTATTTACTATTTGTTTTTTTAGGAGTCAGTTCCTATTAAGGCACTTTATGCCACCAAACGCGAATTGAGACAACCGTGGTGTATTGCCAGCATCCCCTTTATAAAGGGTTTGTCTGATTCAGACCTGTCAAGTGCAGAGGAAGACCAACAACCTGATAGCGCAGAGGATGATCACCAACCTGCTAGCGCAGAGGATGACCACCAACCTGATAGCGCAGACGATGACAACCAACTTCGTAGATCAGAGGATCACCAACAAGCTGGTAGCGCAGACGATCAACATGAAGCACCAAGTTTAGAAACTTTAGATAAAAATAATGTTGAAAACGCCAAAGGTGTCCAATCAGGCGAAGGCCAAGATGAAAAGAATTTTGGAACAAATCCTATTTTGGGCAAGATATTTGATTTGCAAACTGATATTTCGTTGATAGCGAAGCACGTAGCGTCTGTCCCTAAACAAGACATTCGCGAGCTGCTTCAGAAGGTGAAAACAAATTTTTCAGACTTAGAGACAGTTATTAACGAAAACACCGATGATCCAGATTTTCCAGTCAAGTCTGATGTCAACCCTGATATTTACATGGTTTGTATTCACCTTATATGTTTTATTCTCCTAACATTATACGAAGATCAATTCCTCGTTAAGTAACCTTATCTCATTTTGTCAACTACAGACCCCGTCATCACGTTGTGAAGATGATGTTGATAATGGTGTTACGCGCCGAGATGTTGATGATGATCATGCTGATGATGATGTCGATCATGCGCATCCAATGGAAGTTGACAATCCTGTTTGTTTAAAGGTTTACTTTTACTTTGTGTTTTTTTGGCATACGTTTATAAGTATCTCATTTCCCCGTTAATGTTTACCCTTTAATCTTACATTTAATTCATTAAATGTTGTATTATTTTGTCAACTACAGGCCACGCCATTAGCTTGTGAGGCTGATACTGGTGTTACGACCAGTGTTGCAGCCCATCACATGGAAATTGACATGGATGTTGGGCAGCAAGGCTACAACGAATCTCAGGTGGGTGGGATGGACGTTCTTGTAAAAGCATGTGAATTAGGGGTTACTCTTGACTTCCCTACTGTTGATCATCATCAACCTGCGAATCCAGTTGTGGCATCCCATGAGAAGGACATTAATCAAACAACATCCTTCGTCTACGGTGATGTATGTTATCTTGAAAAAAATACTTTTGCAAAATACAACCTTCCTTGTTTGCCTATTTATTTATACATCTTTATTGTACCAGTATCATCCGGTGGTGTATGATGATGTCATGAGTTATATAAACGACGGAGCGGATGTGACTAGTGTTTCGTTAGAAGAAGTACCGTTTGATAATGAAAATGGTAAGGGTGTTGAGAATGCAAATGCTATTTTCGTGCATAAAGAACAAACAACCCCATTGCAGACATATGTTGAGGTACTTGGTTTACTTTAAATTTAAAAAGGTTAATAATTGTTCCTTTCTATGTGTTGTGGTCGGTGTTAATTACAACCTATGCTATGCAGGAAGACCAAACAACACCATTTCAACAAACACTCACCAACCATGGGTTTGCAAATGTGGTCGGTCCCAATGACAAACCTTGCTTGCACTCTGTTTTTTCTGAACGTAAAAAGAAGAAAATCCAAAAGAAAAAAAATGCGCATAAAGTTGCTCTAGTGGCTAAAGCCTTTAAATCAAAGCACGATAAGTTTTTTGAATCTCTGAATTCAGAGAACGTCCAATCCGCACGACTGACCAGAGCAGCTACTTGCAGAAAGAAGTTGATTGAGCCTATAGTCATTTTAGATGTAAAGCACCGTAAAACATTGATACTGAAATCACTATCTGGTTGGCCTATGCTAATATATGGTATGTGTCTTTTCAGGACGTATCTGGAAACCCAAGAACTCGGTCAATTACTGAGTTCTATTCGGCCAACCCATATCCTTTTGTTGAGGTAGTCTGATTTGTTATTCTTAAATTAACAATATTATGATTCTTTTATTGTTAATCATTTATTTGTTTATTTTAGGATCTGACTCGACATCCCAAATTGAAAAAGGACAAGGTGTCTCTGCCTGATTCGCTTCGTGTTTATTTAAAGCAAAAAAAAACAAAAAGCTATAAGTTTCCATGGGGCGGTCGTAACATTGTTTCTGATATGAAATTTTGGCTGCGTTGGCATGTTTTGAAGATTGTAAAGGCGGTTGCCTGTATGACTATGTAAGGAACCATCATCACTATCTGGTCAAATACATTTGTATATACTTTTTATTGAGTAACCACTATAAGTTTTATAATTTTTGTTTTGTGTACACAGCACTTGGATATATGGTTTGACCTTATGTGGTCACTTAGACCAAGCAATGCTGATTGGACCTTGGCAGGTTCTCTGTTCGCCCGACATATCTTGGCTGGTCAGATGTACAGTCATTATTCAGATGGAACAAGCTACCCTGTGGCTTGGCGAGATGTTGAAAAGGTTAGTTTGCCACAATCCTTTTTAAATATAATTTTAAGTGTATGCATATTAATATGTACATTTCTTTGTCTATATTAGGTTTATTTCCTCGTGAATGAACCTGATAAACACTGGTGTCTCGCTGAGCTTCACCTACGTAGTGGTGTTGTTTCATTTTATGACACTCTTGGGTTGGTACATGGCAATGGTGCACGGTGGTGGAGAACTTTGAAAAGAATTTTGCCAAAACAACTTACCATGTATCTGGTTCAGCAGGGTATATTGGCGAGCAAGGGCATATCAGCCGAGGAATATAAAATAACATACCAGTGTCCTGCAGTCCCGAAACAAGCAGACGTATATGGCGATTGCGGTGTATGGGTATGTATTATTTTATATAGATTGTGCCGCAACCAACCACTGGAAGTAGATGACCCGCTTCAAACAGCGGTAGCATACCGTGAGCGGATGCTTCAATACTTCTGGAAGCACAAGGAGTTAATAAACAATGTTTAATGGTATTTGGAAGGTAGTAGATTTGATTTATAAATCTGTAACCCAAAATACAATTAACTATTATCTAGTAATCGTTGTTGTTTGTAACCGGTCAATAACATGTAACCCAACAATTTGAATTAGGTAGGAGCAGCAGCAGCAGCTTCAATTTCACGAGCAGTAGGATTCTCCCGTGCATTTCATGCTACATACAAGCACCTACTGCATCAGTGCATTTCACCAACTGCATTAATATCTGACATGAAATATATTTATCCCTTTAAACAATCCCAAAAACAGGGGTGAATTAAAACAGCAATTCAACAGTTAATAAAACAATTAGATAATAACCACGAATTTGAGTAACACACTTTTTTAGATAAAGACTACACATTACATTAACTTCAACGAAACAGGTTTTTGTAACAAACATCAAGATAAAGACTAAACATAGCATACAATTCGCCAAGACAAGTGTTAGGAATTCAGGAAATAAGATATTTCTTGTTGCCGCCGAAAGTGTAAAGCTGGTTCCTGCCGATAGTTGTGGTTCCTGCTGAAGCTCATTGCTGCTGATAGTTATATCTTGTTTCTGCCGACAGTAGTTAATACTGCAGGTATTATTGTTAGTTATCCCGTATGTTTAGAAAGTTTGTTATATTTATTTATAGAAGAGATTGATGTATATCTCTTCACACGTTTTCTTGTATGACGGGTAAGGTTAAGGAGTTCTTGTTAGTATAAAAGAAACACCCGTCTATGAGTTATGTACAAAGAATCTATAATCAGTGTCAAGCTATGAGGAATAAGATAGTTTAATTCAAGAAAAAACTTTGTGATTTGGTGTTGATCCCAGATGAGGCCTTGATAGATCTTTGTTAATTATATTAGATATGAATGTAAAACAATATGTATAGAAACTGTGTAGGATCGTGCCTCTTGATAGATATTTGAGCCAAAAGAACTTTTACATAGCTTATTTAAACACAAGCCAACTACTATGAGAATCTCTGTATAATAAACTTGTGCTTATGGGGAAACTAAAACACAAGAGTTGAAGAAGACAATGACTAAAAGACTTTGATCCTCTATGGATCTTGTATTAACTATTTTCTTTGGAATTGGATGCAAAACACAATGTCGTATGTTTCTCTTCCTAAAATAACAAACATACAAAAAATACGCCATGACCAGCAGTAACAAACACTGCCAGCAGAAACTAAACAATGCTACCAGCAGGAACCATGACCGGCAGAAACCAACACTGCCAGCAGGAATCAAACTACACTAACAGCAGCAACGAAAATAAACATTATTCTAATATTTCCTAACAAACTGTTATCGAATTGACACAATATTAAACACAATTGCATTTGTTATTATATACTGACACTCACAAATATTGTCTAGTACACTTACACATGTTAAAACGTTAACACTTATTTCATACATTTATGTGAACAGGTTTACCTCCGGTTTGAGAAGGTATGAAGTTATTGATCCAGCATCGTCGTTTGACATGTTTTCAGTGTGGCTTCGAAGTCTAGTGTCATTCGCCTTTGGAACCTTGTTACCGTCATCAATGGAAGGCGTTCGTTAACATGTAAGCTTCAAGAGTGTGGTTGACAAAATAATACAACATTTAATGAAGATGGTTTATATCAAGCTGTTTGATTTGAGTTATGATGAGGCCGAAAATGTGAGGATGAATTGGGAGTTGGCTAAGAACGTGTTGAAACTCCACCGAGCTTCCCGCACAGCGTTGGTTGTTTTCTTTTAGTCTTGTAGTTTATGCATGTATGGGTTGAATACTCTATGACAACAAACTTCGTATTTTGTTGTTTGCTATTACCTTATTAGTTATTACCAAATACTGTATAAAGATTTATAAAAATTGTTTTATTCCAAAAGTTTTAGCAAAAACTGCTTAAAGCAAGACGACATTGGAGTTCAATTGGGTTTAATGACCACAGTTGTTTGGTACCCAAAAGGTCTATTTAAGTTGCCCAAAATAGTTATGGCATAACTATTGTTGCTCTATTGTTATTTTGGTACGTTGTTAAGTAAATCTAATGAATCAACTTCCAAAAGGTAGATCACTTTCCAATGCAGCCCTTGCGCTACTGTTCACACAATGGAAATCCGCTTTATTTTAAATTTTGTTTTAATGCCACTTGATACTTTAAGCATAATTAATGAGACTCCTATATATTCTTCTGAATGCCTGACGACTAAAATACTGAAATGTTGTCTAGCCACAACGATGCATCAATTTAAAGTTGCCCATCTTTTTTACATTGCCCAATTTTATTAAACGTTGCCCAATTTTGCCATGTAGGTTGCTCTACAGTTCACACAAGTACATCTACTGTATTTTTTTAAATGGCACTTCAACCAGTAGGTTTAATCATAATCAATTAGACTCCAATATATATGTGTCATCAACTTTATTTATTGTTCCTACTTTGCAAACCCATATATTGTAAGGTTTTTAAAATGGAAAAACGTTGTATTTTTAAAAATAAATACGCAACAATCTTTTAGATAATAGGTCATCAAATACGCACAACAATCTTTTACCAAGTAGAAAACCCTACTACAGTAACATAAAAAAATGAAAAAAACATAAAACAATTACAAATCTACCAAATTAAAAATAAAGTGCACAACAATCTTTTAGAAAATAAGTAATTACGTTACAAAATATTGTGGTGTTTGGGCGAGAAGTCGCTTAAAAGAAGTCGTTTTATTATACGCATGCCATTTGAATAACCGGACTGAAGTCAGCATTACTTTTGTCTATATACCACTTCATATGGTTACTTTTGTCAATATACCGCCTTGGTCTTTTAACTTCTTCCGACCGTTACTTGGTCCTTCATGTTGTAAGGAGTCTTTTGATAATCAGGTGCAAGTATGGCACTTTATGCAACAAAATTGCCTCCTGTATCTCCCAGCAAAAGTGCTCTTCCCATTCTATATCTCCCTTCCGTGGTTTTGGGAATGCTTGCAGAGACGCCCTTCTGCACAAGAACGATTTGATATTCACCATACTGTTCGAAAGGACGCTCTAGGATGTTATGGAAGGGTGTTTAGATGAGTGGGATTTGTAGAGCGTTATGGTTTAGGGTTATTAGTCGTCATTTAAGAACGACTAACTGCTATTAGTAGTCATTTAAGAACATGTGTGGGCCGTCAGATGATCCTCTTGACGATGCTTGCTAACCCACGTATTGTGTGAGCACATACTTGAATTAACGAGTATGTAAATGATGATCATTAGCAAATGACGTTTTGGCATTGAGTGAAGACCGTGGTTATCATATATTGTAAGCAACTTTATATTGTTATTCAGCAACCAGTTGTAAGAAAACGATAACATCTTCAACTTGTCTCAAACGGTGGTTGTGAGTTCGGTCGCTATGATACTCTGTATTATTCTATGTGTTATGTGTTAGATGTCTTTATTATTTTTTGTGGGGTTGGTTGCGCCTTCTTTCGTTGTAATAACCTTTTATAGAGAATGAACCACTGTTGTGTCACGTGTGAACAGTCACGTTGTCTGGTCACGTGCCTAAACTTGTAGCTGGATGCCTACCTAGCATGTTGGATTAGACATAAAGTATATTGTCTTGACTTTTCAACGTCTTGGGAAGGTACACAAATTTGTGTTTAAACTTGTTGGGAGTATCGGCTGAAATTTCCAAAGGTGGATAGTCCGCTCAACTGCCTTTAACATTTTATTTTGGAAAGCCACTTTAATTTTTTTAATTTTTTTAATTTTTATTTGACCGGCAGAAACCAACACTGCCAGCAGGAATCAAACTACACTAACAGCAGCAATGAAAATAAACATTATTCTAATAATTCCTAACAAACTGTTATCGAATTGACACAATATTAAACACAATTGCATTTGTATTATATACTGACACTCACAAATATTGTCTAGTACACTTACACATGTTAAAACATTAACACTAATTTCATACATTTATGTGAACATGTTTACCTCCGGTTTGAGAAGGTATGAAGTTATGGATCCAGCATCGTCGTTTGACATGTTTTCAGTGTGGCTTCGAAGTCTAGTGTCATTCGCCTTTGGAACCTTGTTACTGTCATCAATGGAAGGCGTTCGTTAACATGTAAGCTTCAAATTATTGGCTACTATTTAGTCATCGTTGTGGTTTATCATTTCAGCAGAAAACTTAGTAATTGTACTATGTTATGTTGTTATTGTGTTGTATTTTTTTACTTGTTTATGTTTGTCATGGTTTGCAACCGACGTACCAAAATAACAATAGAGCAACAATAGTTATGCCATAACTATTTTGGGTAACTTAAATAGACCTTTTGGGTACCAAACTACTCTGCTCATTAAACCCAATTGAACTCCAATGTCGTCTTGCTTTAAGCAGTTTTTGCTAAAAGTTTTGGAATAAAACAATTTTTATAAATCTTTATACAGTATTTGGTAATAACTAAATAGCAAACAACAAAATAGCTGGATGCCTACCTAGCATGTTGGATTAGACATAAAGTATATTGTCTTGACTTTTCAACGTCTTGGGAAGGTACACAAATTTGTGTTTAAACTTGTTGGGAGTATCGGCTGAAATTTCCAAAAGGTGGATAGTCCGCTCAACTGCCTTTAACATTTTATTTTGGAAAGCCACTTTAATTTTTTTAATTTTTATTTGATTGTCAAATTGAACATACACTAAAAATTGCCTGGAAACTTGAGAGGTACATGGATGATTGGATGGTTCCCATTTAATGTTATTAAATGCAAAAACTCTAGAAAGACTTTTGGCATTGTCGATGCAATCAACTATTGTCTGCAACTGACAGGTGTAATGATGACTTCTCAGGGTAAGTTAGTCAATCACACTTGCAAGATGGGCAATTTAAAAAATGGGCAACTTAGAAAATGGGCAACTTTAAAAACTTATGAAACTTTAGAAAATGGACAACTTTAGTTGCCCATGTTAACAAATTAAACAACTAAAATGTATTCGTCTGACGTGTTTCTATTTAATTAACATATTAACCAATAACACGTTAACGTTAACATATTAAACTACTAAAAAAACAACTGTTATTTTTATTAGAAAAATAAATTTTGTTTTCCATTTATTTTTCCGAAATAATTTTTTTTAGAAAAATAGTTTTTTTTAGAATTTTTTTTAGAAAAATGCTTTTTTTTTTAATTTTTTTTTGTACACGTTAATATTAACACATTAAACAACTAAAATGTATTCGTCTGACGTGTTTCTATTTAATTAACACATTAAACAACAACACGTTAACGTTAACAAATTAAACAAAACTAGTGTTATTATTATTATTATATATATATATATATATATATATATATATATATATATATATAACTTTTTTTTTTTTTTGCCTTTGTTTTTGTTTTTATTATTTTTCGTACCAAAACGGGCTCTAAAAATTATGAAACTTGCGCCATTATTAACGAAATACTTTTTTTCAACAAAAACGAGTATAAATATGCAATACTTTCTCGAAATCAATATATTTGTCTTTGTTTTTGTTTTTATTATTTTTCGTACCAAACGACCTCGAAAAATTATGAAACTTTCGCCATTATTTTGAAATTAAATTTTTTTTAACAAAAACTTTTTTATTTCGAAATTAAATTTTTTTATTTTGAAATTAAATTTTTTTTCAAATAATTTTTATTTTTTTAGAAATTTTTTTCTGAATTATTGTTTTTATTTCGAAATTATTTTTTTTTTCAAATAATTTTTAAAAAAATAATTTTTTTTAGAAAAATATATTTTTTTAATTTTTTTATTGTATGTATACGTGATAGATCTGAAGTAAGGGAAAATTAACGTTATAGATTATTAAGGGAAAGAAAAAGGATTTGTAATGTAACAAGAATTAAAGACGAAGAGGGAAATGAACAAGGTGAGATACGTGTGTTATATATAGAGGAGAGAGAATATCAAATAAAATTAGTATTTTATTATTTTAATAATACGGACTAGTAAATTTATTAATAGAATTAAGTATGTAAGTGATGTGAGATGATGGGGTAGGGAGACTAGAACTGAGCAAATTTAGGGAGGGTTTGTCAGATTGCCCATAGACTCCATTCTTATAACAAAATGGCAATTTAAAAGATGGGCAAACTTAAAAAATGGGCAACTTACAAACTGGACAACTTTAAAAAACTTGTGAAACTTTAGAAAATTGACAACTTTAGTTGCGCATTTTAAGTTGCCCAATTTTCAAAGTTGCCCATTTTAAAACATTGCCTAATTTTGCCTTGTAGGTTGCGCTATAAAATGCCTTTTTAAAACATTGCCTAATTTTGCCAAATTTGTGTTTAAACTTGTTGGGAGTATCGGCCGAAATTTCCAAAGGTGGATACTCCGCTCACCTGCCTTTAACATTTTATTTTGGAAAGCCACTTTAATTTTTTTAATTTTGATTTGATTGTGAAATTGAACATACACTAAAAATTGCCTGGAAACTTGAATGCTATTAAATGCAAAAACTCTAGAAAGACTTTTGGCAGTGTCGAAGCAATCAACTATTGTCTGCAACTGACAGGTGTAATGATGCCTTCTCAGGGTAAGTTAGTCAATCACACTTGCAAGATGGCAACTTAAAAGAGGGGCAACTTGCAACGTAGAAAGTGGGCAACTTAAATTGGGCAACTTTTAAAAACTTAGGAAACTTTAGAAAATAGACAACTTTAGACGCCCATTTTAAGTAGCCCAAATTTTAAAGTTGCCCATTTTAAAACATTGCCTAATTTTGCCATGTAGGTTGCGCTATAAAATGCCTTTTTAAAACATTGCCTAATTTTTGCCAGCAGGAAGAGAAATGTCGCCAGCAGGTGCAAGGGTTTCACTACCTGTAGCAATGGAAGCGCTACCAGCAGGATCACTCTTCTTTGCCCATTTTTAGTTGCCCAATTTGTAAAGTTGCCCATTTTACGTTGCCCATTTCTTTAAGCTGTCCTTTAAATTTTGATTTTTTTTCCCATGAATTGTACAACAAAAAAACAAACCAATAAAACGTCGATACTTAAACCACGTATTGTTGGTTGGTTTGTTGTTTTAAACGGAATTAAAAAAATATATAATTAAACAAAAACTAAATAAACAAATAAATACGTAAAAAATCGAGGCAACTGAAATGTTAATACAATCATAGTAATCACATAACCTGGTTGCCCAACAAATGGTGCTACAGTAGTATATATGGTGTTGTCAGTCGTTCAGAAGAATATATTGTACTGAAAGTACAAAATAATAAATGGCGCTAGTACATACTCAGGGTTGCCTAACTAATTGTTTGTAACACTTTTTTTGCACCACTTACCCTTATGCAATTTTTGGTTAAAACCACACTAATAGTTGGTGATATTTTTTGCACCACTTACCCTTACACAAATTTAGGTTTGTTGACTTCGGTAAATCAAATAATTCAATGATATTTTTGTAAAAGGTACTAAACATACTAGAAACATAAAACACAACGTCATACTAAACTGCTTCAATGCATTTCACCCCAACTTGTTAGAACCGGAGCTCTCTTCCCTGCTTTCCATCATATTCTTGCTTTCCTTGAGTTGTTTAAACACAATTTCAAGATCGGTAATCCTCTTTTCTAGATTATAAGGGTCGTGAAACCCACCTTGTTGCTCCCCCTTGTTTTGAGGCACCACCACATTTTGCTGCTCCACCACATTTTGCTGCTGATCGTCTTCATTTTGCTGCACCAGTAACTCACGTTGAGCCACCACATCCTCTTCACCTTCCTCCTCCTCTTCATCTTCATCTTCCTCTTCGTCTCCTTCCTCCTCCCCATAATCATTCACTCCCCAAACCTCATCCCAGTAAAAGTCTTGCGCATGCAGCCAGTTCAAAATTTGACCCCTCATCCACGCATCTACCTGCCTATACGACCCATATTCTGCAATCGGTTCATACCCGAAAGCATCAAACACTGCGTCAAATAGTAATTTGTTGTTTAACACCCACTCGTACTCTTCAGCATCATTTTGAAAGTTGCCATTATTTGTTGCCATTGTTTATGTTTTCTTTCAATTGAAAGGGATATATGTGTTTGTCTGTGTGTTTTTGGTATACAATGCATAGTTATAAATAGGCTGGAGAGTTAGATTAAAGGTTCCCAACACTTTGGGCGGGAAAGGGACAAAGGCGCGCGCCAAAATTAATAGATGTGAATCGAAGATGTACGAAAAAAGTCTCGAATATCCTTTTACCAAGTATTGACCTTCCATGGACAATGAGTTGACGCAACAACTAGGTGTATCTCATGCTTTGTGAATAATAAACTTACAAACTCAATATTACCAACTGGTTGTTTGTGAAATTTGGGATGATTTGGGATCGGGTTTGTTAATATTGGCCCGAGGGAATAAATGTTGGACCGTCACCGGAAAGGTCAAACAATATGTGGTTTAACTACGGACGGTTTCTTGGTTGGTTTGTTGTTGTAATAAATGGGCAACTTAAAATTTGGGAAACTAAAAATGGGATTCGCGCAGGCTAAAAAGATGTGCAACTAAAAAAACGTGCAAAATATGGGCAACATACAAATTGGGCAACATAAAAATTGGGCAACTTAATATGGCAGTTCATCAAACATAAAATAATGGGCAACTTAAAAGAGTTGCAACTAAACAAAGGGGCAACTTAGAACTTGGGCAACCAACAATTGTGCAACCAACAACTTGGGCATCTTAAAAGATATGCAAGTTAAAAATCGGCCAACTTAAAAGATGACATCTTAAAAAACGGCCAACTTAGTAGGGTTACAACTTTTAAGTTGAGGGTTCTACTGCTCGCTTTGTAACTAATGGGGTCATACTATTATTGGGGGGTTCACTTTTACCATTGTATAACTAGTTGCCCAAATTTTTAATACAAGCTGACCAAATTTTTAATAAGCTAACCAACGTGACAAGACCCAGGTATTCACCAATTCACTATCAAACATTGACTTTTCTGCCGATAAACCTGCAAACCAAACCCCTATACCCACCATGATTACACAAACAATATGTGGGTTTTTTTTGGAAGGCGTACAATATGTGGTTTAATAATGAAAAAAATAAAAATAAATAATAACTAAATAAGTAAATAAAGAAAGTAGGAAAGGTACCTACTTTCTTTTCTTGGAAACTTTAAAATTTTTACCATTAAGCCCATCATTTTCCCATAAGTAAATACATAAAAATTAAAGGAAACTGAAATGTTAATACACTTATGGCAATCATATCCTAATTCTAATGATGTTGATGAAGTACAGATAGAGACTACTGCTTGAGTTATATTCAGTCTTAAGTAGCTTTTCCATTCCAGATCAGTCCTAAGTAGCCGGCAACAATGTCCTTTGTGCTTCCGGGCAGGGCAGTAACAAGGATGAGAAATCATGGATTTTCATCCTCTATTTTCTTGATCCACCACACAAACACAATCTATCTACCCCTTTAATAGCCTCTGATGATCCACCATTTTTCGCTTCACATATGGTTGTTATATCTTGCATGGGATTAAGTTCCCAACAAGATTCGACCAGTTTTTAAAAACTGGTGGTCCTGAGTTGGAGTGAAGGAAAAGATCGTGGATAGGCGGTTAGAGCAAAGCCTCGCACCAGAAAGGCTGAATGTAAATTTCTTGTTTAAAGAGACACTCGACAGTTAGGGTTTTTGTAGTGGATCGTGGTTGTATGTTATTAGCCGTCATTTAAGAACGGCTAAAAGTTATTAGCAGTCATTTCAGAACGGATCTAGATCATAAGAGTGATCCACCCGTTGTGATACCATTTGTTGGTGCGCTTTAAACTTGAGCAACTGATGAATTAACAAGATAAACATAAACACGTGCCGCTTGGACATTGAAAGAATAACGAGTTTATGATTCATGATGGCAAAATTACAAGGTTACTACGGTGAGAGACAATTAAAAGTAACTAGTAGGCTTGGGTTAAGTTTGTTGGAGGATTGTAAGAATCTAACTATGTTATGGAATTGTTAATCTCGTTCAACGCGCACATTTTGCTTCAGTTGGGAGTGCTTTATATAGCAGCTAGATTACTGTTGTTGCACGTGAGACTAGTTATCTTATTTGATTTCTAAAAAAAGCATTTGATTGTGAAGCGGATCGTGCACAAAAATAGGCTTGAGAGGTAGATGAATGGTTCCCATTTAATGCTATTAAATGCAAAAAAGGTCATGAAAGACTTTTGCCATTGTGGATGGTAATCCACTTATGGGGGCAAGTGACAGGTGTAATATTGGTAGTCAGACTTACAAAATGGCAACTTTAAAGATGGGCAACTTAAAAAAAGTGCAACTTTAATGGTGCAACTTTATAAAATTGAGCAAATTTGTGACGCAACTTAATAATGGGCAATTGAGAAGACTTTCCACCTTTGGAAATTTCAGCCGACATTCTACTGCTACTTACAAAGTTTATGCTGCTAGGTATAACATTCTACTGCTACATCCCATGTTGAAGTTGTGCTTAATCATGTAAACGATAAGAAGGACAAGGAAGAAAAAGAAATGAAGAAAAGGACGAATGAAAGTTTCTAATGGTTTGTGATTCAATTTGTAATGGTTTGTGTAATGGAAATTTGTAATGGTTGTAATGGAAATTTGTAATGGTATGTGTAATGTGTTTCTATTTTGGAACAGGGCATGTTTGTGTTTCAATTTTGGATCTTTATGTTAAATTAAAAATCAAGTATTTACACTATATATTCAAAACAGCCTATATGAACATGGTCATATAACTTGAAAAGTTGCCCAACTTTACAAGTTGCCCAACTTGACAAGACCCACCGTTAATTAACATTGATTTTTCTGACAACTATTTAATTATTTCCCGCGGGAAATAATAAACCCACCCACCAAACCCCTATACACACCATAATTACACAAACCCTTATAAAAAAATTAAATCCAAAACGAAATCCAAACTGTCATTTTCGAGAACTCACCAAAGCAAATCAAATTCCAGCAATACCATGTCTTTTGGACGTAATGTTAGCCCTAAAATGATGGATTATATTAGCAACATGCCAGATAACGTGATCACTAATATTATGAATCGTTTGCCACTAAAAGATGTGGTGAGGACCGATACTTTAGCGAGTAACTGGAGGTTTAAGTGGACTTTGCTCACCGATGTTATAGTTGATGAGGATTTCTTTTATTTTTTGACGAATAATTTTGATGGGAAGGAACTTACTAGACTGCTACTTCAGCTCAGAGGTCCAGTAAGAAGGTTTGTCTTCTCCGTAGATCCCAAACCGCTGTTTGGACAAGATTACTTCAAATATGAAGAGATTCATGATTGGCTGTTGTTTTTGGCTCGGGAAGGAATCGAGGAGCTGACAATTCGAAACTGGTATGGTGAACCAGTTATGTTGCCAACCCAACTGTACTCTCGTATGGAGTTGAAACATCTTGAACTTCATTGGTGTACTCTTCCTAGTTTGGTATCTTTTATTAGCTTTCCAAATCTATTGAGCTTAGAATTGTTATATGTTGACTTTCAAACCGGTTCAGTTTGGAAGTTTATTTCTCGTTGTCCCTTACTTGAGTCTCTTAAAATGAATCGTATTCATAAAAACGACATGAGACTTTTGGATATGGCACAGCTTGGAAATTTGAAGAAGTTGTATTTGTCATTCGGTGTTTCGAACCATCCCACGACAATCACAACTTACAATATCTTTCAGCTTAGAACTCTTCCCAATCTTGAGTCCCTTACATTGGATTTTCAGGAGTGCAAGGATAGACAAATTTGAGTTTTACAGTTCAAATTTCATAATGTTAAAGTAATCTCTAATACTTATGAAATATAATCTTTAAAACTTACGATAAGTCGACCATTTGTAGTTGTTGGAAGAAGGAAGCTCCTGGATGAATGTCCCTGTGGCATTTGTAACCCTTAAGACTCTAAATCTATCCGGAGTCGATTTTGGAAACAATGCAATGGTGTCATTCATCATTCAAATGATTTGTGGAGCTCAAAAATTGAAAACTCTAGAAACCATGGTAAGTGGAATGCATATGTATGAAATACGTCATCTTAAATTGACATGGTTGTGCATCTCAATACTATCTCAATTTGCAGGCTGCATTGGAAAGTGATCTACCTTTGGAAGTTTATTCATTAGATTTACGTAGCAATGAAATGAGGTCGGGGCAGCTCAAGAGTGTGGCGTTTCGATCTTTTCCTAGATCAGAGAATGAATTAACAATAATAAAGCTCATACTTGCATGTTCCCCCTTGCTGAAGATGGTTTATATCAAGCTCAGCAATTTTAGTTATGATGAGTCTGAAAATGTGAGGATGAATTGGGAGTTGGCTAGGAAGCTGTTGAAACTCCACCGAGCTTCCCGCACAGCCTTGGTGGAATTCTTTTAGTCTTTTAGTTTATGTATGGGTTGAATACCCTATGACAATCAACTTTTCAGTTTCCTTTAATTTGTATGCATTTAGTTATGGGGAAATGATGACTACTTTATAAAAGTAGGAAAGTTGCCTACTTTTCTTTATAATTGAATGGAGATAACATGTATTCGTGATATAACCAAGGAGCTTAATTGTAACTATTTTTAATTTCCTACAAAAGAAAGTAGGTACCTTTACCACTTATTAATTTTTTTTTTCATGACTATTACATAAAAAAACCAAGCAAGAATACGACCATAGTTAAACCACAATGTACCAAAGTTCTATCTGGTTTGGAACTGACGGAAAGCGACAAATAACAACAATGTCGCTCTACAGTAAACACAAGTTTAAAATGTTGTCCAGTTTTTACTTGCCCATTTTTTAAAACATTGCCTAGTTTTGCCACTTAGGTTGCGCTATAAAATGCCTTTTTAAAATATTGCCTAATTTTGCCAGCAGGAAGAGAAATGTCACCAGCAGGAACAAGGGTGTCACTACCAGTAGCAATGGAAGAACTACCACCAGCATCACTCTTCTTTGGCCATTTTGAGTTGCCCACAATGAACTGCCCAATTTGTAAATTTGCCAATTTTAAAACATTGCCTAATTTTGCCATGTAGGTTGCGCTATAAAATGCATTTTTAAAACAATGCCTAATTTTGCTAGGCAGAAGAGAAATGTCACCAGCAGGAGCAAGGGTGTCACTACCAGTAGCAATGGAAGATCTACCAGCAGCATCACATTTTTAGTTGCCCATTATTAGTTGCCCAATTTGTAAAGTTGCCCTATTTACGTTGCCCAGTTATTTAAGTTGTCCTTTAAATTTTGATTTTTTGTACAACAAAAAGACAAACCAATTAAACGTCGATAATTAAACCACATATTGTTTGTTATTTCGAGTGACGGTCTAAAATTTGCTTATGGCGGCCATGTAGCAACTAAACCAAGCAGTAGAACATTTAGCCTAGCAGTAGTAGAATGTATGTTAACTGGCAGTACCAATTTACCCACTTTAGTATAGTCATCATTTTTATGTTGCCCAGTTTTAGTTGACCGTCCATTGTAAGTTGCCCATTTTAAAAACGATGCCTAATTTTCCCATGTAGGTTGCGATACATACAGTACACAATAGTACTTCAACTTTATTTTATTTCACTGCCACATGGTAGGTGTAATCGTAGTCATGCGATTGTCCCTTTACCAAATTTGGTACAATGCCAACACAAGTACATATAATTTATTTTATATTATTTTTAATGCCACGTAAACCTCCAGGTGTAATCATAACTATATATATGTGTCATCTACTTTATTTATTGTTTCTACTTTGCAAACCATATATTCTAACGTTTTTATAAAACGAGCCGGGAAGCCCGCGTTTTAATATATATATAATGGAAACAAACGTTGAATTTTTAAAAATAAATACACAACTAGTAACATAAAGAAAAGAACAAAACAGAAAAAAAAAATCTACGAAATTAAAAATAAAGTACACAACAATCTTTTATAAAATAGTTACACTACGAAATAATGTGGTGTTTTGGGTGAGAAGTCGCTTAAAAGAAGTCTATATACCACTTAGTAGGGTAATTGAAGGCATCATTTTAATCCTTTGTTGCTTGATGTTGTAGGAGCCTTTTGAGCTTTATCGGGTCCAACTCTATGAAATGAATTGCCCCTGTATCTCCCTAGCAACGTGGGCTCTTCTCATTATCTATCTCCCTTTTCGTGATGCCACAATGAACGAGAGCCTTGATGGCCAACGAGACCATTGATGGCCAACGAGAGTCTACTTCACTGGAAGGGAGTTTAGATGAGTGAGATTTGTAGAGCATTATGGTTTAGGGTTATTAGTCGTCATTTAAGAACGACTAAGTGCTATTAATAGTCATTTAAGAACATGTGTGGCCCGTGAGATGACCCTCTTGACGCTGCTTGCTAACCCACGTAATGTGTGAGTACATGCTTGAATAAGCGAGTATGTAAATGATGATCATCAGCAAATGACGTTTTGTCATTGAGTGAAGACCGTGGTTGTAATATATGGTAAGCAACTTTATATTGTTATTCAGGAACCAGTCGTAAAAAATCGATAACATCTTCAACTTCTCTAAAACGGTCGTGATTTTGATCGCTGTGATACAAAGCATTCTTCTGTGTGTTAGATGTCTTTATTGTTTCGGGGTTGGTTGCGCCTTCTTTCGTTGTAATAACCTTTTATAGAAGAGGAAACACTGTAGTTTCACGTGTGAACAGTGACGTTGCCTGACTCTTATGAGTCTGGCCACGTGCCTAAACTTGTAGCTGGAGTGCCTACCTTGCATGTGGGATTAGACATAAAGTAAACTGTCTTGTCTTTTCAAAGACTGATATTTCCAAAGGTGGATAGTATGCTCAACTGCCTATAACTTTTTTTTTTTTGGAAAGCCACTTTAATTTTTTGCCCAATTTTATAAAGTTGCCTATTTTTTAGTTGCCAAACTTTTAGTTTGCTCGTTTATTGTAAATTGCGCCCATTTCTTAAAACGTTACCACATTTTGCCTTGTAGGTTGCGATACAGTTCACACTTCACACAAGTACATCTAATTTATTTTATTTTATACTATTTGTATTTCATCAACATCATTATAATGAGGATACGAGTAACATAAGTGTATTAACATTTCAGTTTCCTTTTATTTGTATGTATTGTTTTATTTTGTTATTATTTATTTTTAATTTCTGCATGCCATTAACAACTACAAACCAACCAAGAAACCGTCCATAGTCAAGAGGAGGAGATGGCTGAAAGTGACGCGGTGCAGCAAAATTAATAGGATGAGCAGCAAAATGTGGTGGTAAACAAAATGTGGTGGTTCCTCAAAACCAGGGACACCGGCAAGATGGGTTTCAAAGCCCCTATTATCTAGAAAAGAGGATTGGCGATCTTTCGGATGGCGGTGTTTTTATGTTTTTAGTTTGTTTAGTAATTGTTGAAGGTTTTATTATTATAATCCACCATATGCTATGGTGACTTTAAGTGTGTTTAATTTGGAAGTAATAATGTTTCGTGTCTGTGTATGGTGGGATGCATGAAATATTTTTGAATCAATCATTTGGCTATGTATCAATCAGTTAGCTATACATTGAATTAGCGTGATTTATGAGCGCGTGAGACTAATTATGAGGTCCACTTACCTTTTTAAACCCTTTGAAACCAAGCAGTAGATTCCACCACTTACAAACCGATCAGAAGAACCATATCAGCTGCCGAAATTATAGCCAAGCAGCAGGAACTTTGTAACAAGCAGTAGAATGTCTGCTCAAGAGCAGCAGGAACTTTTCCCTCTTTTGCAAAGTTGCCTAATTTAAGTTGCCCATTTTTTAATTGCAAAAGTTTTAAAAATTGCCCATTTATTTAAAACGTTGTCTAATTTTGCCATGCTGATTGCGCTACAGTACACACAAGTACATCAACTTTAATGAATGCCACTTGGTAGGTGTAATCATAATCAATGAGAGTCTTGTAGTCACATACTATTGGCATTTCATTTGGGCAACAAATTACTGTGTATGCGTGTAGAGATTTGTACTTTGGGCAACTAAATTTGCATATATAATTCTTAACCATATACAACACAACCCTCAAATTAAAAAAAAAAAAAAAAAAAAAAAAAAAAAAACCAAAATGAATTCTTGCACAACAGATAAGTTGAAGGTGTTTATACGGTATGAAGAGAATGTGATTGCTGTTTTACTTCCAAAAGACGTCAACTTTGGCAATCTTGTGAAGTATGTATGGAAGAAGTTTCAGGTTAACGATGCATACGCAATACGGTTATCTTACAACAACGGTGGAGACCAGAGGACTATAGTTAATGAAGTCGACCTCGAAGTTTTCAAAAGTCTTGTTTCGGCGACGCCGTCTCAAGAGCACACAATAATCGTACACTGCGCTATGCATACCGCTGATGTTAATTTAGATCCAGATCACCAAATGCACCGCACTGGTCTTAACTGTATGCCAACCCAACCCCAACCACCCACTTTTGATTATACCGCACCATATAAGAATAAAGGTGGTTTAAAAGTTCATCATCTGTTTGAAGATAAGGAAGAGTGCATGTATGAGATAAGTTTGAAATGTTTAAAAGAAGGGTATGAGTTTTGTGTTTCTAGATCGTGTACGTCAAGATACGCTGTGAAGTGTGTCCAACCAGAATGTGATTGGCACATAAGCTGTCGTCGATATGGGCCAACTTGCCGATTTAGAATCACTTCACTAAACGACAATCATAAATGTTCAAAAATCAAATTCAATCCAAATCACCGAAATGCATATACAAAAACATTGGCTAGAATAATATCCCCGAAGCTCGGAGATCCGACAAGAGTGTATAAGCCAAAGGACTTTATACATGATTTGAAGTTGGATATGAAGATTGACATTTCATACAGACGAGCTTGGAGAGGGAGACAGTTGGCACTGGAATCAAATCAGGGCTGCCCAAAAGCCTCATTTTCGCAGCTGCCGCTATATTGTCATAATCTAAAGATTGCAAACAGGGGCACAGTTACACACATACAGACCGACGATGCAAGCTGTTTTAAGAACCTATTTATAGGTTTCGGTGCTGTGGTAAGCATATTATTAAGATTATAATCCTCTTTGTTAAGTTACAAAACAATATATATATATATATATATATATATATATATATATATATATATATATATATATATATATATATATATATATATATATATATATATATATATATTTTTTTGTTTTTTTTTGTTTTTTTTCATAAGGGTATCAAAAGAAATAGCTATGGTTATCATGTCATACACTATCGTAGGGGTATGAATATAGAAAAATAAAATCTAACTTAAAATTTTAAAAAAAAATATATATATATATATATATATATATATATATATATATATATATATATATATATATATATATATATATATATAGAATGTACAATCTGACAAACAAGCGGGCAGGCAGCATAAAGTCAACACACCCTCCCTACCAGGGAGGGTCATTATAACCCAACCTTATAAATTATCTAGTTTTAATGAATTGCAACAGCATATCACTGAAACTAAACTTATCAGTTATAGAAACACAGAAACATTTATCTGCATACGCAGGAACAACATAAAGGTACAAAATATATACTTTTTTGCAAAATACTTCTGATACCTAGTTTTCTAAAACAAAAGCAAGACATCAATATTACGTGCATTAAAACAAAAGCAACACATCCATCTTATGCGCACACCGCACCTGTCATATCAAACAACAAACAATATATTGTTATTACTTAAGGTAGTCGTTTGTCAATTAACAATAAACAATAAATTGTTACATATATATATATATATATATATATATATATATATATATATATATATATATATATATATATATATATATATATATATATATATATATATGTATAATCTCTATATTTTATATTTATTTTATTTTGTATCTGTTTATATGTTTTCAACCTTATGTACCATGATATATGCTACATTGTACTTCACAGATTAAGAGTTTCCTGTGTTATATGCGGCCTCTCATCATAATTGATGCCGCACATCTAAAAGGGACATACCAGGGAACAAATCTTGTCGCAGTTGCAATGGACGGAAACAATTAGATAGTACCGCTTGCCACCGGTGTTGCTCAGGGCGAGACTGGTGAATCATGGACTTGGTTTATGACGAAACTCAAAGAATGCATAGGGGAAGTTCCTAATTTGGCCATCATATCTGACAGACATCACGGAATCATCCTGGCATGTAAAACTGTATTCCCGAATGCCTTTCACGGCTATTGTTGTCGTCATTTGATGTTAAATACAAAGATGCAGACAGATACACTGAAATGCTTATACTGGAAGACATGCAAAGCGTACACAACGGAGGATTTTGCAAAGCTAATGTCTGATATTCATTCGGTAAGACGACAGGCTCACAAAAAACTTGTTGAAGCAGGCGTCGAGAAATGGTCAAGGGCACATTGCCCTGGGCAGAGGTACAATTATTTAACCTCAAACAGTGTCGAATCCATAAATGCTTTAACAAAGCTTGTGCGCCACTGCCCGATAACAACGCTGATGGAATGGTATAGAGGTCTTCTTCAGAGCTGGTATTACCACCGCCGAGCAAAATATGCAGGTAATAGATTGTTTTAATTTCAATACGTTTACTGAAGAATAATGAAATACTAGACACTAAAAAAACTTTATTATTTATGGTTAGATGGCCCGGATGATGATCTTTCTGAATGGGCAACTGCAAAAGTGAATGGCAGAATGGCCAAAAGTGCAAACTGGAAGGTTTTGGGGAATGACAAGGACAGAGTGTATGAAGTACGGGACACAAAAAAAAGGCATATTGTTGATTTGGAACAGGGTGAATGCACTTGCCGACAATGGCAGCTTTCGGGATTACCATGCGGACATGTCTGTGCTGTTGGTAGATTTGCAGGGCTGACTAGTGTGAAGAAACTGGCTAAAGCTTGGTTTTATAATACAACACTTAAAGGCACATACGAAGACATGGTTTATCCTTTAAAAGACATGACGATGTGGGACACTCCAGACGACATCCAAGTTGTATCACCCCCTATTGTTTGCAATAGGCGACCAGGTAGACCCAAAAAAAGAAACAGAATTCCCTCTCAAGGCGAGGTGCCTACAATCTTTACGTGCGGAAGGTGTGGAAGGCCAGGACATAACCGGCTAACGTGCAATGCAACAATTGTGATAGAAAAGGTTGAAATTTTATTTATTATGCCACAATTAAGTAGTTGTGATTATTGGGGCCCTAATGTTTATGTGTACCTGTATACAGAAAAGTCCAGCCGGTCCAAGGAAAAAGACCCGTGTGGTGGAGGGTTCATCTAATCAAAGTAACGGAACACAACCCGAGGCAAATTCAGAGTTTATGCACAGGGTGATGAATGCGGCTGAGGCACCCAACTCAAGTCAAGCACAGGAGCAGCCGAACTCATCCAATCCACACATTAATTCGCTGTCAGATTTCCCTACTCCAGACAAGTTTTTACAGTAAAGACCCCCAATGACACACCCTATATTTAAATTTATGCACTCACTTCCTAGTTGGTACCATGTTTTGTTTAACTAAGAATAACAAGTGTGGGTCGTTTGGTGTGTAATAAACATTAGTATTAAACTATGTTATGAAAGTTTGATGGAGGCAAACAATTAGCGGTTGTGTGTGTTTGTGGTAAATTAAATTGAAAATACAAGTAAACAAACGTACCAACCAGCAATCAATCAGATTGCAGTTCAACCATATTGGATCGCCCGTTAATGAAGGCCCTGACTGTATGTTTTTACTACTTGGAAAATGATATGGTTGCTTCATTCAAATTGATTCATTGTTTCAGTTCGTTTGTTTCTACCCTTAACTATGTTTCTTTCCAGCAGATCATCTTCAAACACCTTCGATTTAGCTTTATCTGAACCATTTGGTTTCGCTATTTGTATGCCAACCTCGTGTAACATTTTTTCTTAACTAGTTCCACTTCCTTCCTATATATGTACCATTTTCATTGACATCCAACCAACCATTTTCATTGTACTTGAACGGAGTTGAACTACACCAACACTGTCCAGCGCCCTCCTCTTGCCAAACCATGTTGTTAAAATAATACTTTGATAACGGCTGTTGCTTATGAGCAATAAACAGGTCCATGGAACCATTGTTCAAAGCATGACTGGAAAATCTACGAACATCTGTATCAATGTGTAGCAAAGTTAAAGCATTTGCAAGTGACATGTTGGGTTTACAATAAAACAAAGCCCATTTATCACCACCAATGTCATTTATAAGACTATTAAGTGCCCTAGTAAAAACACCCCTGTCAGAGGTCAAACACCAAACGTTCCCAACACACCCATCAACATAACGAAGTGGATCGAGAGCAAATTCCACATATTTGTGTACTTTGAACTCAACTTTCATCCAGAAACTTAATTAAACATGAGTATAGTTTATAGTTACAAACTAAAAGCAATTATGTAGCTTTTTGGCACCCATAATTAACAAACTAAGTACGTTGCACAAAATAAAAAAAAAAACAAAAATAATCAAATAATAAAAATCTTCTTTATTCACTGTAACATCATATTTATATGAACAAAAAAAGGAATAATATAGTTATGGGAAAGTACAACAAACCTAGAATACGTGATATAAAGATGAAAAGGACAGCAATTTTATTATTTTGGATTCGTGTGGTGACAATGACCTAGGGTTTGATATGCTTTTTGGGGATATTGTGTTTGTTGGGAACAAAAAGGATATGTGGGGTTACAGTGTTTCCCGTGCAAATTACACGTTTGGTCCTCAGACGTGCAATTTTATAATAAACTTTTGACTTAATTTCTAAAATGGTCCCTGTATTTTATGTTGTAAAAGTCGTTGTCTGTTTACAGCATGTACATTGTCCCTTTACCAAATTTGGTACATTGTAATTTGACTTCTAAAAGTCAAATAACAGAATTATGGTTTAAACCAACTTTCGCAAAATATTCACAAAGTTATGGTCTAAAAGTCTGCACATTTTGCACATATTACACAGTTATTGTCTGTTACTTAAATTACACAGTTATGGGTTAAACCATAAATAAGTCAAATTGCACAGTCAAGGACCAATTTCCATTCACTCCCATTTAACACAATGTGCAAAAAATTTTAGGTACATGAAACAGTTTACCAACCGAACATTGAATGACTATCTTCAATAAAAAGGTCTTTAAATTCACTTAAGCATACACACGACCTACTCAAGAAACCTGTATTATTCACCCAAACTCTTACACAAGTAAAACCAGGTTTCACACTTGGTTATAATATGGTCATAGGTCAGTGGACTAAACCCGTTATGTGCCCCAAGAATGGGTACTAAAAGTGTTCAACCCGTTCGAGTATAGGGTCCTTTTTTTTCAAATTAACTCTAAAGTTTTTATAAGTCTTATTTTAGTAAAAAAAAATTGGAGTTATACAAAAATAAAATAAGGCCTCACACGTGCAAATATTTTAGTCCTTTATATAAACACCCCCGCTCCCAACTGCTTTCCCTTATTTCCCAATTGTTTTAAATCTTGAAACCCTAAAGTATGAGTTCGCGAAATAGAGCGACAACCCGAGTAATTGATGGTAAAATTGAATACTTTTGTAGGTGTGCTATTCGACTCACAGTTAAGACTTCAACAACAAGGACAAATCCGGGTAAACGATTTGTAAAATGCTCAGTTTGTGAAGTGTATGACTTTTTAGATGGTGATCTTCCAAGTGAATACTATAAAGATTTGGTGTATGGATTCTTACAAAACGCCAAACGATTGAACAAGACTGTGGACTACCAGCAGGTGATTGATGCTCTTGCTTTGGACAAGTCAATAATGGAAGAAGAGTTGAATGATATAAAGGCAAAGTTGAAGCTGTATGAGCGATTGTTTTTCATTTTGATAGGATCTTTTGCAGTTGTTTGTGTTGGGTTTGGGATGATAATAGGAAAATAATGTAGTGGCGTGGATTAGATGTAGTCCATGGAATGAAATGAAGTTGTATCTTTTGTTAGTAAATACGAGTAATATGTTTCCTCTTGCAAATCTAGTGTTTTATATAAATAAAGATAGATTGATTCGTCATACAAGGCATTCGCATGTTCTGCTTCATGGTTAATCAGATTAAAATGGTTACAATTATCCTTTCTTAGATACTGACATTTTTTATTTATTTATTTATTTTTCTTTTTTTTTTATAGGTTTATAAGCGGGTATGTTTGGTAGTACTAAAACACCCGCCAAAATAATCGGTTGCCCTAGCATTTCTTCTGTTTTATGGGGTGGTCAAACAAGTAGCAAGAAAATATGATCAACAGAAAATATAACGATGTATCCAAAAAGGGTATGGCATGGCATGGCATTTAACCTTTTTTCTTAATTTAATTACAATCTTGTTGTTTTCAACTTTCCATTACAACAACCCTAGATTGCAACTTTCTATCATTAAGGAACCAACTTATTGTTTCTCCAATACCTCCACTCTTCCGCTGCTTGCATAGAGCTTTATGATACATCAACCTTTTTCGCCTCCGCAAATATGAAGTTCGTGATCCAAACTTGAACTTCCTTGAGTATTTCTTTTTCCCAACACCTCGACCGGTCGTAGGATGCACACTAGTCCCACCTTCTTCATGAATTGCTGACCCACCCACATCCAGCACAACCTCGTCTTCAAAACAGTGATCATTAGAAAGACTTGGCAGTTTTGAACCATTGTAACTGAGTACAACATTTTGCCACTCATAAGGCGGCGAGCGAGACCACCCAACGTCAATGGCAGGAACATCGAGACCAACAACACCTGGCATGCAATCTTCTTCAAAAAAATAAAGCCCATCAACGATAGAGTCACTATGCAAAAAGTCTTTAAAAAGATTTCTACATTTAAAATTAGTTCCTTTGATTCTCGGTTCTGAAGGAGGTGTTCTTAGAGGAGGTGAACGACCTTCTTCCTCCTCCCATGCCTCCAGAGCAGCAGCCGATTTAGATGTAGCAACTAGCATTGCTTCCGTATGTTTTTTAAACTTTAACAAAATTTCCTCATCATAAAAATCATAAGTAAGATTTTTATAATAGAAACCTGCTAGGTTTTGTGGTGCATGGACAACATACAAATGGAGCAAACCATAACACTCAGCCGTGTCATACATCTTTCGCATATGACATTCAGCTTCAATCAAATGCAAGCCTTCTGCTAGAGAATGTCTTGGACAACAAAAATACAAAAAACGAATTTCTTGATCTAGTTGCAAGGTTAACAAGTCAAGCAACTGATCCAATTTCATCCTGTTCGACTTGCATACCTTCAATGTCATTGTTTTGCCATATTCATACTTTAAGCCTGAATATTCTAAGAAAACACCATCATAGTTAATCTCAAGGACTATATGTGTAGTAGTGATGACGTGTGACCTGTACACAAGAAACATAAATTTATTCAAAATAAATAAAAGTTAGCAACTAAGCATATGATTACATTACATAGTTAAGACATACATGCATACCTTTGTTTGATGTCCGCCGAATCAGCATGGGGGTTTGCAGGGACTTTCTTTGGAGGAGTTTGATGAGGGTCCATGATGATTTAACAAGTAATAATGTAAGTGGGACTTAATGAAGTGGTAAGTTAGTCGAACATATATATATATATATATATATATATATATATATATATATATATATATATATATATATATATATATATATAAGAAATGCTATCCATTTGGTTGAATAGGAACAAGTGAGAAAGAGTGAATTAGTTTGTAATAATGTAAAGTAAAATATATTATAGAGGTATTAACGGTTGTATGTATTAGTAAATTGAAGACTTTGTTTTAGTGTTTTTGTATCGTTGTATTAACACAAAATTATATGTACCCATGTTGGTTAACTTGCCAAAGTTTACGGTCATATAATGTTGTAAACTAATTTTACAAGCTAATTCACTACAAAAAACTAGTTGAATTATCCAGATTTTAAAGGCCCAATGGCCACGTTTAAGAAGGTGTAAAATTATTGAGTCCACACTTTCTCACGTTTTAAAGGCCAAATGGCCAAATGGGTGTCACAAAATATTTTTACACATATAAGTGTGGAGATATTATCCAAATTTATATGTTTAAAAGTGTGGAAATATTTTTTGAATGTCCACAACTAAAAGTGTGGAAAAAATGCGAATAATGTTTATAATAAAAAGTGATGACGTATAGTCTACACCCGGGTCACGAACCCGGTTAGTAAACAATACTAACAATTAAGCCCACTACGCTTGGGCCGCAACTGGACTACCAGTTATGCGGCTTGGGTCGACAAGGCCCAAGCCCAAAGTTATTTCCGGATAATATATAGAATATCTTCTAAATAAAGAAGATATATACTATATACCCGATGTCGGCTAACACGCCGAAGAGTAGGGAACACGAAACCCACTAGGGTTTCATGCATATATAAAGGGCACCCAAGCCCTCGGTAAAGGTACGATCTTCAATAAACCCTAACCATAAACGAAACCCTACATCCGATTACTTACTCTCACGCCGGAGGATAATCGGGGGAGACAATCCCTCGATAAGCCTAACGGTGTTTGTTCTTTTTCTTAGTGCGCAGGTCTCATCAAGCATTAAGATTCGAATTGGTACGAGAATAGAAGCCCTATCAAGGAACGCCCAACTTTTGTATCAACAAGTGGCGCCATCCGTGGGACCCTACACTAAGAATTTTACCGAAAACTAGAATGACGAAACACGGGAGTCACAAGAGTCCGCATGGGAAGAAGGCGCAGGATGACCCACTAGGGAAGAAGCACCAAGCGGATGCGCCCCCTAAGCAGACCCCTGGAACAACCAGTGTGCCTAAAAGCTTAGGAGTGTATTCAGATCAGGTCTTCCCTGCAGTGGAATCGCTTACCAAAACTACCCCCGCTATTACGACAAGTACTAGCGCGGTAGACCTGGAGCGCACTCCTTTCACCATGCCAGAGGTGAACTTCACTGAACCTCCCAATGCGCCTATCCGAAACAAGGATCCTGCCTTGGAAACGGACTCCATCGCGCTTGAAGGAGTCACTTCCGAATTAGCGCCAAGCGACTTTGTATCCCAAAACTACGAAGCCTTGACTGCGCTCATGCGAGAGGAGGCAAAGAAGAGGTCAAGCCAAAGTCTACACGGCAGACTCAACTTTGACCCTAATCCTGACGCATCCCCACCACGCTACCGAAAGGAAGGACGCGAGAGGGATAGCCGTAAACAACCAGTGTTCGCCAGGATTGGAAGGAAGGTTGTGGATGATGAAGCAGCCGATCTTCAACATCTGGAGGAACCTGAAGAAAGTGAGCGGCGCGCCAATGTCCACGCTAGACTTGGCAAGCGCAAAATCCAAGATAGGCTTGGGCGACGATGCTCCCCAAGTGAAAGCCCCTCAAGCTCCAACTCTGAGGATAGTCGGCGCAAGCGCCACAGAGGAACAACCTCAGACTCTGATGATAGTCGACGCAAGCGTCACAAAAGAGTCCGCTCATCTTCAAGAGATTCCTCGGACAGCGAGACTGGACACTGGAAGTCAAAAGGAAAATACCGCGACCAGGAAGACGAAGACATGTCTCTTCCCTGGCGTCGCCAAAAGGTTGATGCGTTCACGAGGCGCATCAGTGACTTTTCTGAGAATAAGAAAAGGCGCATGCCTGCTAATGTCAAAACATATGATGGGACAGGTGATCCTGATGATCACCTAAAAATTTTCGAATCAGCAGCTACTATCGAAAATTGGCCGCAACCTGTGTGGTGCCATATGTTCAACTCCACATTAGTAGGGAATGCGCGCAACTGGTTTAGTAAGCTTCCACGCAGAAGCATTGATGGGTTTGAAGAGTTGCGCAGAGCGTTTCGCTTAAACTTCACTCAAAGGAAGAAGTGTGCTAAAAACCCTGTCGAACTCGCTAGGGTTAAACAGCGACAAGGGGAATCCACAAGCGCTTTCATGGAACGCTTCAAGGACGAGTGCATGAAAGTCAAGGCGTGTCCAGAGATATTAAAAATATCGGGTTTTATGAATGCAATCAATAACCCAGATCTGATAAAAAAGCTAAATGATAAGGTTCCCCTAACCTTTGATGAGCTCATGAAGCGCACGAGGTCTTTCGTCCAAGGAGAAGAAGCCGCCGCGGATAGCAAAAAAGGCTATTCGAATCATAGACCACAAGAGGAGTCAAGGAGACAATCCAATGACCAGGGTGGCAGTCGTAACAGCCGCAGCAGAGGCTATCGCAACCAAGGGAGTGGAAGAGACAATGATAGATACACACCCCTCACAAAAACCCCAAGGGAGATATTTGCGACGGAGGGCGCAAACTTCCCGAAACCTCCACCAATCCGCACCCCAGAGGATAAGCGCATAGGGAATGGTTATTGCGAATACCATGGACAGAAAGGCCACACAACTAACGACTGCTTCCAACTGCGCCAATTGATTGACAAATTGGTAAAGGAAGGAAAGATGGATCATCTCGTAAAAAACATCAGAGAAGGGAAAGACAAATCAAAGCCAGGAGCCAAGAAAGAGACACCAAAAGAAAAGGCGGATATCATCTACATGATACAGCCATGGCCTCGCGCGACAAGACAGAAAGTTAGTCAGCGCTTTTCTAAGGAAAACGAAATTTCTTTCCCCTCCCTGACTGCGAACAACGCAGTAGTGGATCCACTCACCATTGAAATACATACGGGGGGTCACGACATCCGTCGCATGTATATAGATGGAGGTGCATCCGCTGATATCATATATGAACACTGTTTCAAGAAGCTGCGACCTGAGATACAGAGTCAGCTGACCCCAGCCACAACGCCGCTCACAGGCTTCACAGGGGAGAAGATATGGCCCACGGGGCAATTACGTCTATTTGTAGAAGTTGGTGACAAACCACACTCTACAACTACCTGGATGAACTTCATAGTAATCAGATCCCCCTCCCCGTATAACGGTATTATTGGGAGACCTGGAATATCATCCATCCGCGCCGTGCCATCCACAGCGCACGGGATGCTCAAGTTCCCAGTGGAAGGAGGTATTGTCACCCTTTACAATACCACCACACCACCCAAAGAATGCAACGCAGTGACAAGTGACGTAGGCGTTGTTCCAGAACAGCGCGCAATCAAAGTCCCAAACCTAACGGTCGCCATACACCCTGAATACCCGGATCAACATGTATCTATTGGCGGGTCTCTGTCTGACAAAGGCAAATCAGCTATATGCGCACTCTTGCAAAATAATTTGGATATTTTTGCATGGGAGCCTAAGCATATGACAGGAGTGCCACGCTCCATCACGGAACATAAGCTACAAATCCGACAAGGATATCCTCCAATACGACAGAAAAAGCGCGGACAAGCTCCAGACCGCTCAAAAGCCATCCTGGAAGAAGTGCATAAACTAGTAGACGCAGGCATCATGCGTGAAGTCTACTACCATGACTGGCTCTCTAACCCAGTAATGGTAAAGAAGAGCGATGGCAGTTGGAGGATGTGCGTAGACTTTACAGATCTCAATAAAGCATGTCCACAGGACTGCTACCCGCTACCGGAAATAGATTGGAAAATTGAGTCTCTATGTGGATATCCCTTCAAATGCTTCCTGGACGCATACAAGGGATACCACCAAATTCAAATGGCGGAGGAAGACGAAGAAAAGACGGCCTTCCACACAAGTCAAGGGGTCTACTGTTACACAAAGATGCCCTTCGGCCTAAAGAACGCAGGAGCAACATACCAAAGATTGGTGGACACTGCGTTCGAGAAGCAAGTGGGACGCAACTTGGAAGTATACGTCGATGATCTCGTCATCAAAAGCCATACAGAGGACGAGCTGGTGCGCGACATGGAGGAAACGTTCAAAACACTCAGGAGAATCAACATGAAATTGAACCCCAAGAAGTGTACGTTTGGCGCTACGGAAGGCATGTTTCTCGGGTATTTGATAGAACCCGATGGGATCAAGCCTTGCCCAGAGAAGACTCAAGCAGTCATTGACCTCCCCTCATCGCGCACACTAAAAGAAGTTCAGTCACTAAACGGCAAGCTAGCCGGACTGAACCGATTCTTATCCAAATCAGCAGACAAGTCACTTCCCCTGTTCAAGACACTCAAGAAGTGTACCAAAAAGGGAGACTTCAGGTGGACTGCGGAGGCAGAAGAAGCCTTCCAACAGCTCAAACAACACATAGCAGCGCTCCCAAAGCTTGTTGCACCCCGACCAGGGGAAGAGCTGATCATGTACCTATCTGCGACCCAAGGAGCAGTCAGCGCAGTCCTACTGACAGATAGAAATTCCGTCCAAACACCCATCTATTTTGTTAGTAAGGCGTTGAAGAAAACGGAGATTAACTACACTGCAATGGAGAAATTGGTCCTAGCCTTAGTGTTTGCAGCGAAAAGACTACGCAGGTACTTCCAGGCGCATCCAATCGCTGTTATCACAGACCAACCCATCAAACAGGTTATATCGAAACCCGACGCATCGGGACGCCTACAAAAATGGAGTGTGTTACTGGGCGAACACAATATATCATACAGACCGCGCACTGCAATTAAGGGGCAGATATTGGCCGACTTCATCATCGAGAAGCCGGATACTGACACTTCACCTGCGACAAGCAAGGAGGAACTTCAAGAACCATGGATTCTATTTACTGATGGATCCTCATGCGTAGATGGATCAGGAGGCGGCCTTATTCTCACCAACCCAGAAGGAGTTGAATTCACCTACGCACTACGTTTTGAATTCACAGCCACGAACAACGAGGCAGAATACGAAGCACTCCTAGCTGGGTTACGCATCGCAACTCAAATGGGTGCACGCAACCTAGAAGTAAACGTCGATTCGCGGCTAGTGGCTAACCACGTTTCAGGAGAATATATAGCAAAGGAGGAACACATGATCCAATACCTCGAAAAGACCAAATCTCTGATCCAGAACTTCGATAGATTCATCATCAAGCAGGTTCCCAGGAGTGAAAATAGGAAAGCAGATGCGCTGAGCAAAATTGCATCCACCAGTTTTGCGCATCTATCAAAACAAGTTTTGGTGGAAACCTTGAAAAACAAGTCAATCACAGAGATGGAAATATCCACGGTGATAGAAGAGGAAAATCCTACGTGGATGACACCGATCATTGACTTCATCAGCAAGGGCATACTTCCCCAAGAGCAGAAGGAAGCTCGAAGAATCCGACGCACAGCGCAGCGATTCGAGCTCAGAGACGACGTCTTATATAGACGCTCATTCCTACAACCATGGCTTAGGTGTGTTGGACCTCTCCAGGCAGACTATGTACTTAGAGAGATCCACGCAGGCTCATGCAGCATGCACTCAGGACCACGGTCCATTGTAGCGCGCGCCCTAAGATCTGGATACTATTGGCCTACTATGCACCGTGACGCACGCGATTTGGTACGGAAGTGCAATGATTGCCAAGTTCACAGACCTATTCCGCGCCGACCACAACATGAACTAACACCTATTACATCGCCATGGCCCTTCTACAAATGGGGTATCGACATCGCTGGACCTTTTCCCATTGCCGCAGGAGGATTGAAATTCCTCATTGTGGCAATAGATTACTTTACCAAGTGGATCGAAGCAAAGGCAGTAGCGACTATAACAGGTAACCAGGTGAAACGATTCGTGTGGGACAACATAGTATGTCGTTTTGGATTGCCTGGAGAAATTATCTCGGATAACGGAAAACAATTCCGTGATAATCCGTTCAAAGATTGGTGCGAACAATTGAACATCATGCAACACTTTGCATCAGTAACTCATCCACAAACCAATGGTCTGGTCGAGCGCGCAAACAGAAGCCTTGGCGAAGGAATCAAAGCGCGCCTGGACAGACACAAAGGTAGATGGGTAGAAGAACTATCACATGTTCTTTGGGCGCACCGAACAACCATTAAGGTTAGCAACGGGGACACCCCCTTCTCTTTGGTCTATGGGACAGAAGCTGTAATACCGGCTGAAATTGGAATGCCAACCATCCGTACTGCGGAAGTTAACATGGCAACCAATGATGATGAGCGGCGCATAGACTTAGATCTATTGGAAGAGCGACGTGAACGCGCAGCAATACGCGAAGAGAAAGCCAAGTCGAGAATGAAAAAATACTATGACACCAAAGTACGCAGCACTTCATTCAGACCAGGCGACTTCGTATACCGCGACAATGACTCAAGCCGCGCAGAAGACACTGGTAAGCTAGGACCAAAGTGGGAAGGACCTTACGAGGTCATAGAAGCACTTGGCAATGGAGCGTACAAGCTACGCGACAAGGACGGACGTGAACTACAGCGAACATGGAACGTCCGCAACCTTAAAAGGTGCTATCTTTGAAGAGGGCTATAGCCCAACATGGACACTCATGCGCTTTAGAAAGTGCCCCCAATAAAGATCCATGTAATTTTATTTTTTAAGTATTATCTAGATAAGTATTCTTTTTCAAAACTTGCAAGTATTAATAAAACGTTATGGTTTCTAGCTAACTCCATAACACATTTAACTTTATTGTTTGCATCTTCTATTATCATGTTTCAATATTGTTATATTCTTGCCTACATGGTGTGCATGCACACACTAAGACCCACGATGGCAGAAAGGATGAGTAAACCTAATAAACTACTCGTTGAGTAAGAGGGTTGCAAACCCATCAACACCGGATCACGAATCCTTGTTAAACACCTTGCGCTCAAGACGTTGGCGCAAGCTCCTCACGCACCCCACGACGGATGCGCGATAAAGCACACTGTGCGCGTTTAACAACTCAGGAAATCAAGACTCTTGATTCCTTAAAGTACAATACGACAAGTAAACTTACAAAAATACATAGACGACTATGATTAAGTTGGAAAAATTCAACACGCGACTACGGTCCTTAAGGAAATTCATACACGATTATGACCCTTATTTTCTAAATACGCTTAAACACTTAAAGCTATCTTCACGCAAGGATACATAAGTCATATAAGAACTACGAGTTCAAAAAGCATAAGTATTGAGAAGCTATAGAAACACTAAGTACAAAAGCAACTTTTTATTCATAGAATACAGTTCTACAAAAAAGACTTGTACAAAAGAGCTAAATACTATATGTACGCCTTAACTGGCTGGAACCCCCGCTCAAAGCCGCTTCCTTTGCATCCGCGAGCCTCTTCAACAACTCCGCATCATCAAGGGAAACAGTGGCCACGCAGACGGGCACACCATCGGATCTAGGCTGATGCGCAGCGCCTATGCCGCACAGAATGGCCTTTCCTTTCTCGCCTTTCTTTCGTGCGACCCTGGAAACATGCGCATTTAGCGACCTTTGCAAAGAAATCTCTTTCTCAAGACGGAAAGGATTCAGAATGTCACGAGGCTGAGCAAAAATGGGTACCTTCAACTGCGCCACATCAGGCTTCAGGTAGAAGTCCACCTGCTGATCTGCACCATCCTGCAGATGCCTAGGAAGAGTGAGCCCCGCCATAATCACGCTGATCGGCTGGTCCTGATCACGCTCCAAGAGAGCGATGTGCGGAAGCTCAAGCTTCTTTAGCTCCTCCATGGCAGCAACAAGCTCAGCATGGGCATCCGCCTTATACCCAGGCACTTCAGTAAGCGGCACGGTCAGCAACTTGGCCTCCGCAAGCTTGTCTGCAGCCGAGGTCTCACCGTGCGCAATAGCGCAATTCACAACCTTCCCAAAGGATGCGGTGACCTCAGGATGCTCCAGCGTGCACATGGCAGCCAAGCGAAGACCATGGCTGATCAACCACCTACAAAATAACACAAGTGTTAAAGAAAGAAGGTCCAACATATATACAAGTTATAACGAAGTAAATTAGCACATACCTGCGCTCAGCCACAGACTGAACAAGATGGGGGTACAGCTCCTCATCGTACTCAATGCTGAGCTGGCGGAGCTTCTCCTCTTGCGTCTTCAAGGCAAGCTCAATGCGGCTGCGGAACTCTTCAATATTGGCAAAGTGCTTGCTCCTATTCTGTTCCAAGTACTTCAGCGCCCACAACGAGTTACGCCTCTGACGGTCTGCAAAAGCGCGCTCCCGCTCCAACTCAGCCATCACCATGACCTTCTCCTCACCCATTTTTCGCGCAGACGCCTCCGCGCACTCCAGTTTAGCCTTGGAGCTCAGCTGCTCAGCTTTAGAGCTTGCTAACTCAGCCTGCACAGACGCTAATTGCGCCCGCAGTCTGGAAACTTCATCAGACTGGTACACCCTGGCTTGCGAAACCAGCTCAGACTGGCGCACAGCTATGGAGGCCAGCTCCTCCATCGCGGAGTCAAAGGGACTTAACTCCACTGCAATGTCCTTCGAGGCAGACGCCTCAAGGGGACTCTCCTTGGGTGGCGCACTCTCATCAACAACACCAGCAGGCTGTTCACTGTACGAAAAATCAAGAAACAAGATCAGCATACGGAAAACAGTCAAGCACATACCAAATCCTAAGGGATTATTAAAAACTACTTACATGGGGGGAGGAGTCGAGGACACGTTTTTCTCCTTCTCAGCCTCAGTTGAGGACACGTCCTTCTTCTTCTCAGTTTCAGTCGTGGACGCACCTCCACCAGGCTTCTCAGCTTCCACACTGAAGACACGAAGCAACACAGTTAGAATAAAATACAACTTGACAAAAGTTTATAACTAACAATTCAGATACTTACTCCATCTGCACCTCAGTAAAAGATGGGCTTTCCCCAGCCTCAGTCCGCGGCCTCTTGGAAGGCCCTTCACCATAACCACCAGACGCTCTCTTCCGCGTCAGTGGGGAGCTCTCCTCCATCTCACTGTCAGTTTCCTCTAAATGGATCACCATTTCAGGAAGAGGAGGCTGCGCAGCGTCAGGACTTGGCTGCACAGGAGGAGCCACCTCCTGTATTGGCTCAGCCGCTATCACATCAGGGGAGCCTTCGGGATCTGGGATAACCAAATCCACGACGCGCCCTGCCGTCGCCTGCAGAATAGTCTGCTCACCGTCCCCCAGAGGACGCACTCCAACCGCCACGGAACGCGGATTCTCCAGCCTCACAACAGCGAACAGATCCATATCTGCGCATCAAATAAACAAAGGAAAGCAAGTTACATAAAGTATGGAAAAAGAAGAAGCGCTTACACTAATAATGACAGTAAGGCGACAGAAGGAGCACCCACCCGTGCCATCCGCATTCAAGAATGTGGGGACCTCCGTCTCATGTTCGAAGTAGTTGCGACTGATGCCCATATGCACCAGGAACGCCTCCGGATACGGCTTGATGGGAATACGGTTCTCATCAATGATCGCCGCATGATCCGCGTTATACCACGTCTCAGGGGGGCGCTCATCCTTGGGCAGATCGGCACGGGTGTAAAATGGAAAATGGTCAGGGAAGACGGCTTCATCAACCCAAAAGAATTTTTCCCTCCAATCCTTGAGCTTATCTACCTTAGTCTGATAACATTGTAACTTCCCTACGCGTTTGGCGAAGGTAACCCAACCATTTGACCACGTCAAATGATAAAACGCGCGAAATAAGTGGAGAGATGGGTGGATCGCCAACAAGCGACAGTTCACCTCAAAGTTAGCAATCTTCCCAGCACCAATACAATGCAACTGGGAGATGTGGAGATTGTAATAATTGAGTATGTCACTCAGTAACACGGAGATGGGGACGCGCTGATTCGCCCACTCGAAAAAGCGCGTATATAACCCCACCTTCCCAGCAGGGAAATCCGCGATGGTGTCATTCGGACCGGGTACCTCTGGGCGCAGGCCCCAAGGGATAAAATAATCCGAGGTGAACTGAATCAGTTCCTCCTCGGTTATGTTAGAATGGAAATCACGAAGTTGCGCTACCATTTTTTGATTCAGATTATGTGTGCACGCGCAATTACCTTTGAATTATCTTTTTTGGAAGAAGGTTTGAAGATGTAAAAATGGAGGAATGGCGATTTTTTAACTGTGGACGTCACAGTGAATGAGAAGCGGTAGTTTATATACTTTTCCTATCCACCACAGATGATCGCCACGTGTACCCCACTAGCTCAAATCGTGTGGCTAGGATAAATGACGGGACAAGGCAAGTGGGCAACCTCTCCACTTCCCAAGGTACCCCAATTGCACTTTTTTGGACTAGATACATCACACGTGTGGTTTTGGCGGTATATTTTTTGAAAGCTTCCCGCGTACGCATGGGGAATAATTTCGACACGACTCTAGTCTAGCGTCCGCAGGTTTTACCCTGCGCACACTAGACTGGGGGGACATGATGACGTATAGTCTACACCCGGGTCACGAACCCGGTTAGTAAACAATACTAACAATTAAGCCCACTACGCTTGGGCCGCAACTGGACTACCAGTTATGCGGCTTGGGTCGACAAGGCCCAAGCCCAAAGTTATTTCCGGATAATATATAGAATATCTTCTAAATAAAGAAGATATATACTATATACCCGATGTCGGCTAACACGCCGAAGAGTAGGGAACACGAAACCCACTAGGGTTTCATGCATATATAAAGGGCACCCAAGCCCTCGGTAAAGGTACGATCTTCAATAAACCCTAACCATAAACGAAACCCTACATCCGATTACTTACTCTCACGCCGGAGGATAATCGGGGGAGACAATCCCTCGATAAGCCTAACGGTGTTTGTTCTTTTTCTTAGTGCGCATGTCTCATCAAGCATTAAGATTCGAATTGGTACGAGAATAGAAGCCCTATCAAGGAACGCCCAACTTTTGTATCAACAAAAAGTGAGGAAACATTTGCTACACATATTAGTGTAGCTTTATTATAATTTTACACACTTATATATGTGGTTTATTTTTTAAATATTTGTGACACTTATAAATGTAGCGAAATTATTATCCACATAAAAAAATAAGTCCACGGTTGACCATACCGTGGCAAAATAAGTGTGAAGAATAGCACTATTTTTTTGGGGAGTAAATTATATTGATAACTAAAGGTTGAGAATACAACAAGGACACATAAGATGAACAAAAATAAACAAACTAATTGAACATAGGGTAATATCTATGCTTGTAATAAAACCGAACCATCTTTTCACGATACGCTAACGCAACGTCAACGGGGTCATCAACATCCAACGATAGACCATGTGACAAACGATATAGAAATATACACACCCACACACCACAATCACCAAAGATACCCCCTTGCTTTGGAACTTTCTCCTCAAGCCTAAACGTGATGTTATATTCGCTCGGACGCATTCCATTCTTATCGAAAACTTTGGCACGTTCTAGAACCCGTGGAAGTCGAGCCTGTATAATAGGATAAAATGTAAGTATACATAGACGGGAGATCTTAAGGTACACTTTGTAAGTAATGCTATTAAATGTGATCCATTTACCAGCAAGGTTTGTCCATAAACAGTTTAATTGTTTATTTTTTTGGTGATAGTTAGTTCAGATTATTTGTTAAGCTATTTAAGGTTTAGTGTTCCTTACTTCATATGCAGTGTTGTACCATTTGATTAGTTAACAAACTGATTGTTACATAAACTTGTTTAATTTCATTACAAGATGAAAAACTAGTACACCCAACACTGGAGGTACACGGATGATAAACACAAAACACAAAACACAAAGCACAAGAGACTATAGCGTGACAGGAATAAAGAGCAAGCACATAGCAGGCCAGGGATGGAGGTTCAACAGTTATTGCGCATCTTTGCCAGAAATGAGATTGTATTGACAGCTTTGATTTGAGTTTCACTGATGAGTATCATCAGTGTCCTACTCTTCTCAAGGTCCTCATCTTGAATTTGAAGTAGCAAATCTAAACACTTAGTTGCGAGACTGGACCCAACAACAGTTTGGAGCTGTTTGATCTGGTCACCCCTTTCCTTGCAACGGCGTGTGAGCTCTACCACCTCCAGCTGAAGTGAGTTTATGAGCTTAAAGTCACGCTCAATATTAGTTTTAACCAAACTGGTCAGCAGATCCTTCAAAAGGTTTTGTTGATCCATAGATATTCGAAGTGAAAGCTTGTGTGTGTGTAAAGGTGAGTAGGGTTCTAAATATGGTATGAAATTGCACTATTATATGGATCGTTTAATATTTAAAAGTGGGGTGACCCTTACATTTGAATTTAGTCAACGGTAATAAATTAGGTTTGTTAATTGGTGAATAGTTGGGTCATGTCAATATATTGTTTAATATATAAGCCCGATATTGTTAAACCGGAATTCTGCTGCTATTAAATGACTGTGGACAGTGTCATACAGTGGTCACTTCCTGTCCACTAATTTTCAACGCAACGATAATTCAAATTGGGCACCTTTTATCAAAGATTGCCAAAATAAGCCAAATGTTATTAATGTGGATTAGACAAATGAAAATTAAGCCAAATATAATTAGGGCGGATAAGACAAATGTCATGATTGTGGCCAGAGAGCGTCATAAACTGCCCCCTTACTGTACACTAATTTTCAACGTAACCAAATTTCAAATTGGGCAACTTTTCATCAAAGTTGGGCAGAATAAGCCAAATGTTATTAATGCGGATTAGACAAATGAAAAGTAAGCCAAATATTATTAGGGCGGATTAGAGAAATGTAATGATTGTGGCAAGAGACTGTCATAAACTGATGCCTTCATGTCCACTAATTTACAACGCAACCCAATTCAACTTGGGCAATTTGTTGTCAAATTTAGCGAAAATAAGCCAAATGTTATAAACGGATATTAGATAAAAGTAAATTAAACCAAATATTAATAATGCGGATAAGATAAATGAAATGATTGTGGACAATGAAGTTCATATACGGCTCCCTTCCACTACAAGTACTACTTTGGAACTTTTTTAAAAAATTGGGCAATTGGGTTGAAACATCGCCCAACTAGACACATGGAATTTTACTTTGAGGTAGTTGTATGTGACCTACGTATGGTATTCAAAAAAATTATACTAGTCGCTAATTGTATTTTAAAATTCGTCAACAAGGTTGAAACATTTCCCCAATAGGCATATGTTGTTTTTACTTTTAGATACTTGTATGTGACCTTGATATGGTATTCAAAACACAATGTCGTATGTTTCTCTTCCTAAAATAACAAACATACAAAAAATACGCCATGACCAGCAGTAACAAACACTGCCAGCAGAAACTAAACAATGCTACCAGCAGGAACCATGATCGGCAGAAAATACGCCATGACCAGCAGGTATGAAACTACACTAACAGCAGCAATGAAAATAAACATTATTCTAATAATTCCTAACAAACTGTTGAGATTCTTGTATTTTAAAATTGGTCAACAAGGTTGAAACATTTCCCCAATAGACATATGTTTTTTTTACTTTGAGATACTTGTATGTGACCTAGATATGGTATTCAAAAATATTAATATTCGCTAATTGAATATAGAAACAACGTACAGTTAAATGATTTAAGTTAATGGGTAAAGAATTTGGAGGGTCAGCAAAAATTGAATAATGTTTGGGTCAGGATGGTTTAATGTGGAGAGTGCTGACGTTGACTTGTATATGGATAGTGGAGGCAACGCATATGAGTTGGATATGGAGAGGTAATGAGGTTGTGCCTGAAAAGGTGAACAAGGGAGCAGCTAGTAGAAATACTTAAAACTTTACGTGCTGCGCATGCTCAAGATGGTTCTGCTGTTGAAGATGTTGCAAAAGTTGCTAAGACTGATTCTACTGCTGAGAATCATGTTGATTCTGCTGCTGAGAATCAACTTGATTCTGCTGCTGAGAATCAACTTGATTCTACCGCTGACATATTGGATGATGCTAACAGTCTGGCACATGCAATACTACAACTGATGTAACACCCCAACCCGGCAAGGGTAGAAGCATCACATTATGGTGACAAATCAAAGCATACATACATATTCACAGCGGAAGCCAATAAACATAATCATTAAATAAACCAAGTCAACACGACTGGAATTCAATACATAAGTCTCAAATGAAAGGAAGAAATAATCCCAAGGAAATACATAACGAAATAAATCCAATATCAAAATGCTGAAACAAAATGGTAAGACTAGGGTAGGACATCATCTAAGGCAAAGCTCCACTAACTCTCATCCCAAGCATAAATCCATCTCCCAGCTAGGTACCTGCCGCACACGGAAAAGAAAAACGTGCGGCTGAGCTTACAAAGCTCAGTGGACAGATACATAATACAACAAAGATAATGAAGCAGAAATATACTGAAGCACTGGGAAATATCATAAGGTATAAATCAGAACAAATGGGTAAAAGAGAAGAATAGGATAGTCATCTACCACGAGCCCAGAAACATATCATATCATACTCATAATCATACACATGCAGAGGGGATACCTCTTAGGCAACCAGATAATATGAGGGGTGACCTCATGTATCAAATGGAGTGATCAGCTCCCAGATAATTGTGAAAGGCGTGTATTGCACACAAGCACCAGTCACCAGACAAAATCATATCATAGCATATACAGTTAAATCCACTAAACAGATCAGATCTAGGATTGCAATCCATACGCCCCCCAGAAACATATATATAATCCATAATCAAAGTAATGCGCATATCATAATCAGAATGGGGACGGTGTGAGGAATCACTCACCCACACATGAGTCATGCCAGTGGTGCATCACAGATACGGCCAGGTTACCTTCCTGGCTAGGTAACAGAAAAGTGGCTCGGGTATCAAACTAAGAGTCATAAGTCATGTCAAATCAGATGTGTCATAATCCAGGGCTCATCATAATAGGTTCATAACAGAGGGTTCATATCAAAGGTGCAGAAATAGTATCAAGGTCCAAGTCAAAGGTTCATCAGATCATGGTTCACAAGCAAAGGATCATAAACAAATGGGGATCATAGCAATGGCTTGGGAAACCTTAACAGAATCATAAGTCAACATCAATGTATAGTGTATAGGAACCCTTACTGAACAAGGGCAGAGTATCCGTACCTTATGACGAAAGCACAAATAGAAACAAGCACAGAAATGAGGGAAAGCTCAAGGTCTCTCCTTCTTCACACCTAAAGGAGTAGAAGGGGATTACAAATTATTCTTAATTAAACATCTTTCCATTTCAAGTAACTTTCCCCTTTTAGTAAGTTTCTAATTTTAGAAAGTTTCCATAATCAGTAAGTTTCCACTTTCAGAAATATTGAGTACATAACTTATTCAGATCATTGTTAGCTGGAAATAAGGTATCTTTATCATGTTTACACCTTTGGTCCTCAGGTTTCCACAATTTACACTTTACATCCCTGTATTATAAAAGTTACACTTTAACCCTTTAAATATTCATAGTTACACATTAAACCCTTAATTTATCAAATTTACACAATGAGTACTTATTTTAGTAAGTTGTACGACTTGTCCTTCAAATATTCAATATTTACTCAATAGGTCCCTCCATTTAATTTGTTTACATAATTAATCCTTAAAGTTTACATTTTCAATCTTTAATTAATAATAATTACACATTAGTCCAATAAATATCCAAATTTACACATTAGCACCTGAATATAATTCCTTACCCAATTCGACTTTAACTTTCCAAAAATTACATATTTAGTCCCTATATTTTATTTATTAGCAAATCGAATTATAATTTATTTATAAAGACAATTTAATCCCTTAAAATATAAAAATGACACTAGGCCCCCTCAACTTATATTTTATACGAACAGTACACATTCCAAAATAAGTTTTAAAAATAACCCATGAGTTTTAAAAGTTACAAAACTCACCCAAAACATTTTAAACAAATCGTTAACCACTATTCTTTAACAAAACAAAAACCCTAATCGATCCCTAATCATTTCCAATCATTATCTCATTATTAAACACTATTTATGATCACATAAACAAGCCCTAATTCCCTTTTTCCAGATCGCATGCATTTCTTTTCCATTTTACACATTTTCTTCATAATCCGATTAAACCAAATTAATTCGAAAACAAAGATCTAGGCCATGTTAATTTTTCCCAATATTTTTCCAGGTCTTACAATATTATAACACATGTAAATAAATTATACATGCAACCCAGATCAGTCGCATAACATTTTACACAAATTTTATACGTTTTCATGGTTATTATTTCGTATAATTCATAGAACGTGCATGGGTTGAGTTAAGCATTTTATTTGATGTTCTTAGAGCGTATAAGGTCTGAGAAAAATACCAAAACCAGATTCAAACGTGTGAAAAGAGGCGCACGAATTCTTTTGTACGCGTGAATGAAAAACGAACCAAAAATCCAAAGTGACTCCAAAAGCTTCTCCACAACCTTTCCAACATTTTTCCCAGAGTATACACAATATAAGGATTATGAGAAAAATCATGAACGAATTTTAAATAGCTCGATTGAATTTATTTAGGGATTACCTTAAAAATAGGCTCGACAAGAACAAAAATTCTCAAAACACGAATCCAGCCAAGAACAGCCTCAAATCTATTTTTCATGGATCACATATGATACAAGGAACATGAGAAAAATAAGAAACGAATTTTTAGAAGGTCGCATGAATTATTTCGAATTATACCTTGTATTTGCTATTGCGACAAGAGAAAATTCACCAAGATCGAATCGTGCAAAGGACACCTTCACAATGATTTTTCTAGGACTCCTTGGATGATGATCAAGCTCAGAAAATTGCTTTAGGAATTTTAGAGGATCGGATGGAGGCAAAAGAAATTGTTTGTGTGTTTTATTTTCTATTCGGCAATTAGGGTTTAGGAACAAAATTATGGAATGACTATTTTAATGATGAAACCGAGTCATAGGGGGGGAAGATAAGACCAAAATTTCGGTAGGTTAGTTGTCAATTAATTGTGATTGATTATTTCCTCTTTTACAAAATTTAAATCATTTTAAATCAACATAAAACTAATTATAAATCATTCGGCACTCTTAGGGGTATTTTGGTAATTTTGCCACTTGTATAAATGTTAAATGAAGTTGTTAAAATTATTTGGAATCATAACTTGTACATTGCCAGAAGTTTGGAATTTATTTGATACTTTATAAGCTTTTAAATGATTTTTAAACTTGCAGGGGCATTTTGGTCATTTTACATGCTTGTAGATTTTAGGTGTTACAACTTCTTCCCCTCTAACAGAAAAATTTCGTCCCCGAAATTTGCAAAGAATCATAATGAAACGGACCGGAAACAAAACAGAGACATACCAGATCAGAAAACAAAATGAGGATAACTAGCTCGAATAGACTCCTCGGTCTCCCAGGTAGCTTCCCGCTCTGGGTGGTTCCGCCAAAGAATCTTAACGAAAGGAATGACTTTACGTCTCATAACTCGCTCTTGGCGATCAAGGACAGCTTCCGGCTCTTCCGGAAGAGACATATCGGGCTGAATCTGATCAAAAGGATAAGACACCACATGCAATGGATGATAATTGTATCCCCTCAGAAGAGATACATGAAATACGTTGTGAACATGTGATAACTGCGGAGGAAGAGCCAAACGATACGAAACCTCTCCAATGCGATCCAAAATCTCAAACGGTCCGATGAATCGAGGACTGAACTTGCCCTTAATTCCAAAACGTTTAACTCCCCGGAATGGCGAAACCTTAAGAAATACCCGATCACCAACACGAAACTCCAAGTCACGCCTATGCTTATCAGCATAGCTCTTTTGACGCGCACGAGCTTCCTTCAACTTCTCCCTGGCAGTATCCACTTTCTCAGTAGCGATCTGAACTAACTCTGGTCCCTCAATAGCGCGCTCACCAACCTCATTCCAACAAACCGGAGCCCTACATTTCCGACCATATAACATCTCGAAAGGAGCCATACGAATACTTGCGTGCCAGCTGTTGTTATATGCGAACTCTACCAAACACAAATAATCGTCCCAGCTACCCGTCCACTCTAAAGCGCATGCCCTCAACATGTCCTCTAACGTCTGAATGGTCCTCTCCGACTGACCATCCGTCTGAGGGTGAAAAGCTGTACTGAACTTAAGCCGTGTATCCCATGCTTTATGCAATCCCTTCCAGAAGCGAGATGTAAACCGTGGATCCCTATCTGATATAATAGCCGTAGGCATGCCGTGAAGTCTAACGATTTCCTGCTGAAATATATCTGCCAACTTACTAACACTGTAGTCCACACGAATAGGGAGGAAGTGAGCAGACTTGGTTAGTCGATCGACGACCACCCAAATCGCATCATGCTTCCTACGAGTAAGAGGTAAACCAGTAACGAAATCCATAGAAATTTCCTCCCATTTCCACTTCGGAATCTCCAATGGCTGCAATAATCCACTCGCTCTTTGATGCTCGATCTTGACTTGCTGGCAAGTCAAGCACTTAGATACAAATGAAGCCACATCGTGTTTCATACCACTCCACCAGAAATGTTGCTTGAGGTCCCAGTACATCTTGGTGGAACTAGGATGTATAGTAAAAGGGGAACTATGAGCTTCCGATAGAATGGCCTCACGAAGCTCCGGATCGTTAGGGACACAAAGACGATCCTCGAACCAAACTACACCGAAATCATCAACTCGGAACTCTGACTGCTTGCCCTCCTCAACATTCTGAACTATAGACCACAGCTCACCATCCTCTTTCTGAGCTTCCTTAACTCGCAAGATAAGATTGGACTCAACTGTAAGGCTAGCCCAATAACCGCCATGACCACGAACACAAAACTCCACATCAAGAAGCTCTAAATCATGCAGAATACGAGGCTCAAACTCCAAACTCGCAATCATACCGGATTTCCTACTAAGAGCATCGGCGACTACATTTGGTTTACCGGGATGATACTGGATGTTAGCATCATAATCTTTCAGAAGTTCCAACCAACGCCTCTGTCTCATATTCAACTCTTTCTGGGTGAAGATGTATTTAAGACTCTTATGATCGGTGAAAATATCACAGGACTCTCCATACAAATAGTGGCGCCAAATCTTTAGCGCGAAGACCACAGCCGCTAACTCAAGATCATGCGTCGGATAGTTCACCTCGTAAGGCTTCAGCTGCCTCGAAGCATAGGCGATAACCTTACCATGCTGCATCAAAACACATCCTAAACCTTTCTTCGATGCATCGCTATAAATCTGAAAACCGCCGGAACCCGATGGAAGAGTCAAGATAGGTGCAGACACTAACCGCTTCTTCAACTCCTCAAAACTACTCTCCCGCTCGTCAGTCCAAATAAACTTCTCCCCTTTTCTCATCAACTGTGTTAAAGGCAAAGCAAGACGCGAAAAGCCCTCAACAAATCTCCTATAATACCCAGCGAGACCCAGAAAACTTCTCACTTCCGTCACATTTGTAGGTCTTGGCCATTTTGTGATAGCCTCAACCTTCGCCGGATCCATAGTGATGCCGTCTGCAGAAACAATGTGACCCAAGAAAGCCACTCGATCCAACCAAAATTCGCACTTCGAAAACTTTGCATACAATCGCTGCTGTCGAAGAATCTCCAGAACCATACTGAGGTGCTGCTCGTGCTCCGCCTCGGTTTTAGAGTACACAAGGATATCATCTATGAAGACAATGACGAACTTATCGAGAAATTCGTGGAATACCCGGTTCATGAGGTCCATAAACACAGCCGGAGCATTGGTCAACCCGAAAGGCATAACCAAAAATTCATAATGACCATACCGAGTCCGAAAGGCCGTTTTGGGAACATCCTGCTCCCTCACCCTAAGCTGGTGATAACCTGACCTTAGATCGATTTTAGAGAAATGCCTCGCCCCTTGCAGTTGGTCGAACAGATCATCAATGTGCGGAAGGGGATAGCGGTTACGAATCGTAATGCGGTTAAGCTCTCGATAATCAATGCAAAGGCGCATGCTCCCGTCCTTCTTCTTCACAAACAACACAGGAGCACCCCAAGGAGATACGCTCGGACGAATAAAACCGTTTTCCAACAGTTCTTGCAATTGCTCCTTCAATTCTTTCAATTCAATCGGTGCCATACGATAGGGAGCTTTAGATATGGGTTCAGCACCCGGAATCAGATCAATGCTAAACTCGACTTCCCTGACAGGAGGAATGCCAGGAAGTTCATCCGGAAATACATCAGCAAAATCGCGCACAATACGAATACTATCAATGCTCGGAACATCAACAGAAGTATCTTTAATAGAAGCAAGAAAACCAAGACAGCCATGCGAAATCAATGCACGGGCTTTCATAGCCGAAATGATCTTTACAGATTTCAGAGGTTGGGAACCAGAATAAACATAATCAGGATGATGAAGATCACCAAAGATCACCTTACGAGCATAACAATCAATGGTCGCCTTATGAGCAGCTAACCAGTCCATGCCCAGAATAATATCAAAATCAACCATATCAATGGGAAGAAGGTTCGCAGAACGAACACGATCATCGAAACGGAGAGGGCAATTAACATACTCGACATCAATAATCACATGAGTTTTCATCGGGGTAGCAATGGATATACGGTTCATTAATTTAGTTGGGTTTGCGTTTATTTTATTTGCAAGTGATGTGGATATTATGGAATGCGTAGCACCGGTGTCAAATAAAACAAAAACAATACGATCTCCAATATACAGAAAACCCGTAATAGTACCTGAGGTGCTAGCTGCCTGGTCACGTGTCAAAGAATAAACCCGGCCTGAAGTAGGAGCGGTCCTAGTATCGACTTTAGGTTCACCAACATTCTTCTTAGGACAGTCCCTGACCTTGTGCTGAGTAGACCCGCAAGAGAAACAACCACCAGAAGCTTTGTAACAAGGACCCGGATGTGGTTTCCCACATGTAGTACATAAAGGAGGAGGAGGTAGAGCCTGAACAGAACCTCTCTGACCTGAAGATCCCGACTGCTGATACTGCTGAGAATCCCTACGCCGGTTATTACCACCCTGACCCTGACGGTCACCACCATACCGACCATAATCCTGTCGACCCTGGTTCCTAGAATCCTGTCTCCTATAATCACCACCTCGGTCCTGGCGACCCCGCTGATCATGCCCCTGGTCCTGACGACCCCGAAAATCCTGCCTCTGGTCCTGACGACCATGGCCCCGAGTATCAATCCTGTTGCCATCCCTATCACGTTTATTAGATCCCCTGTCCGCATGCAACAACTCAATGTTACGCGCGGCATCCTGAACACTAGCCACATCATCAAATGGAGTGTTAACGATCCGGTCTAACACCCATCTCTTAAGAGCCCACTTGAAGTGACGAGCCTGTCGAAAAGAATCCCCAGTAACCTCTGGCCCCACGAAACTAGCCAGACGCAAGAAACGCTGCATGAAATCTCCTGAAGACTCATGATCACCCTGACGAATAGACCCGTATTCCCTCTCATACCTCAGCTGCTCTGCCATAGGAATGTACTGCTTATAAAACGCCTCAATAAAATCTGCCCACGAACAAGTCTCAGCAAAATCATCCCCTTTTGCCTGAACAAGAGCAGTCCACCAATTCTGAGCATCACCCTCTAGTTTGAATGTGGCCAAACGAGTTTTAAACTCGTCAGCACATCCCAGAACACGAAACAACTTCTCGATATGTGTGATCCAGTCCTCCGCTTCATGAGGAGTAGCAGCGGACCTGAAAGAGAGAGGCTTAAGTTTGTTGAACTTCTCGATCCACACATGGATACCAGCTGGGGGAGCAGCGGGTGGAGCATCGCCACCACCACCACCAGAAGAACTAGCCCCATTCTTGATGTTAGTGGTGACCTCAGCCACCACTTTAGGCATAGCAGCAGCCACAGCAGCGGCTATCATCTCTTCAAAATTGGGGCCATCATCCCCATTAGTGTACTGAGTAAAGCGAGTGTTCACCATCTGAATGATCATGAGAAGAATTAGCAAAACATAAGGGAAAATAAGCACGAAATGGAAGACGAAGCAGAACTTATGCCTACCCAAAACCTCACCAGTCAAATTTTAAACTTAAGGGTCAAATCCTATGGTCCACATGTTTCACAGGCCAAAGCTTATGTACGACAGGTCGCAACCTGGGCTCTGATACCATAATTGTAACACCCCAACCCGGCAAGGGTAGAAGCATCACATTATGGTGACAAATCAAAGCATACATACATATTCACAGCGGAAGCCAATAAACATAATCATTAAATAAACCAAGTCAACACGACTGGAATTCAATACATAAGTCTCAAATGAAAGGAAGAAATAATCCCAAGGAAATACATAACGAAATAAATCCAATATCAAAATGCTGAAACAAAATGGTAAGACTAGGGTAGGACATCATCTAAGGCAAAGCTCCACTAACTCTCATCCCAAGCATAAATCCATCTCCCAGCTAGGTACCTGCCGCACACGGAAAAGAAAAACGTGCGGCTGAGCTTACAAAGCTCAGTGGACAGATACATAATACAACAAAGATAATGAAGCAGAAATATACTGAAGCACTGGGAAATATCATAAGGTATAAATCAGAACAAATGGGTAAAAGAGAAGAATAGGATAGTCATCTACCACGAGCCCAGAAACATATCATATCATACTCATAATCATACACATGCAGAGGGGATACCTCTTAGGCAACCAGATAATATGAGGGGTGACCTCATGTATCAAATGGAGTGATCAGCTCCCAGATAATTGTGAAAGGCGTGTATTGCACACAAGCACCAGTCACCAGACAAAATCATATCATAGCATATACAGTTAAATCCACTAAACAGATCAGATCTAGGATTGCAATCCATACGCCCCCCAGAAACATATATATAATCCATAATCAAAGTAATGCGCATATCATAATCAGAATGGGGACGGTGTGAGGAATCACTCACCCACACATGAGTCATGCCAGTGGTGCATCACAGACACGGCCAGGTTACCTTCCTGGCTAGGTAACAGAAAAGTGGCTCGGGTATCAAACTAAGAGTCATAAGTCATGTCAAATTAGATGTGTCATAATCCAGGGCTCATCATAATAGGTTCATAACAGAGGGTTCATATCAAAGGTGCAGAAATAGTATCAAGGTCCAAGTCAAAGGTTCATCAGATCATGGTTCACAAGCAAAGGATCATAAACAAATGGGGATCATAGCAATGGCTTGGGAAACCTTAACAGAATCATAAGTCAACATCAATGTATAGTGTATAGGAACCCTTACTGAACAAGGGCAGAGTATCCGTACCTTATGACGAAAGCACAAATAGAAACAAGCACAGAAATGAGGGAAAGCTCAAGGTCTCTCCTTCTTCACACCTAAAGGAGTAGAAGGGGATTACAAATTATTCTTAATTAAACATCTTTCCATTTCAAGTAACTTTCCCCTTTTAGTAAGTTTCTAATTTTAGAAAGTTTCCATAATCAGTAAGTTTCCACTTTCAGAAATATTGGGTACATAACTTATTCAGATCATTGTTAGCTGGAAATAAGGTATCTTTATCATGTTTACACCTTTGGTCCTCAGGTTTCCACAATTTACACTTTACATCCCTGTATTATAAAAGTTACACTTTAACCCTTTAAATATTCATAGTTACACATTAAACCCTTAATTTATCAAATTTACACAATGAGTACTTATTTTAGTAAGTTGTACGACTTGTCCTTCAAATATTCAATATTTACTCAATAGGTCCCTCCATTTAATTTGTTTACATAATTAATCCTTAAAGTTTACATTTTCAATCTTTAATTAATAATAATTACACATTAGTCCAATAAATATCCAAATTTACACATTAGCCCCTGAATATAATTCCTTACCCAATTCGACTTTAACTTTCCAAAAATTACATATTTAGTCCCTATATTTTATTTATTAGCAAATCGAATTATAATTTATTTATAAAGACAATTTAATCCCTTAAAATATAAAAATGACACTAGGCCCCCTCAACTTATATTTTATACGAACAGTACACATTCCAAAATAAGTTTTAAAAATAACCCATGAGTTTTAAAAGTTACAAAACTCACCCAAAACATTTTAAACAAATCGTTAACCACTATTCTTTAACAAAACAAAAACCCTAATCGATCCCTAATCATTTCCAATCATTATCTCATTATTAAACACTATTTATGATCACATAAACAAGCCCTAATTCCCTTTTTCCAGATCGCATGCATTTCTTTTCCATTTTACACATTTTCTTCATAATCCGATTAAACCAAATTAATTCGAAAACAAAGATCTAGGCCATGTTAATTTTTCCCAATATTTTTCCAGGTCTTACAATATTATAACACATGTAAATAAATTATACATGCAACCCAGATCAGTCGCATAACATTTTACACAAATTTTATACGTTTTCATGGTTATTATTTCGTATAATTCATAGAACGTGCATGGGTTGAGTTAAGCATTTTATTTGATGTTCTTAGAGTGTATAAGGTCTGAGAAAAATACCAAAACCAGATTCAAACATGTGAAAAGAGGCGCACGAATTCTTTTGTACGCGTGAATGAAAAACGAACCAAAAATCCAAAGTGACTCCAAAAGCTTCTCCACAACCTTTCCAACATTTTTCCCAGAGTATACACAATATAAGGATTATGAGAAAAATCATGAACGAATTTTATATAGCTCGATTGAATTTATTTAGGGATTACCTTAAAAATAGGCTCGACAAGAACAAAAATTCTCAAAACACGAATCCAGCCAAGAACAGCCTCAAATCTATTTTTCATGGATCACATATGATACAAGGAACATGAGAAAAATAAGAAACGAATTTTTAGAAGGTCGCATGAATTATTTCGAATTATACCTTGTATTTGCTATTGCGACAAGAGAAAATTCACCAAGATCGAATCGTGCAAAGGACACCTTCACAATGATTTTTCTAGGACTCCTTGGATGATGATCAAGCTCAGAAAATTGCTTTAGGAATTTTAGAGGATCGGATGGAGGCAAAAGAAATTGTTTGTGTGTTTTATTTTCTATTCGGCAATTAGGGTTTAGGAACAAAATTATGGAATGACTATTTTAATGATGAAACCGAGTCATAGGGGGGGAAGATAAGACCAAAATTTCGGTAGGTTAGTTGTCAATTAATTGTGATTGATTATTTCCTCTTTTACAAAATTTAAATCATTTTAAATCAACATAAAACTAAATATAAATCATTCGGCACTCTTAGGGGTATTTTGGTAATTTTGCCACTTGTATAAATGTTAAATGAAGTTGTTAAAATTATTTGGAATCATAACTTGTGCATTGCCAGAAGTTTGGGATTTATTTGATACTTTATAAGCTTTTAAATGATTTTTAAACTTGCAGGGGCATTTTGGTCATTTTACATGCTTGTGGATTTTAGGTGTCTGGCACATGCAATACTACAACTGAAGTATACCAACTCATCAACCCCCAAACATTGGATGATGCTGATGTTAGAGGGGGACAAGAATCACAACCACAAGCACAAAAATAAGGTATTAATAAAAATTTTAGCAACACGGACCTGTAAGCACTTCCTAACGCGGATATACCAGTCACGGGTGTCATAGTCATATGTGTCGCCGCTATCATAGAATGTCACCACTCCTGATCGTATATGAAACTGGGCAAGACACCAGTGTTTGTCCGTTTGGTTGATCGGAATAAAAACCTACAATATACAGGGTTTCTGATGAATCCTTATAGTAGGCGACATATCAATAATTACGTATACTATCTTTAAACGGCCAAAAGACCAGACTTTTAGTAAAAAATGGTCATATACAACAACTTGACTCATCATGTAACTTTAACCGCCCACACATAAACGTAGTACCTGATCCACATCGCTCCATGGACAGGGATACCTCTGGCCATCTGCGTAAAAAGATGGTGTGCCGTTTTGAAGAAGAAGCTGAAAAAAGTAACAGCTAACCATCGCCCAGTTTGCATTATTAGGTCTTACATGCCACATGTAGTCAACCCACAAGTCTATGTGCTGCAAATAAGTGTTTTAACAAAGGGTGAGAGGTAACCTTATTTATGAATTAGAGTATGCATGTACGCTCACCTGCTCAGTTAGCCAACCTTTTCTACCAGGGTCTAAGCAAACTAAGCGTAGCCAGAAATTTCGATCAACGGTGTGGTCTTCGGACCATGGAAATTTACACTGGTGAGTGTACCCCGGTTGACCAAGAAATACTTCAATATCATCGGTGAGCCAGACATTTTCCACGGTATGGAACCATCGAGATAGATCCTACAAACGTGGGTAAATTTATAACATATAATGTAAAAGAGGTAACAAAAGAAAATGTAAACCAACTTTAGATCATGGCAATACCTCAACCCAAGGTTGAACTCTTGTCAGCAATTCAGCGGTACGTGGGTTATTAACGTCAGGGCCGTGTTTCTTAATGCTAACTATAACCTTTTCCGCATTTTCTTATTCCGAATCAGGTTCCAAATAATTTCGCCTCTTGCTCGGTGGTAACCGAGCCAAATATCTTTGATAGTGTTTCGAATTCAGAAACGATATTCTGCGTTTCTTCTTCTCCTCCTCCATCTTCAACATGTTTTCTTCTTCCAAGCGCAACCTCTTAGCCGCTTCCTGTCTTTTCATATTATCTTCTGCCATCATCTTCTCTTCTTCTAACTGCAACCTCTCTTCCTCTGCCAACGCCCATCTCAATTCCTCTTGAATAAGATACTCCTGCAACAGGATATTGTGGATTACATATGCCGCACAAATAATATTACGCTATAAATCGGGTATACGGATAATTTGGAATAACGTATTCTACCTGAGCTAGTTCTTCGTCAGAATCAGGCCAGGCAATCAATTTCAGGTAAAATTTGTTAAGTGAATGGCAAAATTCAGAACTCGTGTTAGGAAAATGTGACTCAATATCCAGTTTCTCCTGTCAAATCATTATATTTTTTGTAAAAAAGTACAGGGTGGATGTCAAAGTAGGTACTCATATTTTTTTTGAAATGTACCTGCAGTCCGCCAGGTCTCTCACGAGCAAGAACCTGTAATATTATAACATGTATTATAAACCCGTATATACAGAGTGCATACTATTGACATAGTAAGCTGAATAAAACGCAACCTCAATAATAATCTCAAGTTTCAATACTTGGCCATTAAGCTCAGCAAGGACACGGTCCTTAAGCCTCTTGGTTGGTGAACTATTACCAGCCCTACGTTGAGTGGAATTTACTTTCAACGACTCACTGACCCGTTTGCGTGCCTTTGACAACCTGTTAAGATAAGCATCGAAGAGGGTGTAATTGGATGTGGCTGCAGCCCTGGGAACGTAGTTTTGGAAGAATTCTTGGCTCTGTATCCACCATGAAGACTCGTACTCAGGTGTATTCGGCTTGAGATCTAAACGTGTATTCGACTCCTACAAATAAACGGGGACAAATAAAATATGTAACCTTACAACTGTTTGAACGACAATTATATCTCACAAGTAACTTTGTGCGCCTAATGTTGACTTTTGAAGATAGTGCAGCTTCAAGTTCATTAGATACTAAATACAACTATTGATTGTGATTATTGTCAGATACTCTTGGTTGTGTTAACCCCATTGTCAAATCTACTTCATTTGCAAGCAACTCTTTGTGATTGATTTTTCAAGGGATTATATAGCCTTAAGGGGAGGTTAATGGAATTAAATGTTGGGTTGGTTTAGAGTTAATTGGGGATTTGACGTTAGTCACACATCATTCATTGCTGCCGATTGACCATCTCATTGCTGCCGGTTGACTTAACGTTGCTGCTGGTAGTGTTTTTTAGTCAAAGGTACTCTGGTTGAATTCATTGCTGCGGACGTTTAAGAATTTGGGGGATTAATTTTGGGAATAAATTAAATTCAAATTAGTCAAAGTTTACGCGAGAAATTTAGAATTTAGATCTGCTAAATTTGGAAACCGTATTCACGAACTAAATATTAAATTCCTCTCCCAAAATAACCGCAGTCTCTCAAATCAATTGCACATCTCATTCCTTCTTATTTGCACATCTCAATCCCTGATTCAACACTATGGCAACCCTTGAATACAAAGAAGATCACAACAAAGTTGGATTTCCTAAGAATTGGCTAGCCCACATGCATATGGCTTGTGGTAAAGGCAGTTTGAAAACCATATTTGGTACTCAATTCACCAAGGTTCTGCTGTAACCAAGAATTGGCTAGTCCTGAGCAAACGACTACAGGTAAAGACAAGTCAAATCCGTTTATAGTTGATGATTTACTAAAAATCATATGGTTATCAATGTACCATGGTCTTACACACAAAAACATTGGCTACTCTAGTAGTGATGGCTATTGGTAAAGAGACATCAAATCCATTAATTTTCAATGATTCACCTCTCACAGGAGATAACACACCTGGAAGTGATGAGAATAGTATGAAACTTAAGTGATTTGATGTACACATTGTCATAGTAGTAGTCAAGATCAAGAGAATTACATGGTAACCAGCTTAATTGGAGATGATTATATTATGTTGCTGCTTTTATATAGAGGTTGCTGCTGGAAATGTTTGCTTTAAAGATGTTGCTTCTGGTTACTTAATCTTGCTGCTGCGCAAGTGCAATCCTGCTGGTAGCTTTGGTGTGTTCCTGCTGGCAGTGTTTATTGCTGCTGGTCGTTGCTTATTTTTTAGTCGTATTACAGTTATTCTAGTTACACTTATTCTAGGATCATAGTTCATTAGTCATTGTCTTCTTCACAATCTTATATTTAGTTTCCGCATAAATATAAGTTTGTCATACAGAGATTTTTATTGGCTAAAAGATCAATCAAGGCGTCGATCCTACAAGTTGGAAAGAAAAAGACAATGCAAACTCGGGAGGAGGAAAGAGAAATGTATACTCCGGAAGAGAGACAGGATGCCATAGATGATTTGGTTCTGCAACTTAGAAAGAAGCATAAGGGATAGTACAAAAAAACAGGCTCCTACCTATGTGTGTTCATTGCTCTCCTTAAGATTATTCATTATATTCGGCGTAGTGATTAATTTTGTTTCAATTCAAGAAAAAGAAAAAAAGATCATTGCTCAACAGGGATTCAACAATTTATTTTACGTAAATACAAATAGAAAAAAATAGTGACCTCTGAAAAAAGGTAGGAACGGTCGCTTCTTTTGAATGGTGACTTCATAGACCATGCAATAGCTCTTGGAATCACATTAGGGTCTTTACTCCACCAACGTTCAGATCTTTCAAAAGACTCGAGTATCCAAATCTAAACAAATTGTAAAACACAAACATATCAATCAGTCCATCAAAATGTTCGGCTGAAAAATATATTATTAATAAAAATAAATACAAACCTGGAAAGCAAATACAAATCCAGACAAAGTATAGGTCGGAACAGATTTTGGGTTTTTCTTCAATACTAAAAGGTGGTTATCCGTGTGCTTATCCATTACATTATGAAGTTGGTCATATAAATGGGTCCAAATATGTTCACCCCACGGAAATGCATTCCAAGCTTCTAGGTTTTCAACCAACCTCATCAATGTGTCATCAACTTGGGATGTCAATAAACGACCCATAAAGATCACCTCTAAGACTAACAAAAGAGATATCCGTATTGCGTCTTCATCACATAGCTTGCGAAACTGCTCTTCATCCTCGATGACACCAATAAGGTCTAAGTTGGTTACAATCAAACCTCGCTTGTCAGGAAACACCCTATCACGAAATTTGAGAGCACCAGAAGTGTATAACTCAAAGCTCACACTTCCAAACCGCAACCCCGTCATTAGACAAAACTCAGGACGACCAAAATGCAGAGTATGTCCATCTAGGTAATAGATAAAGGGCATATCATAATGAGACTCGTCCACTCTTCTTTGTTTCCGTACCATATAGTCAATGAGGTGTGTTTCATGTTCAAAGTATAACAAATCCAACCATTTTCCAAAGCATGTACTCCTAAACAAGTTCCGTCGTTTTGCGTCTAATTTCCGATTTATCAACCAAAAGTAGTTGAGTTTGCTACTAATGATTAGTTTAGCTTCATAGTCCTAAAAGGAAAAAATATGTTAACTCAGAACATACAATTCATAACAAAATAAGTTTGAACACATGTATACAGCCAGCGTAAACACTATCATACATAGTGTTGGACCATAAGAATAGGGTGTTTTGCTTATGACCTTATTTGAATCAGGCATGGCGTATCAGATACAACCCAAAATCGTGGCTTATCAAATACATCCCAAAACAAAATCAAATCATAATCCACATAAATGCATAAACAAACAAACAACACTATATTATACCAGATAAACAAAAATCAATAACGATACAAAACAAATGTAATAAAGATTCGTAATACGCTGTACATACCATATTATACCACATTTTTTCGAATCAAACAAACAATCGACGGTGTTAAATGATTTTATTGGAACACTGTTCAATGAACAGTTACTCTGTTTTCAGATGACAATCAGGGAAAACAATGGTAGTTTATTTTTTTTGACCGTGACTGTGAAACGAGATGGAGGGAAGAAGTGTATAGAGGAGATGCTGTTTGTTTTTAAATTTTTATTTTCGAATACGGTATGAACAGTAATGAAAGCAGTGAACAGTGTAAAATTTTTGAAATGACCAAAAAACCATCTGTAAAGTATACGGTTGCCCAACAAATAAAAGTTGCCCAAAATACACTACCGTACAATACGTGATTATACGAGTTGCCCTGGGCTAAGGGGGGAATTTTTTGAGATCGGGATAGATACTCTTAGCAGTTGGGCAATCGGGTTATTTTAGTAATTATCCCTTTTAAAAAAAAGATTGAGAAAAAGCACAAGTGTGCTTGTATTGGAAACCTAACTTTTAGTCATCAATACTACTGGGAATACAAATGATGGGATGATAAAACTTAAGCTCCCACATGTCCTATTAATAATAAAGCTAAGGTAAGGTACTTTGGTAGTGGCATTTAAATTTATGTCTACACCAATGGTACACTAATGGGTGATTTGGGTTATAATGATTCACACACACAGTTTTTAGAAAACTCCTATAATAAAGCTTAACATCTTAGACAAGATGAAGGCTTTACAAAAAATGGCGAATTTTCGGCGAATTTAATGCAACCTCATAGATATTAACAAGGACATAAATTAACTATTAATTAAAACTGAAAACAAGAAATCTAAAAAGATACTTAGGTAGCATTTAGTTGGAGAAAAAAGTTCTTAACTTTCTATTTTCACTTTTGCAAAAAAAAAGTAGGGGATTTAGTTTTCCACTGAACATATAAAACGTGTTCATATGACATTGTTTTCTCTTTTCTAGAAAAGAAGGGGGGTTAGAAGTAGTTTCCTATGTTAAATTAGGAAATGCATATTTCTGTTTTGTAGAGAATTTGGAAATTTTTTTATTTGAACACAATCTTTATTTTTCTTGTTTTGTACAAATCAATTTGTGGAAAATAAGGGTGTTTTCTTTCAACTAAACGAACTTTTAGATTTCCTAAGATAAAAAGTAAGATTATCTACCCTGATCAAGATTTATGTGATCCAAATGTGCTATCAACCTACTCCCTATCTTTCAGGTTATCTTTTGTGTGTGCTTTAATTTAAAATGTGATATGGAAGTGGACTTAATAGTGATTTATTTGGTTTTGGTACTGATTAAACATAATTATGCAATATCTTATTTCTTTGTTCTATGAAGAGCAGGACAGGCGGTGGTATCCTAAGTGCATCCGGAGGTAATGGGTTTGCCGGAGGTGCTGGTGGAAGAATATCTGTGAATGTATTCAGCAGGCGTGATGACCAAACATTCTTTGCTCACGGTACATTCATATAAACCTTTCATCATCTTTAATCATCTTTATTAATACTTATAGAAATCATTTATATGATCATATTCATGTTACCGTTGATGTATCTAAATGATCTATATTTGTGAAACAGTAGTGATGACTGATGAGAAGAACGGTGCCATCATTTAGGGCACTTGTAAACTTATGTTTGTGGTCTGATTTGAGGATTCTTATGAACTATGATTTCGTTGCTAAATTACTTTCTTTATGTTTGCAGGAGGACAAAGTTATGGCTGTCCTGCAAACTCAGGTGCTGCAGGGACTTTCTATGATACTATTCCTCGAGCTACTGTTCCTCTGCGATGGAGTCGTGTGCAGGTTGTCAAGATGTTTACTTAAAGGTGGAAATTTTGACCCATTTATTATGAATGGGTCTATTCGGATTATGTTTAATCTCTGGCGGGTGAAATGGGTAAACTTAAAAAGTGGCATAAAAGGAAATGGGGTCAAGTAGTCATTTTATTCAAAATATTTGGTTATCATGAAACTAATTTGATTTTGTAATCATATCTGATAAACTTGTTATTTAAAAAATAAAAGAATAAATAAATAAATAAATAAATAAATAATATGAAAAAAGTGTTTTAGGTCAACCCATTTTGACCTGCTACCCAAATCCGCAGACTCTTATTTGCCACCTCTATGTTTACTAACTGCCATTCTTGATTTACCTTTTCCGATAATTTCTCTGGCAACTTGCTGATTTTTTTGACTTGCTGCTTCATGGCAAATATATATAGGTTCAAGGAACACTTAGCTTGTCAAATGCAGCTGTTTTAAGCTTTGGTCTTCCTCATGATGCTGTGTCCGAGTTTGAACTAATTGCAGAAGAACTTTTAATGAGTGATTCAGTAATCAAGGTAAGTGTGAGGTATTATATACGAATACAGTTGTATGTTATAAACTCAGTGTAATATCTTCTTTATACAGTTGGGTTAATGTGATAGATTTAAGAAGTATTGCGTGTCGTAAAACTTTGATTGCCTTTATGTGAACTATGTTCCGGGCAAAATTGAATGTATACTATATCCAGCAGCCTGACGTGTCTCTGGATCGTTTCTGTTGTTACTTGTCTTGGTTGTGTGTCATTTATTTTCTGAACTTATATATGAAAATAGTACCAGATGCTTGTAAGTACGTGACTTATCCACCAGCGTATACAGAAGTAATCCTTCTAGGTGTGTAGATTATTCTTTGTAGCATAACATTGAATTATAAAAAATTTCAGTGGTATTCTTATCACTTACTCTAATATATATATATATTTTTTTTTTAGATATACGGGGCTTTCCGAATGTCTGTTAAATTGCACTTGATGTTGAATTCCAAGATGCTTATAGATGGTGACGGTGAGGGGGATCCAATCATTGCCACTTCATTGCTTGAAGCTAGCAATTTATTGGTTCTCAAGGTAATTTTTCTTTTTTCCCTAGTGGAAATCTGTTCAGAGTATTGGTTAAGTTCATCTGAAAAACTGGTTAACAACAATCTAATGTGTCAGGGAGGATCCGTGATACAATCAAATGCAAATCTTGGTGTTCATGGACAAGGTTCTTTGAATTTGACTGGGGCAGACAATGTTATAGAAGCTCAGCATCTGGTTTTATCAATATTTTTCTGTATCAATGTAAGGCCCGTTGTGTTATTTATAAGTTTAAGAGGCCATAATAGATTTTGAATCATTTGCTTTTTTTAGGCATTAGAACTCAGTAAGATTTCTTGATATAAAGTTACATTAAGACGGTGCCAACCTGTAACCCGTGTATGCAATGTATGCAACTTAGTTAGCATGACTTCTTTAGTTTCGAGTAGAGGACTTTCATGTTCGTTATGCAAAATGGGTCAATTGGGTTTGTATCTTATTGATAAGGGCTCAATTATATTGATGTCATCTTGACATAAAGATACGTTTGGTATTTCACATTTCTTCTTGTTAATATATTTGTCTACACGTGAAGGTTGAACCTGGATCGGTGCTCCGAGGTCCATTAGAGAACACAACTGATAAAAACTTGTAAGTACCTCAACCTATGATGTGGTACTAGTCTATGATTTTTTTTCAGGTTTCAGTAGATGATATGTTGGTGTATGACAGGTCCAATTGTGAACTTGAAGTTTGCCCCTTGGAACTAATTCATCCGCCTGAAGATTGCAACGTCAACTCCACATTGTCCTTCACTCTTCAGGTGACAAATTGTCAAATTGAATCAGATTATAGGTTCATGTCCAGAAAGTATCAGGCATTTACTGCTTAGTCATGATACCAATGCAGATATGTCGGGTTGAAGAGATAATTGTGGAGGGTTCCATTGAAGGATCCATTGTGCATTTTCAATGGGTCGGAACTGTTATTGTCCGACCTTCTGGAGCAATAAGCGCTTCTGGATTAGGTATCAAGTCTATTTTCTTCATTTTATATCTTTTGTTGTTAGTTAGGTGAGTCGCGAGAGATGTGACTCAGACACTATGTTTGTGGCTTGTTCGGGAGAGTATTTTTTTCACTGGATGCAGTTTTTATGCTTTTTTTTCATCCATGTTACTCAAAACGTGTACCTATGCCTTGTTTGCTGGAAAGATCTAAACATGCACTAGTCTATTGCTCTTGTTTATTGAGTTCAATCTTCTTCTATTAGGGGTTTTGATGACCAAGGATGGGGTACTTTCGACAACAATGATGATGTAGATTCGGTGTGGGGATTCAATAGTGACACAGCTAAGGTGAGTTCATATCTTTTTTTTTTCAATTATATCATTGCATTCAATGGATAGTGTATAAGTTTATAGAAGGGTATTACAACGTAAGGTGGAAAAATGCTACATATGTGCTACTAAATGAAAAGATAAATAAATGCTTTAGAGTGAAAATTAATACTGAAACTGAACCAATCCATATCTGGTTTGTATCAATTGCGAACTGTTTTGGTATGCTTGTCATAATTAGAAAAACATAAACCTAGAACAAAGCTGTTTGAAGATAAAAAACAATTGGAAACGTATCTCTATGAATGCAAAAAACTTCATTTTTACAGGATGCCGAACATGAGAAGCATGGAGAGAGTTATTTCTTTGACTCCAGTAGCTTCACTGCAAGTCCAAGGAAAAGTGATTCCCCGCAAGGCAGTAATAGTTTCTTCCAGAAAAAGAGTCCATTTGGGTTTGATGATTCGGTTCCTGGCTCACCAGCTTCTCGAGCTGGCACCTCACCACGGTACAGTGGGGGAGGAGCAGAGAATTCTTTCTTTGATAATTTCTCGAGATACGATTCTTTCAGTGCCACTGACCGAGGTTCTCCCAAACAAGAAACCTTCTCGAGATTTGATTCCATGAGCAGCTCCACACATGATAATAACTTCTCAAGATTCGACTCAATGAGCAGCACGGCACAAGACCGTAGTTTCGCAAGGTTTGATTCAATGAGTAGCAATGCGGGTTTTGACCATGGTCATACATACTCATTTGATGACTCAGATCCATTTGGGTCAAGCAGACCGTCTAAGGTGTCGTCAGAAAGTCAAACGGGGAAAAATGAAACTGATAAATGGGCATTTTAGTTTGGAGTTTGGTGGTATTCATGAAGGATGGGTGGGAGTCCCATACACATTGCAAACTTGTTTAAGTTTCAAAAATTATATATAATTCGCCAGAAATCCTGAAAAAAAAATGATGTCAAGCAACAAGATGTGCTGTATGGATTGATATAAAGATATTAGTTATTCTTCTCATACACATGATTTTCAGTTGCAACTATATATTATTGGTAGATTACATGTATTTTCTTTTCTTCTACCTGCTTGATAATTTGCGTTTGTATCACTTGCTTGTCTTTGATTCCATTGCATGGGAACTTTACGATATTTCTTTGGTATAATCTTGACTAGAAATTCTAATATTGGATTGCGATTACTATAAATATATGGTTTTGATTGTTAGATGCTTATTGTAAAAATAATGTATGCTAAAGTTTAAACATTAGGCGTAGTCAAATTTGATACTCATTGTGTGGTACCTTCTAACTATGGATTGGCTTGTCTTAGAAAATTATCATGAGAAAGTGTTTTGCGCGTCGTTGCACTTGTTATGAACAGGGATGATGGTGTTTGATGCCACTGACATGTAATATAGATTAATGCCTATTTATGATGAAAGTGGCAATGGAGTTCTCTGTTTTTTTTGGAGTACAATTGGTATCGTTGAAGTTACATTTGGTAAATCAGTCCTCCAAAAAATTATTGCCACTAGTAAAGTTGTCACGGGAAATGTATAAGCGGTAAAGATTGTTCGCTAATATTTTTTGAATACATGATAACCACCGCAACAACGCTGGTACCTTTGTAGTTGTAATAATGAGATATTCATCGAGCAATATGTATTGCACGACTTGAAAAGGTATTTATATCATAGCTGAATATGCACTTACAGGGTTTAAAAGTAGGATTTAAAGTTGATTTAGGGTCAACCCAACTGTATTACTTAAATTGTGATTTGAGAGTAGAATTATTCAAATTATTAGAAGCAAGAAGATCAATTGAACATAGTAGTTATATATAAGAAGTGCCAACAAATTATTCAAGTACCGCTAACATTAAAGTAACAAGACATATAAAGAGAGGATTGTCTAGGATAAAACTTACATGTAGGAAGGTTTCTAAAGCGACAATAATCTAGTCTCATCTCAGAGGGGAAGAAATAGATTTTTCAAAAGGCAAACTGCAGCAAGGTTATTATCTTACTCTATACATCGCAACTTCAAAAGACAACAATCTATTCTTAATCCGTCAGAAATCGAAAAAACTCTACAAACAAGCCGAAGAATAATAGTTTGCCGGTATAATAATAAATGATTTCTAATCATATACATTTCATCAAACACGTGGTGGGTGTCTACTACATAAAAAGTAAAGTATTTTCGTTATCAACAAAAAACTAAAACTTAATATTTACGATTAATAAATCAAACTTGTAACTGGACTACCATTAACTAATAAATAAAAATTACAATCTATTAAGAAAATATAGTTTGGCATATAAACAAACGCCTTTGTTATTGGACTAGCACGACCATTCAATAGATCCATAAAGCCCACCATAGTAGATGGCCCCACCATGTTGTGATTGAGTTGGGAACATACTATTTGTGACGTCTTCTTCTTGCTGTAAATCTTCATCACAAATTAGTCTTACACCAAGCTCCTTCACCTCAATATCTTGATTATATGCTGCAAAACTAAATATTATACGAGTAAAATTCTTTGCTTTCTCCCATCCCCATGTATCCCTCGTATAACGCAACCATATCATATATGAATCTTGGATTCCTATCACCTCTTTCTCAAAATAATCCGTAATTACAGATGGAATACCGAATGGATGCAGAGAGGCTCCATTTATAGAGTATCCTTTCAATCTGTTTGGAGAGTATCCTTTCAATCCTTTGAAAGGCTTTTTTCTCTTAAAAACAACACAAGCTCCATATCCCCTAAACTTATCATAACACCAATCTGATGCTAATTCAACCTTTATATGTTTTCCCTTACTTCTATTTGTAAACCACTCTGGAATGCTATTCCCATGATATCCTATATCTAAAGAATAATCACCAATGTCTTGCAAGAAGAATTCACATCTGTTAGTCTGGAAACCCAAAAGCCCAAGGATACCAGGAAGCTGGTGAATCAAGCCTTGGGAAGTTATAGATGAGTCAAGACACTGAGTCTTCGATATTGACCCCTCGCTATCAATGGTAACATTCTTAAACAGCTTTGGACAATTGCTGAAAACATTGAACCTGATTGGGCCTTTATATGATCCCAACACTTCTCTTAAGGAGGTGCAATCAGATGCATGAAGATCATATAGGCTATGTGGAAGTTCGGGCAACACTTCCAGCTTCTTGCAACCATCAACATGAAGATATAGAAGATGAGAAAGTTGACTCAAACTTCCAGGCAAGCTAGTAAAATTGTTCCCTTCTAAGTGTAGACTAGATAGACATGATAAGCCTCCAATGCTCTCAGGCACTTGTTCTAAATTGCAGTAGCTTAAATTCAGTCTCTTTAACATATGTAAACCTTCTAATGAAACTGATCTTTGGGGATGTAGTTGTTTACTTAGTAAACCAAAAGGAGCAGTGATTGAAGTCCACCATCTAGGTTGAATCCTCCCTTGTCCACCGAATGACAATGATTCAAGGTTTATTAGAGAGGATACAAAAGAAGGAAGTTGTGTAATGGCATCCGTTTCCACTCTACCTGCAAAATTCTGAAGCCTTTTGCAGTCTCTCAGATTTAACACAGCAAGCCTCTTGAGCATTCCAATTGAGGGGTGAACGCTAACCAAATTCACACAACCTTCAAAATCTAGCTCTTCGAGATTTGTAATCTCCGAGAAGTCAGGGGTGGTTGTTAGGTTACAACAGTACCTTAACTTCATTACTTTCAACCTTCTAAAGCACTGACATCGATAGAACAAAAAAGAAGATAAGTTCTCGGATCATTAGGTATCAAATAGGAAAACACGTGTGTACAGGGAAATACCTTAGATGTGGTCCAAAAATGTTTTATGTTGCTGTAAGACAGGTCAATGGCCACAATGTTTTCTGGATAGAAATCTGAAGGTAAGTACCTGAAAGGGCATCCATGCCAATAAAACAAGCTTAGCTCATTAGACAAATAATACAGATTTCCTGAGAAGATCACATTGTGGCCCTTCAGTTCAAGTTTCTGCTCATATACTTTTTCCTCTTGATAGATTTTCAGGATCCGCAACTTTTTCATATGTGCAAAATCAATAGCATCTATGTGAACCTTTTGGCTAAATTTCTCTAACGAAAGGACTAGAACTTCAACTTCTTCAGTTATTGGCACCTGGAAAAGCAAGAACATGTAGCTTCATTAGGATATTTTGCTAATACTTTAATGTAGAGAAAAAAGAATCATATACCACTACTTACCTTCTTTTCACTCAATACATTGTAAACTTCAGATGAATTCCACAATCTCCTCTGTTTCCCAGTCATGATAGACTCTTCACGAACAATTTCCCTTGCCATTGCTTGAATCAAGTCATGCATTTGAAGTGAATTATTGCTAGATATCGTGATTAATGACTTATCAACTAGAACTTGCATGTTTGTAACTGCAAAAAAGTTACAGCCATCTAGTACGCTTGCTACAAAATCCCTGTTTTCTCCAACGAATAAACATGCAATATCAAGTAAGATATTTTGCTGCTCAAGGTTTAGCCCATCATAACTTAAACGGAGAACTCGATGTATTTCTTCATTAGGATGTTTTTTAAGCCTTTCCAGTTCACTAACCCACTGACCCACAGTTTTACCGTACAAAAAACAACCCAAAACTATGAGAGCCAGAGGGTGACCCTGCGCATACTTCACAGCTTTTTCAGCAAGTTCTTGGAAGCCTGTAGAAAGATGTTTATCCTCAAAGGCATAGGAACTGAAGAGCTCTAAAGATTCATCCTCATCTAGGAAGTCCATGTCTTGGATTTCATCCACTCTATGAGATCTTAACAACTGTTTATCTTTACCTGTGAATATAATCAAACTTCCTGGGCAAAACCAACTAGCTGAACCCGCTAGCGCCTTTAACTGATCCCGATGATCAACGTCATCCAAAACAAGCAAGATCGGCTTCGATGAAATCATTTTCTTTATCACCATAATCCCTTGACCGACATTCGATATCTTCAGCTCTCTTGTTTTCATGATGTCATCAATAAGCTGCATTTGGACTTGAGTCAGGTCTTGCTGTTTTCTGACATCTTCACAAAAGCAACCTCCCTCAAAGTGAATATACATTAAGTTATAAATAGCTTTGGCAAGGGTCGTCTTTCCTATTCCGCTTATACCACATATTCCAATCATGTTAACCTTATCTGACCCAACGAAGCGAGACAAGTTTAATTTGTCAAAATGGAAATCTATGCCAACAAGGTTCTCACCAACATGTAAGGGTCCATCACATAATTTTTTGAGGATTTCTCTGGAAATGGAATCGATGAACTTGGACTCAAACCTGTTTACCACAAAGACACAATAAGTAAGAGAAACTACTTAGTGTTAAGCTTTAGTAGAGCTACAAGATAATTACACAAAAACAAGAAATTTACCCATTTGTCATGTCCTGGAGATCCCATCCAGATAAGTTAGCCGCCATTGATAAAGCTTCCTTCCATTTATCCACCTCTGTTCTATTTGAAACATCATGTTTGGCAAATGCTTCAGCATAGCTCCCAGTTTGTTTCCTTACGAGGTCAGGTTTAACATCATAAAAGATTATTTGAACCTCGTGTTTAGGCTCTCCCATTTGCTTGCACTCAAGTATTTTGACAAGTTCCCTCAGACACCATGATGAAGACGCGTAATTCTTGGAGAAGATAACTATCAGAAACCTTGATTCTTGAATGGCTTTGTAGAGATGAGGGGATATGTATTCTCCTTTAGGCAATTCTCTATCATCTCTAAAAGCATGAATTCCTTTTTGCTTGAAATCATTGAACATATGATCCATGAAGTTTTTGCGGATATCTTCACCTCTGAAACTTACAAAGACGTCATATTTCCACCGATGAGGAATGGACGTAGTAGCCATTATCAATAATGAGATCGAGCTGCATGTGTTCACGAGAAAAGATCATCAGAAAGAGTAAAAATACAAATACAGATGAAACACTAATTAAATTAATACCAAGAATCCATGACATGTAGCTAGCATCAAACATGCGAGTGCTTTTGTTTTATACGACAGGACATGCATGCTAGTTGCTTATATGTGTTAAGACAATTTTATATAAAAAAGGCTTGAAAGATTGCATTTCAAAAACAAAATGTGTGATTTTGCAATTCAATCTTGATAATACTATTTTCGATTGTTCATACTACAAGTCTACAACGATAAAATATTGGACTTGAAATATCTTTTTTCTTCTTGAAATAACAAATGATAACTTCGACCGGATGACCCTAAAAACTACAAGGATCCGACCTTTAATGGTCTTAAAAATTACAAATATGACAGCCCAACAATCCAACTTACATATAACACCAAGACGAGTGAAAACCCGAGCATGACCCAAACATTTGACATAAGTTTTCTTTGGCTATATATATTAATAAGATTACCCAACCACTTGAACAAATAATAATATTAATAAGTTGTTTAGTTACTATGAGATATGCTGCAAATAGAAAAATGAAAGAATAAAAAGTAATTAGAAATGACTTACAAGATAGGGATGATGAATGAATGGATGGAAGTCTTTGAAATGAATGCTGAACGAATTGCGGACTCGAAGGCTAAAGCAAGAAACCGTAGGGGAACTAGCTTGTTGCTACTGTTTACTTCTTAAGGTTAAGCATTTTCTATGATCAAAATAAAAGTTCCATTACTGGATTTAGAAAGAGTAAAGGCAAGTTGACTTCAAGTCAACTTTGATTTCACTTCCAGTCCCTTGACTTTAAGATAAGACAAAACTGAGCATCAACTTTGAGGTTTTATAATCGCTACTTTTATTGTGTCTTTTACTGTTTTTTCTGTTTTGATTTTGAGTTTAGCTTATTTGATTTTTGGCGACTAATTCCTAACCGTTGGATCTCTTTCCATGAATTGAGTCTTAGGGAATAGATAAAAAGCTTTAAAGTGTCCGAACCAATTAGTCACTTGTAGAACCTTGTAATCGTTGCTTGAATTAGGGATCTGGTGAGACAAGAGTCTCAATGTATATTATTTGATTAAATGAGTGAGACCGATTTTTAGAATCGTTAACTTCAAAGTTCGTTGCCAAGTCTTCGATGTCTATTTTGTAGAAAACATTGTTATCCTCCAAAATCATAGGCCAATTCTCATTCTTCGTGACACATGTCTCGTTAAAACTCAGCGGACGATGTTGTCCACATGAGAACGACGCAACCTTTGTCCAAGCATCACCATCACCATCCATCCTCCATAGTTCACACCCTCCGACTTCACTAGGAAATTCTCTTTGCTATTGTTCCTATTCTTATAAGCAATACACAAGTGAAGGCAGCCTTTGACAATTATTAAACTCCCACAAAAACGCGCACCAATTGGTTTAACCGGAGGAAAATGTATCTTCCTAAACTTTTCCGACCTCACATCAAAACCAATAATCCAACTTTCGCAATCTCGGATAGAAGGTCTCACCATGAAATAAAGACTTTGGCCCAAAAAAGTAGCATGGGACCAATAAGGGTTGGATCTAAATTGGTGGATTTCTAAGCATTTAATCTTTCTCCATGAGTCAGACCTTTGGGAGTAAATATAAGCACCCGAGTTACCACTGTAAACCACACGTAGAAGCTTGTAATCGTTATTAGAAGAATCGAAATAAAAACCAAAAGCATCTGATAACATCTCATGAAAACTAGGAGAATTCGAGTTAAACTTCTTGCACGCACCTGTCAATGGATTCCAAAACGCAAACTCAGAAGTATGCAAGGCTACACATACCAGTCCGTCCAAGCTTGCTAAAATAAACACCCCTTCTTTTACACCATCTATACGTGGAAGAGGACGGATGGTAGTTGAACCGTCATTGTTAACATCATCACAATCATGTGTACTAAAGATACGTGATTTAGAACGTACTTCAAGAATTTTATGGTGGATTAGAGATTGGTCACTTGTTATGTGTCGGAGGTTCATCCTAGCAAACTCACGCGTCCATATGAGTGATTTCCATCGTTTGCAAACACACTTGCAACGAATCAAAGACATTGCAGGAAGTTTCGGTAAAATCTCTAACTCTATTATCTCAAGAGGTAGCTCCACCTTAACTTTGGGGTTCTTTTGACCTATAAACAATTTCCATAAATGAGACCAACAAGACCAAAACTTCATGTTCTCAAAGGACCAAATGGTGAAGATGTCGCAGGGATATCTTTGTTTATAGACGATTCAGCATTTTGACATATATGAGAAGTTGCATAATGTATATATGGAAACTAAATATTGCTACAAAAAAAATATAAAATGAGTACATAAGGGGGAACGTGATATTTACTGTGAATAAAAATTAGGATTCGTATTTATCTAGATTTTTTTGAAAACAATGTTCAACAAATATCATTGATATGCACCCTTAAAACCAAGGTTTTCAAGATCGGGATCCTACTCAGGATCGTTTTCGTCTTTGCAAGATCGTGATTGTAAGATCGGATCAGGATCTTAAGATCCCACTCTAATGTTATTTCTTAATAAATTTTTATAATATTATACAAATCTACAAATTATTGTACATTATAAACACGAAATATTATGAATGTTTCATAGAAATATTGTCCTAAATTATGATTATGAAATGTTTAGAAATATTAACATGTTGTTTTTGAATTCCACAAAAAAATAACCCATAAATTTATAGTTTTTTAGTTTGTAATCCGAGAAAAGTAAAATCGGATCGGATTAGATATTAAGATCGTATGGTCAAGATCAGGATCCTGTAAAATCTTCAACTTGCAAAGATCATATGTAGGATCCGGATCGTTTTTGCTTTGCAGTATCGTAAAATCGTAAGATCCTAAGATCAGGATCGGATCCTGACAACTATGCTTAAAACATAAAACTATCTCCACAGCTATATATATACTCATTTGCGAACTTCGTATGCACCCTTAGGACATCGAACTATAATTGCTAATAGGTCCAGTTTCTTTGCATGCTGCTTTTATGATTCTCATGCTTGTAGGCGTTTATGCTCATGCATGTATGCTCCTTTTCCTATGTATAATGTTATATATGTCTCTAATCATACTATTGGTACCACGTGCAATCACTGTTTTGCGCTTTATGTATTCTGTATATGCGTTATTAGCTTACACGTCGCTATTATGTACTTTTATGATGGTATTTATCTCTAAGCTTATAAGTTGCTATAGTTGAATACTTACATAGTTTCTCTAGCCGTATAGTTTTACACATTTACACATTCACATTTTATAATGGTATTTGTAAAACCTGATTGCATGCAACCATGTGAGAGAAATATAGGGATCAAATTTTTACACATTCTTTGATTGAATACTTAATAATTTTGAACAACATTAAACCTCAATAGTTTTAAGTGGGTGTGTTTGGCAGGGAGAAATTGAAGAAAATAATTGAAATATGCCATTGTTTGGTTGTTCCATTGAAATTATTAGGTGAAGAAAATCTATTTTCTCGAGAAATGATTTTTTTTTTTTTTAATGAAAGGCAAGGAATAGAAAGGAAATGGTAGGAAAACTACATGGGTGCGTTTAGTTAGGGGAAAACACTTTTGTTTTCTACAAAATGTTTTATGGAAAACAAAGAAAACAGAAATCGCGTTCAAATTATTGTTTTCTAATAAAATTCTCTACAAAACACAAAATTCATATTTCCAACATTAATACACAAAACTACAAAACACTTTTTTTTTCACCTATTTTCCTTTAAAATACCCCCAATCCGTTTTCTTAGGTTTTTATCTGTTTTTATACGTTTTTGTTTGTTTTCGTCCGATTCTTTAAGCTTTCATCCGATTTTTTACATTTTCGTCCGATTCTTTAAATTTTCGTCCGATTATTTACGTTTTTGTCCGATTATTTACGTTTTTGTCCGATTCTTTACGTTTTCGTCGATTCTTTACGTTTTCATCCGATTTTTTACGTTTTTGCCCGATTCTTTACGTTTTTGTTTGTTTTTTTACGTTTTCATCTTAAGTTTTACGTTTTCGTCTGATTTTTTGTTTTCGTCTGATTTTTTGTTTTCGTCTGATTTTTTACGTTTTCGTCCGATTCTTTACATTTTTGTCCGATTCTTTACATTTTCGTATGTTATTTTATGTTTTCGTCTGAACTTTACGTTTTCGTTAGGGTTTTTTTACGTTTTTTACGACCGAAAATGTAAAAAAAAATGAAAACCTAAAAAATAGATGGAAACGTAAAAAAACGGATGAAAAAACTATAATTTAGAAAACGTAAAAAAATGGGCGAAAACATAAAAATAAAATAAAAGAGAGGACGAAAACATAATAAAGCGGGCAAAAACGTAAAAAAACAAACGAAAATGTAAAAAACATAAGAAAAGTTAAAAAAATGATGAAAACCTTTTAAAACGAACGAAAACGTAAAAATACTTAAGATAACGTAAAAAATCAGACGAAAACGTAAAAAAAATGGACGAAAACGTAAGGAATCGGACGAAAACGTAAAGAATCAGACGAAAATGTAAAAAATCGAACGAAAACGTAATAAATGGAAGAAAACGGAAAAAACACAGACGAAAACGTAAAAACGGACGAAAACTTAAAAAGATAGTCGAAAACGTAATAAACTGACGACAACATAAAAAAGCGGACGAAAACGTAAAAAACAGACAAAACAAAATGTTTTGGTTGTTTTACGTTTTCGAGTTATTGTTGTTTGAAGATTTTTGCATGTTATTTGATGTTATATTTTACTTTTTAAATTTTTTATTTTCTCGTATTAGATTATTTTAGTTATTTTATAATTTAGTTTGTTAGTTTACAAAATTTTTTTTTGTGTTTTGAAGATGTTTTTATAATATTATAAAGGTGAATAGAGAATTGAGATAGAAAACAACAACACTTAAACATGTTTTCTAGTTTTAAAAATGGAAAACACAAACTCATGTTTTTCTAAAACTAAACGCGTTTTCTAAATTTTTCATTGTTTTGTGAAAATAAAACTCTCCTCCCCTTTTCTAAAAAACAATAAATAGGAAATGAAAGAAAATGTTTTCCAAATGACATAAATGTAATCATGTTTAGTTGGAGAACATTTTCTTTCATTTCTTATTTCTTGTTTTGTAGGAAAAGGGAGTGGAGTTTTATTTCCACAAAATAATGGAAAACTTAGAAAACGCGTTTAGTTTGAGAAACATGTGTTTGTGTTTTCTATTTTGCAAAACTAGAAAACATGTTTAAGTGTTGTTGTTTTCTATCTCAATTATCTATTTACCTTTGTAATATTATAAAAACATTTTCAAAACACAAAAACAAATATTATAAACTAACAAACTAAATTATAAAATAACTAAAAAAATCTAATACGAGAAAATAAAGAATTATAAAAATAAAATATAACATCAAATAACATGAAAAAATCTTAAAGCGACAATAATTCGAAAATGTAAAATAACATTTTTTTTTTTTACTTTTTCGTATGTTTTTTACGTTTTTCTCCACTTTTTTACGTTTTTGTCTGTTTTATTACATTTTTTTATGTTTTCGTCCGTTTTTACGTTTTCCTAGTTCTTTTTTTTACGTTTTCGTATGTTTTTCTTACGTTTTCGTCCGTTTTTTTATGTTTTCGTCCGATTTTTTACGTTTTCGCTTGACTTTTTACGTTTTCGTCCGATTCTTTACGTTTTCTTCCGATTTTTGCGTTTTCATTCGATTCTTTACGTTTTCATCCGAATTTTTACGTTTTCGTCCGATTCTTTACGTTTTCGTCGGATTTCTTTACGTTTTTGTCAAAAATTTTATGATTTCAACAGAATTTTTACGTTTTCATCCGAATTTCTACGTTTTTGTCTGTTTTTTACGTTTTCGTATGTTTTTTACGTTTTCCTCCCTTTCTTTACGTTTTTGTCCGATTCTTTAAGTTTTCGTCCGATTCTTTACATTTTCGTCCGAATTTTACTTTTTTGTCCAAATTTTTACGTTTCCGTATATTTTTTTTACGTTTTCGCCCCTTTTTTACGTTTTTGTCCGAATTTTTACGTTTTCGTCCGATTCTTTACGTTTTCATCCGATTCTTGACATTTTCATCCGAATTTTTACCTTTTCGTCCGAATTTTTACGTTTTCGCCATTTTTTACGTTTTCGTCCATTTTTACGTTTTTGTAGGTTTTTTTATATTTTCGTCAGTTTTTTTACGTTTTCGTCCGATTCTTTATGTTTCCGTCCGATTCTTTATGTTGGTCCGATACTTTACGTTTTCGTCTTTTTTTTTTTTAATTTTTGGTCTGAATTTTTTACGTTTTCGTATGTCCTTTTACGATTTCGTTCATTTTTTTACGTTTTCGTCTGTTTTTTAAGGTTTTCATTCACATTTTTACGTTTTCGTCTGTTTTTTACACTTTCATTTGTTTTTTTACGTTTTCCTCCATTTTTTACGTTTTCGCCCGTTTTATTATGTCTTTGTCCTCTCTTTTATGTTTTTTAACGTTTTCGTTCACTTTTTTTTACGTTTTTTATGTTTTCTAAATTATAGTGTTTTCATACATTTTTTACGTTTTCGTCTGTTCTTTTACGTTTTTGTTCACTTTTTTACATTTTCTTTTGTTTTTTTGTTTTCGTCAGACGAAACCTAAAAAAAGTAAAAAAAGACGAAAACGTAAAAAAACATAAAAGAATGATCAAAGCATAATAAAATGGCAAAAAATGTATAACAACAAACGAAAACATACAAAATGGATGAAAACGTAAAAAGGGCAGAAAACGGACGACACCGTAGGGAAATTGACTAAAACGTGAAAAATCGGACGAAAATGTAAAAACTAGGACACAACAATAAAGAATCGGATGAAAGCGTAAAAATCAGAAGAAAACGCATAAATTCAGAAGAAAACGAAGAAAAAACAGGGGAAACGTAAAGAATCAGATTAAAAAGTAAAGAATCAGAGGAAAACATAAAGAATCGGACGAAAAAGTAATAAATCGAATGAAAACGTAACGAATCGGACAAAAACATAAAGAATCGGACAAAAACGTAAAGAATTGTAGGGTATTCACAATACAAGAAACACTAGATTGAGGCTATTAGTTGGATCGAATAGAAGAAGACTTAGAGAGAGATAGAGAGAGGTTGGGAGCCTTTTAGAGAGAGAAACAAATGTGTATTAGCTTAATGTGAAAGGTCCAACCCTTCCCATGGGTGGGAAGGGAGTATATATAGTCCTACATAATATGTCCCTAGTGGACTGTGGAGCGAGCTGACAGAGGGTAAAGACCCGACCCACTCCACAATACTAATTGATAACTAAGCTACTAATAATATTACTAATAATCTTATGAGCTATGATGATCTAATAAGTACTCGGGGTGACCGAGTCTTCTGCTGAATATTCATATTCCTAACAATCTCCCCCTAAGGGAGGTCACCCCCAGAAGTAATGTTCTGAAATTCAGCACTTCTTCCTTGGATCTTGACATCATAGCTCGTACTCATTGAATCTTCAATGTCATAGATTGCTGTGCAAACATCAGTGATCTGAAGATGACTTTTCTTTTGTCTTGGATGAACTTTGAATAATCTCTGAACGTATCATCCCGCTTGAGTCTCCAAGTCATCTTTCTGTAGTAATACTCCATGTGATGAAATATACTTAGAGCCGACATGCTCACACGATATGGGGTCATGATCTTCAGCATCAGAGTTAGCAGAAGCTGTGTTGAAGGTCTTTTACGGTGATCATGACTTCTTTGATGATGATGTAGTGTGAACATGTGGTGATGGATTGGCATCTTTTCTGCAACCAGCTACAACAGCAACCAGCTACAGCATTCCACTGCTACAATCGCCAGAAGTTCCTGCATACGACAGTTAGCAATAATTCGACGGTATCTTACAAGTTTGGACTTCGAGATAGTCAACAAGCATATTGTAAAAAATCTCTCTAATCCTTACCAAGACGTTCCTAATCAAAAAACCCACAGAGGGTTTTTAAGATTTTACCGTAGAAAATCAACGATTAGGTGGTCGCTGGAGATCCCCACGACTGTAGACCGGTTGAAACCGCCGAACCCCAATAAGGAATCCCGGGAAATTTCCCCGAAGTGATGTTTCGGGTGCTTGATGTTGACCGGCAGGAATTTCCATTCAATCAGGGAAAAATTTTAATAAGTAAGTTCTTCATAAATGTTTGGCAGTTTGCAAGATTGCGTGGATTATGAGATTACAAATGGGTCCTTAATGTTGAAAACAGTTGTAGAAATGGATTTTTGGGGGGGGGGGGTGTCCCTATGAGACTTTATTTTGTTCTCAGGGGGGTTAGATAATTGTGGTTTTGTTTGGTGATCGGAGGCTGGGAGGATGCCCCTTTTAATTCTCTAACTCGGAGTGAGAGGGGACGTAGGAATGTATTGAACTCCGTGCAATTGAAAAAGAATCCTTTGGGGACCTTGAGTGGTGGGGGGTTGTGAGGTATCACGGGTCCATGATACTTTTTTCTTCAATGCCAGCAATCAACTAAGTGATTCTGAGATATGTTTGGGGCCCCCGGTTCTGCCTAATTTTTAAAGGGGAGGGCTTTTTTTTTTTCACCTTTCTCTTTAAATTTTCCTTTTCATTTTTAAAACCCCCTTTCGTGCTTACGAGACTTCTTAACAACCCTTGTTGGGTTTGTTCCGTGTTGCTATTCAGTCGGCACTTTTCCCCCTCATTCACTTTTCTCCTTTTTAATCATACCTAAGGACTTTACCAATAGTGGTTGGGGCCCTGGGTAATCCCTCGGCTCTGGCGGGTTCGTGGGAACTCGAGCCTAACTAACCATCCTTTTAACTCCTGCTTTAAATTAAGATGGTCGGTCTTTGGGTTTTATTTCACGATTGCCATAAACCAAATCTTTAAAAAATCTTCAAAGTGTTCATGATTCTGAAAAAAAATTTTGCAAACACTTGGAGTTTTATATTTTTTCAAATGCTCCCCCCCAACCTGTCTCGGGATTGTTTTTTTAAAATTTTCACATGTTGGTAGAGCCGCATTTTTGAATTGATCAACTTTCAGTGAACATGACCGATTCGAGACACGTTTTTCAACTAGTTAGACTAGCTTGAAATTATTACCCGGCCTGGTCAAGTCAAGAAAGTTTCTCGAAACGGTACACTCTACTCAGATACATTTTTTTGGACACGCTTACATCACTGGTTAGACCGCTTGAAATTATTACCCCGGGCCAAGACGTTCCTTTCGATTGGGGCAATTCAAATTTCGTCAAATTTATTGGGGAAGTCTAAGCCTTGCTCCGTGAGATCCCAATCCTTTGTTTTGTTAAAAAAATTTGTCCCCCTCAATATGTGCATCGATTTAAAAAAGTTTTCGCACATTGGAAGGCTTGTATTTAGCCAAAAAATTTTTCTCCCCCTCAATAGTGTTTATAGCAAAATGGTTTAGCACATATGGGAGAGTTCATTAACATAAATATCACATTTTACAGAATTTCCTATTTAATCAATTTCTCCCCGATCAAAAATTTCAACCATTTTGAGATTTTGGGATCCCAAGTGATTTAAATAAGTTTAGAAAATTTTGGGGGAAAGGTGGTCAGGGTTTTAAAAGTATTTGATTTGGAGCTACATGTCCCCCTTAAACACGAGGGTGTCACTGCTGATGTTCAAAAAATTTAAATAAGGTGTCAGAAATTTAAAAATTTTTAAGTCAATTGACCCCCTTGTGAACATCAAGACTCCTTGAAGAATAAAAAAAGACAAAGAGTTGATGTAAAAAAGACTTCTCTTTAATCCGAAATGACGCATGAGCGTACTCAAGTCGGGGAACATGGATTAAAGTAATCCATGCCCGGTGAACATCACCGGTTGGAGAAACAGCTTCTTTTTGGCGACATGCTTTCCCCCCTTGTACAGTGCGGGTTGCGTATGAAGTAATGCAAGCCTTAAGACATGTTTTAAGGGATTAGTAAAACTTCTGCCGAGTTTCCCTTTTAAAAATTTCCTGCCTTTGTTAAAAGACATTTCTAGTTTAGAAAATTTTATCGATAAACAAAAAGACAGGGCCTAGGTAGAACTTTTTTTGGGAAATTTTCTTTTTTTTTCGTTTTTTTTTGGGTTTTTTAAATGGGGGTTTTTTTTTTTTTGTTTTTTTTTTTTTTTTTTTTTAAAGATATATACAACTATGTACAAGGTTTATAAAAAGGGACAATCCTTTATCCTCCTTTTTTCCCTGAAGACATTGGGGTTTCAGGGGGTCATGTTTTTAAATGCCAAGGCGTGGGAAAAATAAACTAAAACCCTTTCTCTTGGGGGGCCTTGGTGAAGATTTCAGCTAAATGAAACTCTGTCCTCACGAGAATAGCCCCCAAAATTTCCTTTTTCCACCTTTTCCCCTGAGGGAATTGATGCCGATGTCGATTTTGTTTTTTGACCTGGAGTGTGAACATTGTTACAGCAAAGGGGAAAATGGCGCTTTTGTTGTCCAAAAATGGGGGGTTTTTTGTTGTATGAGAACCCAAATCCCCCGGGAAAGCTGTGATCGAAATCCAAAGGATTTGTGCGGGGGCAAGCAACTAGCAATGTACTCAGTTCGTGGGATGATAGGGAAAAGGTAATTTCATCTGCTTCTTAGAAGCCCAAAACAAACCCAAAATTTTCCCCAAAAATTGAGCTCCTCCTGAAGTACTTCAAACGAGTGTCTTGCATCCCCCCCATATCGCATCTGTGTATGTTTTTAAACTCCATTGCGTGTCCTTAGGAAAACCAGGGGACCCTTTAGGGAACGTGCCTTGAAGATATCGGACGTCCTTTTCACTGCTTCAACATGCTTTTTGGGTTTGGTCTGGATTGTTTCCGAGCACCAAAACCACAGCAAAACAGAAGATCTGGTCTGTTGCCGTAAAGTACATAAAGATCCAATCATGCTTCGATACTGTGTGATATAAAGGGAAATCCCTGAAGGATCTTATCCAGCTTCGTTCTTTTAAACCCATGGGATTTGTCAACGGGTTTCCCTTGAAGGGAAAATCCAAACTTTTTAGGATCTCGTTGGCGTATTTGGTTTGATTGATGAAAAAATTGCCTCCGGGCTTTGGAAACTTGTAGTCCTAAGAAGAATGAATTTGTCCCATCATGGACATTGGAATTTGGTTTTTTCTCCTTTGAAAAACTACCCACATTCACCAGGATCTGTTGAAGCAAAGATGATTTTTCATCTACTTATACCCTAAAACTAGCGGGAGATGGTTTTTTGTTTTCCCTGGTGAATAGTGTAGGTTCAACAACACCCTTGGAGAATCTGTTTGCTGGAGGAACTTGGCAAGGGTTTGTACCATCCCCTTGGCGCCTGTTTTACCCCTTAAAAAAGCCTTCTTCAAGGGGTTTTAAACTTGATTTGGGTGTTCAGCATAACAAATTTCCTTCGGGTTTTGCTCACGTAAACTTTTCCTTTAAGTCACCATTCAAGAATGCCTTTTTGCATCCAGGGGGTTTTAGACTATCATATTACGACTAGCCGAAATTTGCTAGGAAGTTTTTATAGCTTCAAAATTTTAGCAAACCCGGGGCAAACGATTTTTCCCAAAAAACAATGGGCCCCCTTCTTGTCTAAAACCCTTTTGCAACTAGCCGTGCCTTGTTTCTTTTAAAAACATCACCCCTACTCGTCAAACTTCACTTTGAAAATCCACTTTTTAAAAAAATGATCTTTGGGGACGTCAGGAGGAGGGGATAATTCCCATTTTCTTAAAATCGACAAATTTTATGGATTTCATCCTGCATAGGGCCCCCGGAACCAGCAATCTTTTGCATTGCTTCTTTTGGGATTTTTTGGGTTTTTAACTTTAGACAGTACGGAATTGAAGAAGCACCATAGTGCATTTAGTGGTAGTTGATTACGAAGGGGGAAATTTGGACGTGCGGGATTCCCCATGATGTTTTCGATTTGGGGGATCACTGGTTTCCATTTCCTGGTGGTCGTGAGGTTGTTGGTTTTGAACGACGAAGCAGTGCTGTGATTTTTCAAGTAAGGATGGTCTGTGAATTTTCCCGGAGCAAAGATGTTTTCGAAAGGAGCCTCTTCAACAGGAGAAAAAAAGGGTTAACTTCCCCAAAAAGTTATTATCTGGAAAAAAATTTTTGCATTACTGGAGAAGTTTTGAGTGTTTGTGACGAAGGCGATTGACTGGCAAACAGGAGCAAATTTTAAAATGAATGATACTGAAAACTGCGGGGGCCTTCTGAATCTTGTGGGGCTTGAACCTCATCCATAGGAATTACAGTGATTCCCTCGGGTTTGGGTTCCCCTTTGTTGGCTAAAAAATTTTTTCATCAACATGGGATCGAAAAACTTCTTCAATCCTAAATTTTTAGGTGGCACAAAAAGAATTGCAGGCTGGAATTTTTTTAAAGTCCTGAACCCAATGGGTCCAAAGGGGACAAAAGGTGAAGATGGGGGGCCAGAACTGATTTTTTCCTGAAAAAGGTAGGGTAAATCAGCTCATCGAAAGTAACATGAATGGTTTCCCCGGGTTTTACGGGTCCCTTTTTTTGTAGTTTTGATACCCTTTAATGTTGGGGGCGTATCCAACGAAAATACCTATTTCTGCTTTAGCTCTTAATTTTCCCAGGGCTTGACTATCGTTTGTTGGTTTTGCAAAGAGAAACCAAAAAACACGCCAAAAAAAAAGATCTGGTTTCTTGTTATGAATTAACTCGAAGGGAGTCTTCTCATGGGAAACCCGGGTGAAATTAGGGATGGGGTTTTGAGGGGAACATGCTGTTGCAATAGCTTTGCCCAGAAAAACATCGGTGTCTTTGGAAATATAAGCATGGTTCTTGCAGCCTCCACCAGAGTAGGGTTTTCCTTTTCGTTAAACCCCCCGTTCTGTTGAGGCTGCGAGGGATACTTTTCTGTTGGGTTTGATGCCAATACTTTCAAAAAAATTTTAGGGAAAGTTGGTTGGTTAAAAAAAACTCGTACCATTATCGGGTGCGGATGTTTCTGACAGTTTTTTTTTCCCCTTATTTCAGCTGTTTTATCGGGTTTAAATTTGTTTAACCTCTGGATTTTCGTCCTTGGTTCTAAAAAAAATTTACCCATTTTAAACGAGAATAATCATCTACTATCACCAGAACATACTTTTTTCCATTTTATGGTTTGTATTTTCTTTGGGGGCCCGCAAAATTCCATGTGGAGGGTGTAAAGGGAACTTCCCAATTTGGGGGGTTTGGGGTTTTTTTAGGTTGTGGGTTTGTTTTCTTGCTTTTCCCCAGTTGCCTTGCAGAGCAGAAAATGATCTTTCTCATTTTTCAGTCTGGGCATCCCTTAACAAGACTTTACGGGAAAAGTTATTTATGGTACCAAAGTTAAAGTGGTTCAAAGGGAGGGATGCCACAGCCATGATTTTTTTTTTTTAGGGCTTTAAAAAGGGGCAAGATATTGGAGAGGACTTTAACATTTCTTCATTGAGATGGTGTTTTATTTTGGGGGTGGGCCCCGACCCCCCCTTTTGAGGGATCAAAACCCCCAAATTCTCTGACGAAACATTATGTTTTTTGAAAGCCACTTCATTTTAAACACAAAATTGACCCACAAAAACGTTTGGCCCTGTCCTTCCACATAATATCCCCTTGAGTTTACACTATTACCAAACCTGATTTTTTTCCAAATTTTAAACCCCATTTTAGCCCCAAAATGGTCTTTCCCCAAATCTAATGTCCCGTTTTAAACTTTTTCATGAAGTTCTTACCCGGTGAGGATCTCCGTATATGTTTTGGGCCAGCCGAGTCCAATCCCACAGGACGATTGTACACCGCATTTGAAAAAAAAGGACACAATGGTAACTGAAAATGTGGACCCCCAACCCCCAATTTGGGGTCCATTTGGTAGACACACATATTCAGGAACCAAAAAATTTCAAGATGTTTTCTATCTTTACTGTGGAGACAGAACTTGGAAAAGGGACAAGACCTAGATGGAAGGAAAATTGTGTTTCAAAAAGGAAAGATTCTACCAGTTGGTCTCCATTCCTTATTCTTCAAAATTTTTAAAGCATATTCATTTTAGGTAATGGTCTCTTTTTTCCCAAAATTTTAAAATTTCCTTCCAGTGGGTCTCCTTTCCCTTTAAAATTTTTAAAAATTTTATGCTTATTCATTTTAGGTAAGTGCACTTTTTTCCCCAAATTAAATTTTCCCTTTCCCCGTGGGTCTCCATTGATAGCCTACGCTAGCAAATGTTTTTCCTGTTGTTTTCCAAACCTTTTTGCTTTGGTTTAAAGTTACCCTACCATTCTTAACTTGGGATGATGCAGAAAAAACATCGGGAAAAAGAAAAAACACATTCATCATGATTAGCAAAAATTTTAAAAAAATTGTCGCAAGTTTTACAGATAGCATTAAAAATTCGAATTATTACGTACTTTTGATACTAAAATTTTAAACCGATTCATCCAATCTTGTAAACTTATTGTTCCTAGGTTGGGCTTTTTCCCTTCTTCAATTTGATCTTTCTTACCCGGGCCCGAAAGGCCATACCCTTTCTTTCATTTCCTTAGCCCCTTTACCCGCTAGCTTGGGTGTCACTTTTTACTCCGTAAAAGGGCATCGAAGGTAACATTTGTTTGTTTTTTGTCACATGCCTTCCTGATAAGATGTGTTGGGGGTTTTGATGTTTTGGGTGGTAGGGTCAAAAGGGCCCCCCAAAGCTTGTTCACACATTGGATGATGATTTAACAAATCTATCTCTATGGCCTCTAAAATTAGGAATTGGGGCCTATGGCATATTCTAAGTTTTCCTGAATCCTTTTTTGTGGGTTTTCATGCATAGACAATGCTTGTTTAAGTGGTTATCATTCCTATCCTCTTCAAAATAAACCCCAAAGAAATGTGTAAAAACCTTCTCAAGATTTATCTAGATATGTTTGATTGGGGCCAAAGGTTTTTTTTTAAGCTTAAACGGAATACGCCCAAATCAAAAATCATACTTTTTACAATCAGTAGTTTGGTGTATCACAATTAAAAAGTGGTGCATGGCATTTTACCCCTTTTTTCCCCCGCCTTAAGATTCCAATTTCATTTGTCAAAGAGGTTATTTGTTTATTTGATTGCTTCTTGTAATTTAATAGAATCATATAACTCTTTGAAAAGTTGTTTAACCCTTTTAATTTTCTTCTCGTTTAAAACTCATTTTCATAATGTAACTTATTTATGGTGTTTTGATATTGAAAATTCTGGGGAATCTGAAGACGAAGGGTTTTTTTGGTGCCATATTTCTTCACCTTGTTGGATTCAAATTTTGCAATTTGGGCCCTCAACAGTCGAATCGTGTTCGTTTTGAATTGAATTGTTCATCCGTTTGCTTAATTCAAAAAAAGTATTTAAAAATCAGGGCATCCCCCGGGGGCTTGACATTTGGGTATTTTGCATTTTTCTTTTTAAGTGTTGTTGTTTGAGTTGCAAATTTCAGATAATCCTTTTAAATTTTGGGAAAAAAAATTTTAAACCATGTTATCTGGTCATCATTTTGAATTTTTTCAAGCAATTTCAAATTCTCCCCCTCAAGCTCAACACACGATTTGGGTGACATTTAATCCCCTAGAATATAAAAATTTTTTGACAAGCAGACTTTTGCGGGAATCATGACAGTGAAAAAATACACTTTTGCAATACTTTTAAAAAATCAAGTTGTCTTTTTGTGATGAGTATTTTTTTTTTTTTAAAACTCACGCCCCCTTTGTTCTATTGAATATTCTTTTCCCCTCATTTTAAAAGTTTTTTTTAACACAAAATTCCCAATTTTTTTAAATTTCGGTTTTAAAGGGGCCCAGTTTGAAACCCCTTAAAAAAGTTTTTAAAGTAGTTTAAAGAAGGGGAATGACCTCAGTTAAGTAACCCCTTTTTGCATGTTCAAAACCCCCTTTTTCCCCCCCATTTTAAACCCGGGTTTTTGGGGTGATTTTTCTTCTTACATGTTTTATAAAAATTCAGCAAAACAGTTCCCAAAAGCACATATAAGCTAAAAAGGTTTTGCTTCAGTGGGAAAAAGACAAAGGCACCAGTTTCCCTTGGGTTTATTGGGAGGTTACACCTTTTTTGGACGCAACTTTTGGGAAATGAGGGGGGTGTTGGCCTTAAGTTTATTTTCCCTTTTAATTTTTTTTCACTATTTTTTTTTTCCCAAAAATATTGTTGGGTGTTAACTTTTTTTGAGGGGGGAAAACAGTCAAACGATTTGCCTCATAAAAATCAGGGGGTTTTGGGATTATTATTGTTGGCTATGCACTCGGGATCCCCATTTTCTCATTCATTTTTTCTTTTTTTTTCCCATTTAAAACTCATCCTCTTCATCATTTGTAGATATGTCGGTTTGGGTCATGAATGGGTTTTTAATTCATCACTTTTCCTTTCATATAGGGGGGGGTTAAAGTATTGCATCCCCTAAGGTTGTTAAATTTGGTTAAACCCCATCATGATTTTACTATGTTTTTTCCCTCAACTTTCTGTTGCTTATGAATCATTTGAGCAGTTTGTAGGGTTTTTTGATTTTGTGGTGTAAAATTATCTTCAACCCTTTTTTTTAAAACGTCTTGGTTTGGGGAAATCTTTTTAAAAGAGTTTTTTCTTTTTGTTTAAATTCTTGCTTAAGTGTTGTTACACAATTTTTTTGCTTCCTTTTTTTCTGTTTGACAGACTGTTCTAGCTGATTTTTTCCAAAGAATTTTAATCAAATTTTTAAATTGTTTTTTTCCGCACTCTAGACTCTTTAATAAGTGTCTCATTTGACCTTCTAATTTTGCTCACGATTTAAGCTAAAAACTTAGCACGTTTTTTCATACATGGGCAATTTTGTTCTTTTTTGATGTTAAGTCTGTGATCAAGTTATTATCGGGGAAAGGGGCAATTGGTTTCATGGTGGACAATGATTATCTACTTTTCTCCCCATTATCTAAGGCACATACATTACTCATAGCCCACACATCATTATTGAAAAGGATTCCCCTTTGGTACATAAAAGGGTTGTTGCTTTTCAAATAGGGTTTCATATGAAAAAATTTTTTGTATTTCCATATCAACTTCACTTGGGGTCAGAAAAAAAATGCCTGATGTACTTCTTGGGGAAATCTGATGTCCCTCGACAATTTTTTATGTGTCATAAATTTTTAGTACCTCAGATATCACGGATGCTTTAGAAGGACCAGCTTGACGAGATGAGGCCAAGGAAGACAAGTTAGCCTTTTAAGATTTTTTTGGAAAGTGGGTTTCCCCTCACCCAAACATCAGATTTTAAATGCTTCACAGTCATCTGCCTTGAAGATGTTAGGATCTTTAAGTGTAGTTCCTGAACGGGTTTTTTTCTCTCCAAAACTTTTTCAAAAGTTTTCCTCCACCCCTGCCAAGAACAATAACTCTTCCTAAACCCAAATACAGCCCATTTTTTTGAGCTTGGGATTAAACAGCATCTTGTTTTGGGGTAGTTGAGTTCTGAGGCGTTTAGGTTGATTGCAGTTTTTTGCAATGTGTCCAAACCCCCCAAATTATTTACTTGATCTGTTTCCCTTGCCCCCCCTTGGCATTCCCTGCTTATTTTGCACTTTAACCCCGGGCCCATGTTTCTAACCCGCTCTCCCCTTTCCCCATTCTGGCCCCCAATTTTCCCGTTTCCCCCACCCCTTGCTAGATTGCGTGGGTTGGGGGAATTCCTTTTAAATGTTGTTGGTTTTGAGGGGGAGTGATGCTTGAAAATGTTGAACCAGTAGAGATACTTGTTTTGGTTTGGGGTTTTCAATCATTTTTTTCGGTCTGGGGGGTAGCCCGGGGTCAAGTTGTGAAAAATCATTTGAGGTACTTTTTGAGTTTAAGTTTTGGGGTTTGGGTTGGGGTTGGATGATTTTATTGGTTTTGGGTTTGGTTTTTTTGTTTGTCATGAATGCCCGTTTGGGGCATTTTCAAAAAGAGGTTTTAACTTTTCTCTCAGCACCCTATCATAGGCAGCATTTCTTCTCATGTTGTTGCCCGGTAAGCATACAGCTGTTTATAGTTAGTCTCCCTTAAACCTTTGTTGAGGGTTTTACGGCCCAAAAAAAAAAATTGTCCCATTCCGGAGTCTGTTGTTCCAAACTTTGAGTTAAGTTGGATGTTGGGCATTGTCCTTTTGTCATCCTCATATCATTCAACAACTTATGAAAATCTCACTTAGTAATTGTGAATTCTCTCCGGGGGTTTATTTTGAAATGCTCGAAATCATCATAAAGCTGTACTCACGATCTTCCTTTGTGAGTTTGACCCTTTCCAACAAAATTTTAAGTTGTCCCAAACAGCCTTGGGGTTCAGTGTTTAAAAAAATTTATGGCTTGTATAATCCTTTGGAAGACCTTGAATTTACATGTTTGAGGCTCTAATATCAAACATCTTTCCTCTTCTTTTCCCTTTTTCATTAAAATTTATTATTGTTTCTAGGGGGAAACAATGCCCAAAGTTACAGTCCCATCTTTACCAGTTGTAACAACGTCTTGGTGGTACCCATCTGATAAGGTCCCTTGTCAAAATTTAAATTTAAAAATGTTAACCCATTATCTTTTCCCAAAACAGGAAAGTTTTTTAAATTTGTTGTGCCCAAAAAACTCATAATCCTCCTATTTTTGCATAGGGGGGAAAGAGTGTCAGATCCTTTCTGCTTGAATATCATCTGATGATGTACTTGGGTGTGGGGGGGCCCTAGTAAAATTTCGGGTTTTTTTCTGATTTGTGATTTTAACCCCGGAAAAAATGAATCTTTCGCGGGAATTTCTAAAATCACCAAGAAAAAAACCGGGCCCAGACAAACCGCGTAGAAACAAAACCCCGTATGTGCCCCCGAGACAAAACCCAGTTCACACAAAAGGGGGTACAAACCGCGTTGACACAAACGCGTATGTGGCCCAAGAGGACAAACCGAGTTTTACACCAAAGTTTCAAACCGCGGGTTTACACAAACCCCGTGTGCACCAAAGAAAACAAACCGAAATTCACACCGGGGGTATACAAACCGCGTATGTGCCTAAGAGGGCAAACCCAGTTAAAAAGGAGGGGAAAAAAAAAGCGTATACGCCTTAGAGCAAAACCCAGTTCACACCAAAAAATACAAACCCCCCTTTACACAAAACCCCCTTTTCGCCAAAGAGACAAACCGAGTTCACACCAAAGATACAAACCCCCTTTGACACAAACCGCGTATGCCCCAAAGGGAAAACCGATTTTCACACCGGATATAAAAAAACCGCGTTGACAAAAACCCGCGTACGCCCCCTTTGAGACAAACCGGGGTTGGCACAAACTCCCAAAAACCTGTCACTTTCAATGCAGTTTGTCCTTTTGCTAAATAGTAAAAAGAAAAACCGCGTACCCGTTTTAAAAAAAACCCGTTCAAGATCGGCCCCCAAACTCCAAAAACCCGCATTCAAAAAACCCTTCCACAAAAAAACCCCCAAAATTGCTCCAAAATCACCACACCTTTTAGATTGTGAATCCAAAACTAAATACCACTCTAAAAATAACTTAATTTTGAAAGTACAAAGTAAAACAACTTTAATCAAAAAAAAAAGTAAAAATGAGATTTATGTTTATAAAAAAAACCCCGAATCCAAAAAAAAAAAAAAAAAAATACAAGCCCGGAACCAACAAAAAAACCCTCAAAAACTCCCAAAAAATTCGGGGAATCCCAAACTCTCATGGCCCCAACCATGGCTCTTGTTACCAATTTTTGGGTATTACAATACAAGAAAAAAAATTTAGATTGAGGCTTTAGTTGGATCGAATAGGAAGATTAGAGAGAGATAGAGAGGGTTGGGAGCCTTTTAGGAGAGAAACAAATGTGTATTTTTTTCCCTTTAAAGTGAAAGGTCCAAAACCCTTTCCCCTGGGTGGGAAGGGGGAGTATTTTATAGTCCCCCCCTAATTGTCCCTAGTGGACTGTGGAGCAAGCTTTACAGAGGGTAAAGACCCGACCCAATCCACAATACTAATTGATAAAATAAGTTCTAATAAATTTTTAAATAAAAATCTTTTGAGCTATTGATGAAACTAATAAGTACTGGGGTGACCCCCTTTTTCTTCTGAAAATTCATATTCCTAACAGTAAAGAATTTTGGGTGAAATTTATAAAGAATCAGAAAAAAAAAAAAAAAAGAATCGGATGAAAACGTAAAGAATCGAACGAAAAAAAAAAAAAACCAAAACGAAAAGTAAAGAATAAAACAAAAACGTAAAAAAATGGACAAAAAAAGTAAAGAATCGGACAAAAAAAGTAAAAAAATCGGACGAAAACGTAAAGAATCAGGGAAAACAACGTAAAGGAAAAAGGACAAAAACATAAAAAATTGAACAAAAAAAGTAACGAATTGGACGAAAAAGTTTAAAAAATTCCCGGCCCAAAACGTAAAAAAAACGGAAAAGAAAGTAAAGGAAACGGGGGAAAACGTAAAAAAACAAACGAAAACGTAAAGAATTGGAAAGAAAACGTAAAAAAATTGAAAAAAGCGTTAAGAATTTGACGAAAAACTTAAATAATCGGGCAAAAAAAAAAAGAATCGGCGAAAACGTAAAAAAACAGACGAAAAAGTAAAGAAAACAGAAAAAAAAAAGTTAAAAAAATTGGGGCGAAAAGTAAAGATTTGGAAAAAAAAAACGTAAAGAAACGGACAAAAAGGAAAGAACCCGGGAAAACGTAAAGAATCGGATATAAAAAAAGTAAAAAAAAACAGACGAAAACGTAAAGAATGGACAAAAAGTTAAAAAAAAGGGGAAAAAAAAAGTAAAAAATTGATGGGAAAAAGTAAAGAATCGGACAAAAACGTCAGAATAAACGAAAAAAGTAATAAAACGAATGAAAACGTAACGAATTGGACCCAAAACGAAAAGAATCGGACGAAAACGTAAAGAATCAGAAGACATCGTTAAGAACGGCGAAAAAATAAAAATCGAACGAAAACGTAACGAATTTGGGCGAAAACGTAAAGGGAAACGAACGAAAAAGTAAAAAATGGACAAAAAAAAAAAAGAAAACGGACGGAAAAAAGTTTAAAAAAAAAAAACGAAAACGAAAAGAATCGGACGAAAACTTAAAAAAATCGGGGGGGAAAAAGTAAAGGGGAAAATTTTTTGAAAAACCCTTTAAAAAATCGAGCAAAAACGTAAAAAATCGGGCGAAAAAAAAAAAAAGTCGGGGGGGAAAAAGTAAAAAGAAGACGAAAAAGTAAAGAAATTTAGGGAAAAACGTAAAAAAAATTTGGGCAAAAGGTAAAGAATCTGAAGAAAACGTAAACAATCGGACCCAAAAACGTAAAGAAACGGACGGGGAAAAAATAAAAAAAAAAAAGACAAAAACGTAAAGAATCGGAAAGGGGAAAAAGTTAAAAAAAATCGGACAAAAATGTAAAGAATCGGACGAAATGTAAAAAAAAAAACGAAAAAAAAAACGAATCGGACGAAAAGTAAAAAAATTCGACGAAAAAATTAAATAAAACGGGGAAAAAAAAAAAAGAAACGGCGAAAACGTAAAGAATCGGACAAAAAAAGTAAAAAAAAAAGACGAAAAACATAAAGATCGGAAAAAAAAAAATAAAAATTTTGGAAAAACGTAAAGAACGGAAGAAAACGTAAAGAATTCGACCAAAACGAAAAGAATCGGGGCGAAAACGTTTAAAAAATCGGGGGAAAACCCTAAAGAATCGGACGAAAACGTAAAGAATCGGACAAAGACGTTAAAAAAAACAGAAAAAAGTAAGAATTCAGAAAAAAAACGAAAAAAACCGGGAAAAAAAAAAAAAAGTAATGAAAACAGTTGAAAACGTAAAGAATCGGGGGAAGACATAAAGAAACGGACGGGAAAAAGTAAAAAACGAACGAAAAAAAAAAAGAATCGGACGAAAACATAAAGAATCGGGCGAAAAATAAAGAATTGGGGGCAAACATGTAAAGAATCGGAGAAAATGTAAAAAAAAAAAAAACCAAAACATAAAGAATCGGACGAAAACGTAAAAAATCAGGGAAGGGGAAAAAGTAAAAAGTCAGTTTGAAAACGTAAAAAAAAAAGACAAAACGTAAAAAAAAACAGACGGGAAAAAGTAAAAAACTCGGAAAAAAACATAAATAATCGGGGAAAACGTTAAAAAAAAAAAATGAAAAATTTTAAAAAATCGGACGAAAAAAAAAAAAGAAACGGAC